>JAVJAQ010001877.1:0-300136 GCA_032362365.1 Zygogramma bicolorata | reverse complement strand
TTCTACAAGGTTGTCCCTGTATTTTGTTCTCTATGATTGGTGGAGTTCATTTCGTACCTTGTGTGGATATGAAATCATATCCATTCAGTTGACTGGAATCGCCTACTTTTAGTAGACTCTAAAGAAATCAGCATATTTACTGGTAGGAGTAGAAAATAGTTATTTATGTTATAAGTGCTAAAAGTGATATTTTATTTAGGGAGAAGGGAAGTTTGGGAATGTTCCATCCCTTCAAACAAAATAAAATTACTTTTAGTAGGTATATCATACACTATTTTTTCTACAAACCCCATTAACGCATCCAATTTAACGCATACCTATTTTACATTAATTGATAAAATAATAGCCTCGAGATTATCAGTTTTGAATCCAATTTCATCTAATCTATTCATGAAACAAGTTGCCAAGGTAATCAAAAACAGAATTTGCTGATTCGTTTTTGTTGACAACTAACGTCAATAAATCACGAATTATTCTTTCTCGTTTCTTCGTTCCTCGTTGGAAAATGATCCAGAAAATAAATTTCTACCGCCGGAAATTGAAGAAGCTGCCAATAAAGCTGCCTTTGAATTATTGCCTAGTAAGTCGAAGCGACAGTACGAGTTTTCATACGATCGTTTCTTGAAATGGTGTGATCAGAAAAATGTCAGTGGCAAGGAGGCCAGTGAAAAAGTGCTTCTTGCATACTTTGAAGAAAAGTCCAAAATATGGAAATCGTCAACGCTTTGGTCGAATTACTCTATGTTGAAGTCGATGATGAACATAAATAATCATGACATAAGCAGATATTACAAGCTTGTGGCTTTTTTGAATTGGTCATGGAGTTTTTTATCATAATTGTAGATTCTCTAATTGCACGTTTAATTGAATAAACACTTCATTTTGAATTATGTTTTTATATTTTCTCTATAAATGAATTACTTTGGGCACTAGTGCTAAAAATGATTTACTTTTAACACCAGTGTCATAAAATGGCATTTTAGACACTGACAGCATGCGTCAAAAATTTTACTTTTACTGGCGTTTGTAGAAAAAGAATATTTGCTGTCTGTTTCCTGCCCAAGTAACCAAGATCCAAACTCCATAATCAGTGATAATTCTCACTTGTGTTGGGGAGATGCGCAGAGGAACTTGCAACTTTTATAAAATAACGAAGGTCTGGCCGTCGCGGCCTCTTGGCCTATAATATCTTTGAATGTTACGATGTACCGAAAAATTCTCGAAATTAAGTCTATCCACTCACCTCAACTGGACCTCTGCCCTGTGCGACCCCTTGCTGTCGGCGGTGGACAACTGTTCGAGAATCTGTGCGGAGGGGATCTCCCAATTATCGGTGCCCGTGACGCTCGCCTCCCTCTCGTCCCCCCACACCGAACTCGCCGCGCTCATCACGGAATTGGCCACGTTCGACGCAAGCGCAGTCGTCTTGAGCCCGAGAGCGCTCCCCTCCACCGGCCCCTTCTTCTTCTCGAACACCAGGTCTGTTTTGCTCCTTTCGGAGACGACGTCGTCGATGATTTCCGTGATGCGGCTGGACCGTTCGAGAGTGTTCGCAGGGGTTATGAGGCCGGTGCACGGCAGGTCTTGGAAGGACATGTAGCCGCTGTCGCCGACTTTGCTCGAGGTCGTGTGGTAGTTGAAGACGTCGACCTTGAGCGAGCGCAGTTGGTCCTCGATGTGGTTGACGGGGCTCTCGAGTGGCGATTGGGTGGCTGAAAAACGGAACGCAGTGTTTTTTTTTGTCGTTAATAACTCCCTGCGGCCGGGTTTCCCCAAAAGTAATGAACTCCAAGTTTACATAATCTACGTTAAAATAAACCAAAAAATTCAGGCCGAGTTTCACCAACGACTTAATTCTCCATTATGGAGATGACTGATAGTTTTAATCCAGATAACGACCTCAAACCGTTTCAGCATAATAGTAACCTGGATTATCACGGGTAATCCAAAGTATAATTAGATGAGTCTCTTTTCATCAGTTACCAATATCATCTCATATCATATCATACATTACAGAACGATACATGAAGTCAGATCCTGATTATTGAGATGAATGATAGACCTGCTCGACTGTAAAATTGTCTAATGACAGCTCTACGACGGTTGTACAATCTCCAAGATGAGAGCAGTGATGAGGCAAATGAGTTAATGGTGCGGCGTGAATATGTAGCAAACAAACTAGGAATAAAAATCAATTTATTTGGGCGAGTTAGCAGTTATATCTCGCACTGAACAAAATTATTGATATTTAAAACTATAATTCATTACCATTTTAATTACCTTTCCTCCATTTTATTTTTACTTGATGAGAGTCACAAATTGAAATTTTCCAAATAGGTGATAGATATACTCCTATCAAACAGATGCTAAAAATAACTCGAAGTCTCCGTGTGAAATTGTTGAACTATAAAAATGAATGCAATGATAATCATTCATAAAATTCTCAATAACTCAGATCCAACTAATTTTTCAAACATTATTACTTTCGTTAATGATATTCGTACCCATTCAACTAGAAGTTGTAAAAACATTTGAATAAAAACAACAGCTGAGACAAATGTTCAACAAAATAGTATTTTCCACGAAGGTCCCACGATATGTAAGATCTCCCAAAAGAAATGAAACGCAGTAAAAATATATAAATTCTCGAAAGATATTGTTACAAATGATAAATTACATCACATCGACTAAATACATAATTCACTTAAAAAATATACATACCATTTTTCAAATAGGAAGATGCTTGAGAGCACAATAGTAACAATATATTTTGAAAATATTTATATTTTCACTGCGTTTCATATCTCTTGGAAAATTACTACATATTGTGAGACTTTTATGGAAAATACTATTTTGATAAAAATTTGTCCTGTTTTCATATAAATGTTATCACAGCGCCCAATTGACTCAGAGACTCGAAAGTGAACAACAGAGACGAATACTTACACGTGACACTTTTTCTCGAAACCGGTACCGAAGGAGTGGGATACGGCCAGTTGAAATCTTCGTGAATTTGTTTGAAGGCTTGCACGAAATCGTCTATCCTAGAGGCATGCTCTCTTTCTTTTCCCAGCCACGAAACCAGGTGGAAATCCAAATGGGCCGCGAAATAACCTAAATCAGTCAAACGACGAACGGACAATAGCCTTCGAGCGTGTTTCTGTAATATTACGTCTATAAAAGTTTCCTCGGAATTATTGTTCGTAGGGGCTCTGAAAAAAATAAATGAGGCATAAGACTAGTGAAATTAGGAACGGGTAGTAGTCTTAAACGAATATTGTTTATATTTTGATAAATTTTCCATTGATTCGCCATAAACACAATTGTTCATCAATTCATTAAACTATGTTGGACGGTTTGGATCTTTCAAAATGACCTAGAAAAATCAATGGGGCATAGATCTGGTAATTCAGAAGCCTTCCAACGATAAACTCGCATCACCTTTCAGATATTGTAAGCATACATTGAAAGTGCTGAACTTAAACTCCTGTTCGTGAATCGAAACCCACCTATTATCATTCCTAGCGTTCCCAACGGAATTTGGCACAGATTTTTTTCTATCAGGTACTGGAGACTCCACCACGGTGCTGATGTTGCCAACCATGCTGTTCGATCGCTCCACCAGTTTGGGCGAGACCGTGGTGCTGTAACTTCTTACCCTCGGTCCTTGGACGTTACCCAAAATAAGGGAGAGATCCTCGGCGTTCGGACTCACGGCGGGGGGAGGTTGGGGCATTCCCAATTTGGGAGGCAGGATAAATGAATTGCGCGGGGATTCCGATTCGACATCATTCGGATCTGAACAAACGAAAATAAAGAGAATATTCGATTGAGTTACATCAGCTTTCGAATACTTCACCTATTGCTCGAAGAAAGCGCACGAGATCTTTGGCAAGTTCCCATTTGGATTTGTCCAATGCTGTATTGAGAAGTAGGGTTGCATACTGTCTACTCAACGACGACGTTTCCAAATTCTGAAATTAATTTTCTATAACGGCAGGAACAGTATATTTAATAACTTTTCTCGAAAAAAATTTCCAAAAATGCTGAATAAACATATCTATCAGACAATGGTGTCAGGTGTGGGATTTTTCAGCATGGAAACTCCAGAGAAACATTTTTTCTAATGAATTAAAGAACATACCTGGAGAATTATTAAATACGAAGCGGCAGTGTCAAGCTGACCTTTTGCCATGCACTCCTGAAAAAGATCTTTGGGTTTTCCCGCCGCCGAGAACAAGTACGGCCACAAGGCTATTTCAGTTTTCCTGGCGCATTGAACTACCGTTTCTAGGTAAACGGGAAACTCCATGATGAACTCTATGATGCTAGGTAGCTGAGCGTCAGGTATAGGTTCCTTGCTAGTAGCTTCTTCCTCTAGAACCTTTCAAACAGAGAACACAATAAACAATCACCCACCGCGGAATCACAGAAAGTATCTAACCTCGTGTAACAACAACTCCAAGGAATGCGGAAAGTACGGCAAGCTTACGCAACTCCGGGCAATTTCCCAAGCGTGAAAGCCTAGGTTCCTTCTGATCAGCTGCCTCAGGATCTGGTGCAGGTACACCTGGCTCTGAAAAATGGAAAACAGTTATTTGTGAGGAGATTCTACTAGTCTGAATGAACTCACCGTTCGTTGCAAAACGCTCAACGGAAGTGAAAACGGCGAGCTAGAGTCGGAAGTGTACAGGATCGTGTCGTTTTCGGCTCCCAATAATATCGCGTCTTCGAACAGTATCGCTAAAAGAATAAACGGTTGAGAGGCCAATTGGCGAAAAAAGTCGCTACGGGTCCAGTTACGGAACCCTGTGGCACACTAGGAATAACAGTTCAACAAACTGTTTTAAACATCACGTACATTGTGCCACTTAGTTTCTTGTTGTAATTGGAACTTGGTAAGAGTCATCTTTTTTTGTAGTCACTTACCTAGCGGATAGATCCTTAGATGGAAGGGCAGCATGATTCTTTTCGACATGAAAGTATGCGTTTTATCGCCATCTCGCGGGTAAAGGGGCAACCAAACTCTCATACCGTGCGCCCCGCAAAAAAGCCACAGGGCCTCCGTCAAGTGAGCCTGCAAATTTCGTGAAAAATTGCGATCAATAAAGTGTGTTACAGCACAAACTGGGGTCATAACAAGACACTTTTCTATGAACAAGGAGTCAAGAATTATTTAACATTACATTTGCATATAAGAATGTTAGAAATAGTATATTACATTACTTATATGTACCAACACTACTTTTCCTACGACCACCTGTTTCTATGAACAATATGTAAATATTAGATCGGGTGTATGTAATATACGCTACAATAGGAATTCACCTCAACGGCAACCTGACAGCTGACAGTCCCTTGAGGGGTACTTGCATTTGACTATTGATCAATATAGATTCAATGGCGTCGGCCAGAATCGTAGCCCCAATGTAATGATTTTTATAATAAATACTTACAATTTATAATATAACTGTTGAATGAACATTATTGTTGTGTGAACTGTCAATACACAATTAGTATATAGATTTGCCTGACAAATCTCTTTTTTTCATGGTAGTTTATGTTTGAAAATTGTTTCTATAGAAAGTGCACATGAACTTGCAATAGCTTTTATAGTGAAATGAAGGAATAACGATAACTAACGTTTATTTGAAAATGTAACAATAAGGGAGTACTGATAAGGTACTATGTCAGCACCTACCTTGTCCAATCTTCTTTGTCCCGGCACCCAGACGCTCTCTACGCAGCTGGCAAGGACGGTCGGCATCAGGCAAGTGTACTTCTCTCCGCCGCGCATCTCCCTTTGTACGAGCAACAGGCGACCGCTCACGTTCAACACCATGCTCTCGGAGACGTTTTGTTGGCCGGTCCGACCGGTTTCCGTGCGCAGGGAGGTGAGCGTGATGGACGCTATGCAAGCTGGGTGGACCGCCAGAGCGGATATGTCGACGACTTGCAGCTTGGTGAGGTCGACGTCTCCGACTGAATAACGTTACGTTAGTATTCAATATATTGGAGGAGATCAGGTAAACGAGACGACTAAAGTGAGAACGAGGCCTACAAAAGTGAAAATGGTGCCGACAAAAGAACGATATCGACAACAGTTGAAAAGAGCCGACATAGTAGTGAAGAGAGCGGTATGAGTTAAGGAAGAGCGAAAAGAGTGAGAACCATGTCGACAAAAGTTGAAAAGGGCCGAAATAGTGAAATGAGCGACTAGAGTTGAAGAAGAGCGAAAAAAGTGAGAATGATGCCCACAAAAATGGGAACGATGGCGACAAAAGTGTGAAGGATGCCGACCAAAGTGTGAAGGATGCCGACCAAAGTGAGGACGAGGCCTACAAGAGTGAGAAGGGGACAAGCAAGAATTGAAAAGGTCGAGGAAAGTGAGAACGATGCTGAAAAAAGTGAGAACGATGTCGACAAAAGTTGAAGAGGGCCGACATAGTGAAAAAGAGTTGAGGAAGAGCGAAGAAAGTGGGAACGAGGCTGATAAAAGTGAGAACGATGCCGACGAATTTGAGAAAGATGTTGACTGAAGTGAGAACGACATCGAAAGAAGTGAGAACTAGAACTACAAGAGTGCGAAAGGGGACGAAAAAAATGAGAACGATGTCGACAATTGTTGAAGAAGGACGACATAGTGAGGATAGCGAGAGTTGAGCAAGAGAGAAAAAATTGAGAACGTGCCGACAAAAGAAACAACCAATAAAAGAGAAAGAGGTCGTTGAAAGTGAGAACAACCCAATAGTGAAAACGATGCGGAAGATAAGGTGAGAATGAGGATGATAAAAAATTATTGGCCGATTATTGAGGACAATAGTAAGAACGATGCAGATTATTGAGGACAATAGTGAAAAGGATGCGGCCAACAAAACTGAGAAAGAGCTCGATAACAGTAAGAACGAGAAGGGTGGAATTCCTATGTTCCTCTAACATTTTAACAGATTCGAATGGTCATAAACTCTAGAGAAAAAAATTGGGCGCTGAGTTTTGACCTGATTTGTGTTCTACGCGTTAAAATATGACAGTAGGTTCAGCTATTATTTCAAAATCAACTCGCATCATTGGATATAAAGACAATAGCGCTCTAAACTTGTTATTTGATAACTGCTATGTGACCGATGTCGTATATCAGTAGCGTACTTGACGGTGATTGTGTGGAACACTGTGACGTTATACAAAGGCGTCGACGTTTCGACCATTTCTTGAAAATATCCAGGATTGGAAATTCATTTTGAAAGCCAAAAAATCGTGCAAGAATACAAAGATGGTCATTGTTCAAACTTTTTCCGACAAGAAGTTCACGAAGCAAGGGTCACTAGATCACGCCACTCCACTCACCGGAATCGTTCTGGCGCATCAGCCAGACGCACACCTGCGCGTCGGAGCCGAAAGTGATCAGCTGGTCGTGGTGCACGTTCATCAGCAGGATTGGCGCGCCGACGCGCACTATCTTGGCGAAGCGGTTGTCGAGCTTCGCCTCCCTCGGGTAAAGTCGGATCTCCTCGCCGCCGTCGAGGATGCTGTAGCAACCCATGACGAGGTAGTCGCGCCACCACAGCAGCCCGCCGGCCACAATGAAGTCCTTCTCCTGCGTCTCGTTGCCGAAAAGCTTCCACCTAGGTACAATAGAGGAAAGTGGGTACTATTACTACTCTATTCAGCTTATTCATCGGACATGAGCATTATGTTCCTTGAAACGAGTTTCAATAGTTCTTCGATTTTGACCAATGTACTTTTTGTTGCAGACTCTACTCTAACTGATTATTTTATTACCATTATTTCTTATTTCCTATGAGAAAGTAAAATTTCATCAACAGACTGTTTCCTCAATGTATGATTTCTTACAGTTTCCTTCTATAAACTGCGTAAGTTTCATGGAAATTAACAATATCGATAATACAGAACTACTATCTTTTTCCAACTTATCATGTGGGTTAGGAAAGTGATTTTTGGCATTTTTTTCTACAAGCCGATGCAAAAAGAATATGATACTTCCATATAAGAAGTAACATTAAATATTCAGCAAACACGTCCTTTTGATATGTGTACGTGTACATCATTCATAGACATTCAAGTCATCCACAACAAGGAATGATAGCTGTTTCAGATATGGGGATATGAAATCAGTTTGTAAAGACTACAACAGAAAGTACATAAGTCACAGTCAAGGGGCTATTAAAACTTAATTTTTAGGTATCTGATCTGTTGAAAGTTTCCTTTTTCACACCTAAGATTCCGTTCTTCATTCCAAATATTCATGACTTTCATCTGCTACCTTGATTTTTTTTGTTTGAACATCGTATAAACAGTTTTTAAAAAACTGATGTCAGAATGATTTCGTTTAACTAACTTCTATCATATCATCTTGAAACAAATCGCTCAGGCCAATCTTAACCTACCTAATGGGCTAACACCTATTAGAAAATTCCTGCAACACCTCACGTGGTATTAGCCAGAAAAGTAGTTCCTTTCTAACAGCAATTATTGTAAGTTCGTTTTATTCATAACCAGTCTTCGAGTGTGCTCACCGACTATGTAATTTCCATCAATTTTCTATCGTGTGCTACGTTATTATTATTTAGTTGAATATGATTGCGGCCGTTGATATGATTTCAATTGTTAAATTCACGGGAATTCGGTCGAAATGTTGAAAAAACAATATCGCTAAATAGTCGACGTTTCGAAATTTTATGGTTTCATCTTCAGGATTATTCAGGATGGTTAGTGTTATTACCTTCTGGACGCAAGCGAGTAGTGGGCTAAGCCGGTTCTGCCCGCCACCGCGACGTTCAACCCGTCCGAATCGATGGCTGAGTATCGGACGGGCCAATTGGTCGACGAGTAAGTGGAGGGGACGGGTATGACGAGCCACTGCCTGCCCTCGGCCAGGGTCGTGGTGGAGGGGTTGTCGCCGAACGTTTCGTCCTTTTTGGAGCGTTCCGAAAAAACGCGTATCAGGGTGTCGGCCGAATTCACGTACAGTTTGTCTTCGCCTTGGAGGTACAGGTGGCTTTGGTGGCTCTGGAAAGGTAATCGAAATTCAAGAATATTGTTACGTTTTCTCTGTAGATTCGGCGATAAATGACAATCGGTATGTCGAAAGTAGAACGAATGTATTCACTCTGAATTACACAGACAAAATATTACGCAAACTAGATTACAAGAACAAAAATTGTCGCTTATAATTACAAAGAGCTTTTTTGTCGAAGTAAACTTGACATTTCGATGAGAATTTTGTTGACTGGCAACTCAACGAAAAAAACTGCCTCTGTCCGTAGGACGAGTAATTTTCTCTGTCAGTTTTTTGAGTTAATTTGCCAGAAGGCGAATTATAAATGTCAAGTTTTCTTCTACAAAAAAAGCTCGAATGTAATTCGCTACGACAATTCAATGAATACAGTTTAGTTTATTCAATTCAACGGAAGAGTACAATTGTTAAAAACACAATTCTTATATTTCATTTTCACAGATCAGATATACTCTTTTGACAACGCAAGTGAAAAATTGACCAAGATTTGTTTACAATTCTGGTTGCCATGCTTTCAAGAGTTAGGTTCCGTTTTGTCGCTGAAAAACTTAGGGCAAAGTTTTTTCGCTGTCATAATAACAAAATCATGGCGGCTTATGGAATATTTTATACATGAGTTGAATAGTCACTATTAATTTCGCTTGGCAACACTGTCGCTCTCTGAAGACTGTCAACGTATGACTCCAAACTCCCGCTGTGCCGAGGTATGGTCAATCTCAAGTTAGAGTTTTCCAGATGTTTCAGAAACATATTTTGGATTCAAGAAGAATTATTCGGGGTGTACCAGAAAATTTGAGACTGGTGTCTTCCAGAATTTACCAGAATAATGAAAGTTCGTGAACGAATTATGTCTAATCATTTGATTTATCGGTCCAAAGTGACATTTATATATTCTTGCCACCATTTTTCGCTGTCCAAATTGCATTCATCAACAGAAATCAAGTGAATCTTGGTGATTCATTAACAAACATAATCTCTCATAGACGTTTCCATGACATTTTGCAGCTATATTGACAAATATAATAAGTTGTTGGTCTCAACATACTATATAAATGAAGGTTTCGGTAGGTAATTTAGGCACCGGCAAGTGAATTACTTACCGACGCCTTCGGCCCAGCCACCAATGTACAAGACCTACCATTTTGTCAACAGATACCCTGAACAATCAAGGAAGCAGGGTCGTGCAAAAAAGTAAATGTATGCGCAACATTAGCTTGAATTTCCACTCTGAAACACGACTCACTTACCATGCAGGGGTTGATGGTCAGAGCGCTCTTGACGAAATCCAGCTGCACCAAGCTAGTCTTGCAGCGATTCTCCGCGCAGGCGTCGTTACCGTTCGCGTCGCTCTTGTCCAGATCCCGCCTCACCATCCACAGCTGGTATCCCTCGGTGGCGAATTCCATGCAAGCCACTTGCAAAGGGTTGCACTTTTGAATGTCGATGTTGAGGCCGTAGTCCCAGCCCAAAGAGCACATCAGCAACGCGCCGAACGTCGACCACATCGCTATGCCGCCTTTCGACCACGAGGCTACCAAGGCGCAGCCGTCGGGCGTCCACAGAACCTTGATGATGACGTTTGAATGTTATAATGAGTGCAAGTACTTGGGAAGCTATTGCTATTTGAGACGATTCACGCGTTTCTACAATAAATAAACACGTCGAAAACTAGGCAGATATCAATCTGAAATGCTACTATTCATCTGGATGATACCGCGACGGATATTGGATGGCCTTGGTCAGAGTGGCATTGCAATGTTGTTTCAAAATTCTGGATGATTGAAATCATGACTGATATGTTCATCAAGCACACTTCATGGTTAACACTCATATATAAAGTCGAAAGACACCTGAATCAAGAATAATTGCCTGATGTGCTTAATGTCACAAATATGAAGTCCTAATCTTGATGAGGTATACCTGTCAAAATGGTGCCGATAAGTATTAACATATGCTCAAAACATGGCTTGAGGGCCTACAATGCAGATGAGCACAACCAAAACCTTGTGACCGTGATCCAAATGCTTACACAATAGACACCGTCCCTCTTACACTTAAAGAGTTTCACAACGTCATTTGTCCTAGGATCGGCTCATTTGTGCATGTCAGCATTCTTGAAAAAAACTTTTAATTTTCACCACATCAAAATTGAAAAAATTATACTAATAATCGCACTGTGTGTGAGAGGGGCGAAAGACCTTCAGCACGAATTCAAGACCTAACTTCTTGTGAGTGTTCATTGAGAAGATTTCTTGATCTAAATTCAATCACTTCAACATTGAAATTCTCTGTTCTTGAACAAATTTATTTAGGTTAAATTAATCATATTCCCGAGGTCATCTCGATTAGAATATTCTATATTTTTGATACTATAAAATTTTTTGAGCAAGCAATTAGTTTTAAAGGAAACGAGATGACCCTAGTCGCTTTCCTCGAACTTCTTGAGATACAATTGTTTCAATTGTTTGCATCCACAGAAATCAATTTAGAAATGTAACAGCCTCCATCCTGTATGAGATTTGGAAGCTTAGTACCAACGGCCAACCTAGATTTTGTGCGCAAAGGGAATTTTTTAGGATTTCATAATGCCACATTCTGAAAGAAAACTTACATAACACTCTCATTTCACTTAAAATTCCAAGTAAGTTGAAGAAAATGGTGAATTTTTTTGAACTGCATCATATAATGTTATCTTAGGGTACGTGACGCCATATTATTCGAAGAAAGTGCTTCTCGCACATGAGATGTGTTGTAAGCTAGATGGAGATATATATATATTTTTAATTGTTGGTTGTTATCGATCAATCGAAGTATGGAAAATCTGCCCTCACTTCTTGATCATCCACAATTCTGTATTTTACTCTGAAATGATGTGATACATTCAATTTTGTTGTATAGTTTAAGTCAACGATTTGATTTATACAAGTATACCGTTGCAATATTCGAACTTGTTTCTGTAATCTGTGTTTACATCGACCAAACTCGACCTCCATGGATATCTGCCTAATATTGTATCATGCACTCTGTGTGTGTTTCTATACACCCAGTACATTCTCGCGCCTCACCTTGCTCACCGTCCCGGGACACCCGGGGTAGTCTTTGCTGCTCAGCACGCAATTGTGGGATATCTCCAAACCGCCGGTGCTTTCGTCCACGCAGTATACGACGCATTCGGAGTTGGCCCTGCCGAAAGTGATCAGCCTGTACTTGTGGTTGATCGTCGTGGAAGTGGCGTCCTCTATCCCTTGCGCCCAAATGCCCTGCACTTGGTTCGGATCGAATTTCAACGAAGACGCCGTCAAAAAAGCGGCCCTTCCGTCGTTTAGGACGATGGAAAACCCTCCTACGAGCGGGGAGTACTCTATCTCAACGACGTAGGTGTTGTCTTCGACTATCGGGATGGCCTTGGACACCTGCTGGTTGATGCAGAAGGGTATCCTGCGCAGATCCAGCGTGTAGTCTCGGTTTTGGCTGCCGTCCCATCTGTACCTCAGCACGTGACCGTTTGTCGTCGACAGCATCACCTCCGTCATGGTTATACACACCATGCCTGTTATTCTGCCGTCCCAGACCATGATTTCGTCGCTCTGAAAGATACGAAAGGCAAGGGTGGTTAATCACGCAACAGGTATAGTATATATTTCTATGACGTAGGTGTTGTCTTCGATCTAGAGATACAGAGAGAACAGTATCGGATGTCATTTCTAAAATTCAAGCGGAAATTGATGAAAATAAAAAATGTTGTCTCTTGTCTCTGGATTTGTGCAAGGCCTTCGATACTGTTGAAAAAATACTGATGAAAAAATTATTCAATATAGGAATCAGGTTATCTCTTCGAATGGTTCAAAAATTATTTATTAACAATTCTATCAAATATACAGAAACAACTAGATTCTTAGGTTTATATATTGACGAAAAATTATCTTGGAATAAGCACTTTGAAAAAATTCGAAAAAAAATCTCTTATTGGAATTCTTTTCAAAATAAGACACTTCCTTCCTCTGAAAATTTTGAAGAATATTTATTTTAGTCTTATTCATTCACAACCACATTATGTCATTTTCGTCTGGGGTAGGTACTGCAAGTAAATCTATGAAACCTCTCAAAACTTTACAAAACAATCAAGTGTATTTACAAATTATCTTATTCAGAGTCGACATCAAATTTATACAAGGCAAATAAACTATTGGACAAACATTCTCTTCATAAACTCAAAATCAGCTGTTTTGTCCATTCTACCAGAAATAATACTAAAAAATCTAATCTTATCTTCAACGAAATTTGTCATATTCACAATCACTCTACAAGACAGAAAAATTTTTTGGCAACGAATAAAATTCAATCAGATATTGGCAAAAAATCAATATATCATAGTGGTGTCATGATATATAATTCAATTCCAAATGAAATAAAAGAATATCGATCGACAATAAAATTCAAGCAGAGTTTGAACACATTTTTATTCAGCTAATAGCTATTAAAAAAATTTCTTGACACTTTTGTTTTTTTTTTATTTTTCTTTATTCATTTATTTTTTTTTTCTTCGCTCCATTGACCTTTGCATAAAGCAATTTCATTTTTGACTGTATGTTCGTTTATACATAGTTATGTTTTTTTCTCTATTTCCAATACTTATCATGATTTTGTGCTTATAGTTATTCCCTAATTATAAACATGTAATGTTTCTTGGGATAATAAATAACTTACTTGATTCGAACAGGTACATAAAAAACTCCTGTCCGGGTACAATAAATTTACTACTTAATCTATACTAATGTTATAAAGAGGTTCGTTTCTGACTTTGATTGTATATTAGTAGGTAGTAATAAAAAACGCAACCCATAATGAAGACATACAACCTGCACAGACTATACATCCTATATCAAACATTATACCTTATTCCCGACTATTTAAAAAGATAAAACTCATCGGCAACAGGTATAATGTTAAACGACATTCAAAACAACAAATACTTCACGTTCTATACTGGAACACTACTAACTAACATAATAGAAAACACCGTGCTGGGTAATCGCACGTTAAAAGGTAAGGCCTCGTTGATCCATTGCTCGCACAAGTTTCGACTTCTGAGGGTTGACGTTCGTCAGCTGGTTAACGGAACGAACAATTTTAGAACAACAATTTTGATAAATATTAGTTCTTGTATTTTTTGATATGCAAATTTGAGACATACGAAAAGTTTCTGACTAATTGAACGCGTTCAATGATAGTTTAAAAGAAAGTTGAGTAGATTTCCCAATTTCCTCACCTGATAACACGATAACTTAATCGTGTTACAGTTGTAGTTATTATTGAACAACTAATCCATGGAATGTCAAATTTCAAGCAATGACAGCTCAATATACTTATTTGATTGTACCTAAGTGGAAAATTTTAATGATATCAGATTTGAAGTTCATGTTATTTGTTTAATCATTTCGCCATTGTCTTTCATAGCCATAGAAGAAGTATAGTGTGTAACTCAAATGGAATGCCAATTTCCCACTCGTATAATTTACAGCTCATGCTGCATACTTCATACTCGTGGGAAATGACTATCATTCGTTGCTCGTTAAAACACTTTAACTGCCAAGTCGACTGGGATAAATTTACCTCTGGGCCAATTTTTATTTTCTCACAATTCTACCGAATTGTCATCTCTAGGAGAATAGAAAAAGCAGAAAGTTATTTTCCTGGACGAATTAGGAAAAATTTCCAATAGTTTTGGGTGTGTGACAAAATGACTCACCCGGCGTAGATGTCAACAAAAATTCATCCTGCGCCGTGTGCTTCATTTGGACTCACACAATTTTTGTGACCTTGCACCGACTCTGCGTAGTTCGGATGTTTCGTACGACATTGGTGGTTCTATAAAAGTTCTCTTCATGTGTAAATAGAACATCGCAGTGGATTCTTTTTTTTTATTTGAGTTTTTTATTCATAACCTTTCACAACCTAAAAAATTATTTATTCAAATTCATTTCATTTATTTTTTTTATGGTCAAATTCAGAATACTACAAGTTACCCACAAATGGAATATATTTTCTTCACGAAGAACGCAGTAACTTATCGGGGTAGACTTAGACCAATAGTTTGGCCTTCTTCATTTGTATAAATTTTCTATATCAACTCTATTATTCTCAAGTTGTGGGAGGTTATAAACCCAGAAAACTCAAGTGAAAAGTTTATTTTCCTTCACAGAAATGACATCCAGACAATAATCGCAGTGGATGTTCAATGTCTCAAAATCTGTTACTTTCAACATCTCTGATATGTTTCTGTGCTCTATATGGGAATTCTGACAATCTTCAATAGAAATTACTGATCCAGATAAACAGCAGATTTCTGAAACAAATATTCTTCCGAAGGTTGAAAATCTACACAACGCGACAATGCATTGCAGCAAGTGTTTTTTCAATGTATCCGCTCACGTTCGCAAAAATGGTGTCTATGAATAACATTTCTCGGGAAACATCAACTTTGCGTTGAGTTTCGAAAACGCCAAAGGCTACTTCGTGGTTGTGAACAAATATTTGTATGTTTAGTGTGTCTTAGCCTGTCATTTGTTTTGTCGCGTGAAGTATACTATCACTTTCTGAGAGGGCGATATTAATAATTATAGGAGTTGTTAAATGTTCAGGTCGGATTTGTGATTCTTGATTTTATAATTGTTGAGTGATATACAATAAAATGTAGTGGCTAAAGCAAGAAAAACAAAACAAAAGGAGTTAGAAGAATGGGCAATGGAATTATCTGACGACGACTTGAATATGAGTGACGATGAAGTGAAGCGTATGAGCAGTATGAGCGACGAATCCTGTGATGATATTGATGACTCAAATGCTGACCAAAACTATAATAGTCCAAGTACGACCGATAGTTCGGAAGAAGAGAATCGTCCTTCTACATCAAAAATTGCACAAGAAAAGGGTAAAAGTGAAAAATGAATCCAATGGAAAAAATATTTTTAACTCTCGCTAATTCAAGGAAAGAAATTCAATTTCCATAGTTTGGCTACTATTCATACAGAAGCTTCTGGTCCATCTGGAACAGTAACAAAAGGTACTTTGAGAAATCAAATATATTTTTTGTCAACAGAACAAACATTTTCAGATGTTCCAAAGAAAGCCATTCCTTCAGATTCTGAAGAATCTACCTCGAGTGACGACGATATTCCACTGTCCCGGCTAATTGCAAGGAATGCTCATGAACAATTTACTTGATTGTGGTAGGGTCGTTTATACTGATAACCCATCTCGTCGGAACTTTACGAAGTGATCGTGAATGTAACCCCAAAGATATCATTACAGCATCTCTGAATCGGGGTCAAATCTTTGGTGCGGAAAGTGACGATGGTATAACAGTGTTCAAGTGGAAAGACAAGCGAGATGTCCTCATGCTCAGTACGAAACACAGTATAGAGACAGCTAATATAGGCCAGCGTCAAAAACCCGTCGCGATCATTGACTATAACGCTGCCAAGTCATTCATTGATATCTCTGATCAAAGATCTTCTTATTCTTCGCCTGTAAGAAAAGCTCTGAAATGGTATCGGAAAATAGCAGTGCAGGTCTTATTGGGAACAACAATCGTAAATGCCCTTTTTCTTCATAATAAAGTCAATGCAAAAAAACGTCAATAACTAAATTCAGAGAAAAATGTTCTCAATTACTCAATTACTTCATTATTCTCATTTAGACGATATTGATAATATTGCAAGACCAATACCAAACACTCACAAATTGGAAATTGCAGAGAAAAACAATAACGTAATTCGAAGCCGTTGCAAAAGCTGCTATAGAAGGTATTCCAAGGCGCAGAAAAGAACATATGCAATGAAAATGGCGAAGACTGTACGCTATATATGTGTCGGATGTCCTGAAAAACCTCATATGTGCAAGGAATGCTTTTTTAACTTACACAACATTTCATAAGAATTATAATTTGTGATATAATTACGAACTTTTGTTACAATGTTCCATAATAAAAATTAGGGCCACCCACCCTTATTTCTGTACGCTATGTGTTATAAAAGTTGCTTTACGCCATTACTACTAGAAACCTCATGAATATATACGAGAACTATACGAGTTTCAGAGACACAATGCGGAAAGTACTTTCTCTGCCTTAGCGTCAATATAGCGCACGCGGCGTTCAGTGCATATGCTACGTGCGTCAATATGACGCACACGGCAGTTAGAATGTTAAATAATATCCACTACATCAAACTCCCTTCCAATGCCATTTTCTCATTCTTTGTAAGAGTCATCACCTACGTAAAAGTGAAAATTGGTTCACATTTAGCTTAGTTTCAAAGAGTGTTTTTGACATGCCAATCATATCTCAGTTATACTTCACGAGGATTGCTACAAATGAGCCGTGATAGGATTACTTTGAAAAATTAGCAGCATTTTCAGCAATAAAAATGGGCTCAATTCGAGCAAGAGACACTGACGTCAAAAAGATTAGGATGTGGATGATTAAATTGCTGATAAACGGGTAATGTTTTATTTCTGGAAACTGGTGTGAGGTCGTAGTTGGAAGAAATATGGACCAAATGGAATCAAAGAAAAAATAAAGAATAGGATTTTAAAACAATTAGTTGAAGAACACAAATATTTAGGTCTGATTGATGAGAATTTGAATTTTGATTGCCATGTGAACAAAATTAAGAAAACAATTATTCCTTTGATTAGACCAATAAGAATTGATTTTCTAGATAATCAAATTCGAAGTCTCCTTTATAATGCCCATATTGTCTCGCATATTAGGTATTAAACAGTATGGTCATCTTGTAGTAGTAATCAAAAAAGATCGTTTATCGTTTGATGAACAAAGCAATAAAAGTTCTTCTTTAAACTGTGGAAAACACCTTCTTTACAGTTATATGAAGATACTAAAACTATCACATTAAATAAAATAAATGAAATTTGCATATGACCTGACAAATAATTTACAGAAAGGTAATAGTCGTTTCAAAAAAAAAACAAAATCACATTACTATAATATCCAAATGCCAATTTCAATTTGAATAATAATCATTGAAATACAGGCAAAAACATTTGTGTATCTAGTTGTATAGAAACTTACAATAATATTTCACATGATATTAAAACATCAAAAACTACAATTATTTTCTTGAAAAAATCTAAGCTGAAATTGTTATCATACTGATGTTCATCAATCAATAAATATGTAAAGTTGTTGAAATTGTTGGTTTTCGTTCATTTTGAAATATTTGAACTTTATTTATTTTCAATGTATTATCTTCCTCGCACCAATACTTGTTCTGTTGGAAGGTTTTTTTGTCAATAATTAAAAACAATTTCTTGGTCATTGAAAAAACATGATCACCTAAACAATATTACTTTAAAAGAGTTTGTTTTTATTCAATTCTTTCTCCAGCTCATAACCCCTTTTTCAAATGTACCTAATGAAAGATCAAATTTTGTAATTTTTTGAATATAAAATACATGTTCTTGCTTTATTTATATTGATTCTGAGCATACTGCCACTAGCAAATTCATTGTTTGCCTAAGATGTTTTGGATCAGATTTTATAAAGCCATAAAAGAATATCTTTGATATTCTATTTCAACACCAAAAATCATGGAGCAGTTTAGAGTAATGAGCTTTTAGTGATGAGAGATGGAAATTATTCAACTTTTTTATTACAAATGCATAACCGTTCCCATTGAAAAGTGAAGGTTGAACTTCTTGAAGCTTATCACTCATTTGCGCTTATTTGTAATAACTTTTAACTGCTGTATAAATCAGGTGTAACTTCAGATTCATCTTCTGCATGAAAAAAAAGTGTTTTTCAAAAGGTTAGGGTGCAACAAACAAACCTTCACCTATTCTAATAACTCAAAGCTTACCAGAGTTAAAGTTAGTGGGGGTATAGTTTCTTTGATGAACAGTTCAGCACTGTCTCTGCGTAGATTGGCATTAGGGGAATCCGTTTGATTGTAGAGACCCTTATGTTCGGACGGAACTCCAATTTTGTAGAAAAGCAGGTGGCCTTCTGAAGTCTGCAATGAAACGAGATGTATGGTTTGGAGGATCTTATTTCTGCCACTGATCATACTTACTGCTATCACGATCATGCTTGAATCTGGTTTCCATTCTGCAATAACATTTGTCCCAAATTTTTCTATGGATTCTGTGGAACGTCGTTGAAAAACTATAGGTACACAGGGCTGTAAAAAAGAATCTTTAGTTTTCCTTTACATTTCGTCTATGAGAGACTTACCTTGTAAAACCATATTGCTAAAGAATCATCAGTCAGAACTGCAAATAATATCCTATCTCTATTGCAGGTTATATGCCTGATGCTCGATTGACCCAAATCGGGAATTTTAATAACTTTTGGCCAGCCGATGGGGAAATACATTTTAATTTCTTCATTAATGTGTGATTGGATGATAATCACATCACAGGATTCAAGTTTTCATTTTATTTTGGCTGTTTTTCGGAAAAACTTGACTTTTGTCTTGCTCTATCGAAATTTTCATAACATTCAAAATCGTAGAACTTCAAATATTGACACAGAACTACAAAAACTGACATAGAACATCACCACATAGCCTAGAGACACTCAACCAATCGTATAACGTTCTGTGATTTCTGTGTTCTGTGGTCATTTTTAGGGTCTTGCAGCCAGAATGACAAGAGTAATTTAAAGAAGAAGAGTTAAATACCCTAAACCCTAAATGTCAAATAGCAGCAAGTCTATGCCGCCAAATAATGAATCTGTAAACGTAACTTGCATTTTTTCTCAAATATTTTTGTAGACAATAATAAATACATATTTATTTTGAATGGTACACGTCCGAAAGATTGAAAAACAGCGATATGGTAAGAAGTTTTCGCCGCTAGATTGATAGTCTATCAAACTAATCAAGTTTCAACAAGTTTGTTAGTTGCTGATAATTCGATTCCTCTTTTATTCCAATAAATCCTGCTGCTGATATGGTACATTCAAAGGCTAAAGTTGTTTGACTTGTCGATTTATTATTTATAATCAATAGAATTGCTTCAAATGGAAAATATTCAGTATCATTACCCTGGTTTAATAAACATTGTTGTGCTACAAGCAATGTTTTCATTTCAGAGTACCAGAAAGCGGAAACCATTTACCCAGATCGAGGTGGATGATGAAAACAGCACTACTCGCAAAAAATCTAGAGCGGAAGAAACAGTAAATGGTTGTGAGGTACCACTTACAAATTCAAATGAACTCTTCGATCTTTCTATTGTCAAATAACATTTTCAGAATCAGAAAAGAGCTGGTACTATAAAGCACATGATTCTGAAGAACTTCATGTGCCATTCTCTGTTGGAAGTGAAATTCGAGAATAATATAAGCATCATAATTGGGAAAAATGGGAGTGGAAAAAGTGCCATTCTGACGGCTCTGATCGTTGGTCTAGGAGGCAAGGCCTCATTAACAAACAGAGGGTCCAGTGTAAAAGGTACATGCAAGTGAAGTTGAGGTTTGAAATTCTGTAATTTTTTTTTGTAGGGTTCGTTAAAGCTGGTAAGCCTTCGGGAAGCATAGAAATAGAACTGTGCAACGAAGGTCCTATGTCTTACAGGCCCAGTGTGTATGGTAAGCGCATAAATATTGTAAGAAATTTGACATCCAGTGGGGGAGGTTCTTATAGGATACGTTCTGAGAATGGTTAGTTGGACATTTCATTATTAAATGATGAATTGTTGATCAATGTATGCTTTCAAGGTGAGGTTATTTCCACCCAAGCCAAGGAAGTTCAATACATCACATCTAGTCTCAACATTCAAGTAGATAACCCTATATGTATCTTGAATCAAGACACTTCCAGGAACTTTTTGAGCAGTAATGATCCCAAAAATAAGTTTACTCTCTTTATGAAAGCCACCAAATTGGATTCTCTAGAGGCAGAGTATAAGAAAGTCCAGGGGAACAAGAGAGATTCTATCAAGATAATGGAGGAGAAAGAAGAGGTATGTTCAATGTGAAAATGTTTGAATAAAAGAGTTTCATCAATAATTTGGTGTAACAATGTTTATTTAAGTTCAGATATTGACATGATCAATTATATTATGTAAATTGAACTAGTTATCTTCTTCAGATTCAGCATTTTAAAATACGACAAACTGAATAAAAAAAGCTGAGAATTCTATTTTCTACATATAATGATTTTAATAACTGAACTAAACATGGTTTAAGAAATAATATAACCATTAATTCAGACAAAACTCTATATTATTTTCAAACAAAAAAATATGATTGATATTTAACTAAATATAAAAATATATGATAAACCTATCACTGAAGTTCAAACTCATAAATATTTGGGCCTTATCATTGACAATAAATTGAATTTTGAAATACATACTTATAAAATAAAAAAATGTAAACTTAATTCCGTTTTTGGGTGCGATTAAAAGGATGCATTTAATAAATAAACATGTTCAAATTCTGATATATAATTCTTACATACTTTCTCACATCAGATATTTAATCAAATCACGATTTGGTACTCTTCTCATCAAAAAACAAGAAAATTCTGTATATCGTTTAATGAATAAAGCAATAAGGGTAATATTCAGAAAACCTTGGGACACTCCATCTTCAGAATTATATAAATTGGCCAATAATAGGAGTTTGAACTGCCTAATTAAATTGGAAAAGGCCAAATTAATCTAAAAACTAACAAAAAATATCCAGAAAACTAACATTCCTTTCCTGAAAAACTCAAGTATTCACAGTTATAATACCAGAAATTTCAATAATTTTCATCTGAACAATGTCCATTTCAATAAAGGTCAAAATAATCCTATTGCAAGCTCAATTGAAATATTCAATAAGTTACCAGAAATAAAATCGTCTAGATCTCTTCATATTTTCTTGAGAATAGTTAATTTGTGTTGGTATGTTGATGTTCACAGAATGATCTGATTGTAAATTATAAATGGATTACTTAGTTACATTATTGTGTGATATTAAGATTGTGACTTCCTTATACCAGAACTATGTTTTGTCTGGAAGCTGTATGTCCAAATAAAATAAATAAAAAAATTTGTCCTACATTTTTGCTTCTGAAATGCTTTATTCAAAAATTATTTCCATTTAAATTGATCCTCGATATTCTCGCTCAAAATACCCTTGAAAATTACCGTTAATATTTCTTTTTATTTTGAAGACATTAAAAAACAAACATAATTATTGAGCACTTATTTTTTTGGGATACCAGAGTCCCGTGTCCCCTTCCTTGGTGCGTTCATGACTGATCATAATCAGGTTTGCAACAATTGAGATATGTGGGTAGACTCATGAAAAACAGACTGTTTAAGACATTACGCTATAAGGTAGAACACGATTAAATTTCCACAAAATTTATTGTCTTCGCGACATGTTTCGATACACCTGGACACTTGACGCAATTTTAAAGTCTCGGGAAGTAGACAGAAATAAAATTCCCTCTGAAACAGGACGCTTCTTTATGCAACGCACACGGATCTTCACCCTTGTTCACTTTTTCATCGATCAGCAGTTATTGGCAATTGTCAGAGATTGAAAGACATATGAACAGGCGTCTGGCGGGACGTAACGAAGTTAACGAAGCAACCTCTATACAAGCACTAGTCTTGGGAAATTAATTCCTACAGAGGGTTGTGACGTATTCAATTGAAATATCCATTTGCGAAGGTTCCCCCCCTCCCCTGAGGTTTGCCATTTCAAGCGACTGCTTAAAGCCCTTGATAGGTGATCTGGGACTGACCTCGATTGCTCAGGGATCTTTTTTCAATAAAACAGCTGAACTTTGAAACTCCTTACTAAAAATTTAAAGTTACCGCACGCGTTTTTTTCTTGCGCCGCAGAATTTCAGGAAGCTCCAGGACGAAATCCGTCGTTTGAAGAGGAAAATCGAAAACCACAAGTCCATCATTTCGCTGAAGGACAAGAAGGTGCTGCTGCAACGTGAGTTGGTGTGGGCGAAGGCCAGAGACGTCGAAGAAGAGTTGGAAGAGGAAAAGTCGAAGGTGGAGTCGGTCGAGAAAAAGTTGAACGACTTCAAGGCCAACTGCGCCAAACGCGGCGACAGGATCACCACTCTCAAAGAACAGATAAGGTGAGCGGAACTTGGGAAAACGATACGGCTGTTCTAATGGTGATATAAGGCGTTTCATAAAAAAAAATTACTAAAAAGTGAACCAACACGCTTTTTGGTATGTATCTGTTTGTAACGGAAACTTTGAACGCGGTTTTGACCAATTTTGAAACGTCGGATCAATTTGAATTTTTGCATACCTAATATGGCAATCGTTCCGATATCCTTACTAGGTCCTTCAGAATAAACGATTTGTGTTTCTAGCGACCATGAATAGAACGAAATTGACAACGAAAGTTTTACACCTCAACAAATAAGATGCTTCAATGTTGACTAGTTACCATGGCAACTAAAGAAATTTCCGGAACTCTTAGAGACCCCACGATATTCAATTGGACATTATTTGACAGTTCAAAAAAATAAACATATGATCTACAACCCTTGAATAATGTAGATATACCTGTGAACACAATTTATAAAAAACTGAAAATTTATCTGAATAATGATGTATTCAAAAGCTCTTATAAAGAACTCAAAAATTAAATTAATTATTCTTGCAAAAAATTGAAAAAAGCTAATGTGAATGCTGAATTTGTACGAGCTGGTACAAATCCAAAAAAAATTTGGGATGTAATAAATCGAAACATCAAGTGCAGTAAAAAAAGTTCTCAGTGTATACACCAAATAAAAAGTAAAAATGGTAGTTCACTAACAAATGAAAAAGATATATGTAATGAATACAATAATTTTTTTTCTGAAATTGGACTAGATTTGTTCAAAAAATTCAAAACTAAATCAAACATGTTCATACTTCTTCTTCCAATTCAATATTTTTAAAACCAACTTGTGAAGATGATATTTATAAAATTATAATGTCTCTTAAAATGAATTCTGCTCCAGGTGAAGATCAAATAACCACCAAGAATTTGAGAGATATTGTCGACATAATAAGTTTACCCCTATCACTTATAATAAATAAATGTATTGAAGAAGCCATTTTTCCAGATTATCTCAGAAGAACCATTTCGAAACCAATCTATAAAAATGGTGAACGAAAAAACACCGCAAATTACCGTCCTATAGCTCTTTTGAATATATTTGCCAAAATCTTCGAAAAAGTTCTGAAAATTCAAATTATAAATTTCATTAGTGATAATAATAATTTTGATAACTATCAATATGCTTTTCAAGAAAATTCAAACACACAATCTGCGGTGACCGACCTCATGAATCACATCTATGAAAGTCTAGATGGAAGTAACTATGTGATAACAATATTTCTGGATTTGAAAAAAGCGTTCGACACAGTTAACCATGACATTTTATTAGATATCCTATACAACTCTAGTATAAGAGGTCATGCACATAATTTATTTCGGAATTATTTTGAAAATCGTGTACAGTATGTTTAAATCAATAATTGCACAAGTGATGAAAAATTATCTACAATTGGAGTTCCACATGGGCTCTGTTTTGGCTCCAATTCTCTTTTTATTATATGAAGACAGTATAAAGAAACTCAATTTATATGGAAAGCACTTTTCTTTTGCAGGTGATATTGCTATATTTCACTCTGGAAAAAATATCACCAACTTAAAACAGGAAGTAACACATGATAGGGAATTAATAGAAAAATGGATAAAAAATATCAATCTTACAATTAGTTCAGAAAAAACGGTTTATATAATTTTTCAACAGAAAAATATGAATGATGTGAAACTTGATATAAAAATAAATAATAAGCTAATTAAAGAAGTTCAGAATCATAAATATTTAGGTCTGATCATCGATAATAAATTGAATTCTGAAAAACATATAAATAAAATTAAAAAAACGGTTGTTCCGTTTCTAGGAGCAATCAAAAGAATGCCTTACTTGAATAAATATGTACAAATTCTATTACATAATTCATATATTCTATCTAATCACAATTTGGTCTTCTTGCAATCTAAAACAAATAAATATAGTTTATCGTTTAATGAACAAAGCAATCAAAGTAATTTATAAAAAACCATGGGACACTCCATCGTCGGAATTATACAAAATGACTGATAACATGACGTTGAACTGTTTGATAAAACTCGAAAAAGCCAAATATATATACAAATCAACGAAAAAACTTCAGAAAAGTAATATTTTGTTCTTTAAAAATTCTACTGTACACAATTATACTACTAGAACTTTCAATAATTATCATCTAAACATTATTCACACATATATGGGTAGAAACAATCCTATTTCAAGCTCAATAGAAGTATTCAATGAATTACCAGAAGAAATTAAATCTTCCAGATCCATACAATTTTTTTCGAAAAAATTGAAAAACAAACTACTAGAATAATGATGTTCATCAAAGTACAAGCAACAATTGTAAATGTATTATTAGGTTATATAATTATCATTGTTAGTATTTTAACTTCCTTATACCAGAACCCCATTCTGTTTGGAAGCTGTCAGTTGAAATAAATAAATAAAAAATAAAATAAATAATGCACAATACATTTCTACCAACTTTAGTGACATAAAATTGCCAAAGGGCGATAGACTGGGCTGGTACCCATCTGAGTTTTAGCATTTGGTAGAACTAAAATTGCTATTTTTTTCAATTTGACGAATTATAGTAGATATACCTACATAGGAATTCTTTTGAAATTGCGTCATGTTACTTCTAAAAATATATTTCTATCACCTTTAGCTAACTAAAACTCCAAAAGGCGATAGACAACTGATACCCATTCAAGTTCTAGCATTTGTTTTAACTAGTTGGTAATTTCTTTTATTTATCGAAATACGGTAGATAGACCTATATGATTTTTTTTTCAAACTAGTAATTATTCAACTTTCTGACAGAACCGGTTGAACAGAAATGACAAATCAACATATGTCAAAAACAGCAATACATACCCTGACCAACTTGAAAGTCAGAGAAAGTAATTCAAAAAGCCAGGTTGGATTGATGAGTTTTTCCCAATTATGGTGTGATTGTTTCGTTTTTTTTTTTTTTTTTTTTTTTTTTCTCCAAAGGGCGATAGACTGAACTGATACCCATTCAAGTTCTAGCATTTGTTTTAACTAGTTGGTAATTTCTTTTATTTATCGAAATACGGTAGATAGACCTATATGATTTTTTTTTCAAACTAGTAATTATTCAACTTTCTGACAGAACCGGTTGAACAGAAATGACAAATCAACATATGTCAAAAACAGCAATACCTACATACCCTGACCAACTTGAAAGTCAGAGAAAGTAATTCAAAAAGCCAGGTTGGATTGATGAGTTTTTCCCAATTATGGTGTGAAATTGTCTTACCGAATACCACGCAAGCTTGAATTATTCCTGGAAATAATTTAAGCATATTACGCTTTTATATATTCCAGAATGAAGTATGGAATTATATTTTGGTGAAATTCTGTCGAAATCACCAGAATTTTCAAAATACAAAAATCCTGCATAAGAAGTATCTTTCACCTTAAAAGAAGAGACAGTTGCAAGGAAGTCTTCAAGGAACAGGAAATACTCACTCTGCCATGTATATACATATATAAATGTGCATATTTTGCGATGAAAAATTATGAAGAATTTATGAAGAAATATGAAACAATAAATTTTTACAACACCAGACATACAAAACTTAAATTACAACAAACACGATATGCCCAAGTTCAGAAAAGTGTTGCTAATCAAGTTTTAAGAATTTTGAACAGTGTTCCCAAAAAATTCAGAAAACTGACAGAAAATCAATTCAAACTGAAATTCAAGCAGTATTTATCAGAGAAAGCATTTTATTGTGTTTCAGATTTTTATAATTGATTTTGTTTCAGATTTTTATAATTGATTTTTTTATTGTATATACATATTCGTTCCACACTGTAAAGTATTATGGAATAAAGTTATTATTATTATTATTATAAGTGAAAACTTGAAAAATGTAGTCGCGATCAATTTACAATATGTATCATCTGTTTCTTATTCTTTTATCATCCCGATTCAGAACGTTGGAACAGCAAATCCTTGAGGTGAAGGAACAGATCGAGGTGCAGAAGAGACCTCAACTGGATCTCAGGACCCAAATAGAGGAACTGTCGAGGAACCTCGCCGCAAAGAAGAGGGAGAAGCAGCAGATACAGACCTCGATCGAAGCTAAAAATAACGACGCCAGGTCGTTGCAGGAGGACATCACCGCCTCGAACGAAAAGTAAGAGAATTTACAGGGTCGTGGGCTTCGGGCCTCTGATATTGTAAGTTACCCGAGACAATCGAACATCGCGTTACGGTTGTGCTGCGTGTAACGGTTTAATAATAATATAATAATTATAATAATAATTTTATTAACCATTTTTGGTACAACCAGGTACATATGGTAGGTCAGAAAACAGGGTTGGGCTGATCAAAATCAAGTGATTAAAATCATGATTTAAATCATTTTTTTTCATTCAGAACCAGATAACAACATAACCTAAAAGTTTTCTCGAAGATCAAAAGGAGTATCTGCTTTCAGCAAAAACAACAAAAAAGAAGTACATAATTCCAAATTCTTAAACTAAACGTAACACCTAAATTTTATTACTGTATATTTTCAGTCTATTCATTTTCGTTATACAATTTAAACAAAAACACGAGTTTTCCTCCTTTTTCTGTGCCTAATCTGTTTCTAATATCCGAGTGTACAACTAGCGAAATGCGTGAAATTGTTGGGCAACGTCAATTTATAGGTTGAGAAGGAAAACAAGCCTCGACAGGAATATTCTTGCAAAAAGCACAACAAACGAGTTCGTGCCTCACTCGGCACTGTATAGCGAGTGTATATGACAGAAGGAAAACAAATCGCGACAAGAATTTTCTTGCAAGAAGCGCGACAAATGCGTTGTCACAACTTTGTGAGCCGCAAATTGTATTAAAATTTTTAGACTTATACATTAAAATAATTGACAATAATTTCAAAGAATCAAAATGTTCAAATTTTATATTCATATTTAAAAAATCAAAAAAAATCAAATAAATCGTGATTTTTTTTTTAAATCAATGATTTTTTATTTTTTTGATAAAAATCAGATTTTACCCCACCCTGTCAGAGAATATAAAGGAATGAAAAAATGAGAAAAAAGGAGACAAAAGCACCATTAACAATATTCGAATAAATATTTCAACGTCAAATTTTACTTATAGAATTATACATGAAGTAGGTACACAACATTAAGTAAATGATCAAAAAGTATAATTTATATACTCCTGCACAGTATAGTAGCACCTGTCAATTAATAATGATTTAACCCTATTAAAGGAAATATTGTCACTTTGAGAATTTATTTTATGAGTCGGCAATTTGTTGTAGAGAGACACAACATTGTAGACTGGGGAGTTTTTGAACTTGGCGGTTTTATGACTCGGCAACCGCAGATGGCCTCCGAATCTTGTACTTATGTGTTGATGCAATCGTTTCGAAGTACTCGAGGTTGTTTCTAGCGAATTTGACACATTCAAGAATATAAGTACATGGAACTGTTAGAAGTTTTTCACTAATTAAAACCGGTTTGCAACTGTCGCGAAAATCCATGTCGAATATGAGTCTCAAAATACGCTTTTGGCCCACAAAAACTCTATTCACTTCAAATACAGCCCTTCTCCCCGTGAATCTTGAATAATGATAATAATCTTTATTAATCCCAAGAAACTACAAAGTTTATAACAGGGATAAAAAATCAATCGTAATGAACTAAATTATTTGGTTACCAAGTAAAACAGTGTACAACACAAATTAATAATTATATATATATATATATTAGAGGGGAAGTCTTTGCTGACCAGTTAAGAACAAAACTGTAGTTTTTTTTGGGTGAACAGCAGAACGGAAGTGTACTCTTATAACACCAGTTTTTCCAATATTTCGATAATGTTTATTACCATCTTCAGGGAAAAGCTACAAAATTATTATTTTAAGTTATCACATCAAATAAACAGTAACAAGAACCTTACTGTTTATTTGATGTGATAACTTAAAATAATAATTTTGTAGCTTTTCCCTGAAGATGGTAATAAACATTATCGAAATATTGGAAAAACTGGTGTTATAAGAGTACACTTCCGTTCTGCTGTTCACCCAAAAAAAACTACAGTTTTGTATATATATATATATATATATATATATATATATATTTCTCATTCTTTTAAATATTTCCCTACTATAAAAACATGTTATGTTTCTTGGGTAATAAAGTTGATTGATTGATAATGTTAGAATAACAAAGAAAGTTGCATAAATAAAGAGAATAAATGAAAGCTGCAATCAAAAAATATTAATTATGTATGGAGATCAGAATTAGAACTAGAGAGCAAACATTTTTTCAATTCAGGTTTGAATTTTTTTATTTTTCGAAATAGCTTTTGGACATCATACGAGATACCGTTGCCGCGTTGCTTCGATGGCAACAATGTAATATATTTATCCTATGACCACATAGAAAAGTGACATTTATTCTCACTCGTGCAAAAAGTTACTTTCCTCACGGCTGTCAATATGTCGTCAAACCCGTGAGTCCTGTAAGATTTACAGATGCAATTATTGATTGCTCTCTCTTCCTTATTGTTATTATTTATGTAAAAACTGGTCTGATAAGTGACTCATTATTCATAAAAAATAGAAAAGAAAAAGGAGTGTTGTATTATATGTACTCACTTATCGTCACATTTTCAAATAAACGTTAATTATCGTTATTTATTCATTTCACTATAAAAGTTATTGCAAATTCATGTGCACTTTTTATGGAAACAATATTCAAACAAAGACCGACACAAAAAAAAACTTGATATTAGTCAGGCAACTCAATATACTAATTGTGTGTTAACAGTTCACACAACAATAATGTCCATTCAACAGTTATATTATAAATTATAAGTATTTTTTACCAAAATCATTACATCGAAGCAACGATTCTGGCCGACGCCATCAAATCTATATTCATCAATAGTCAATTGCAAGTACCCCTCTAGGGAACTGTCAGCTGTCAGGTTGCTGTTAAGGTGAATTCATATTGTAGCGTATATTACATTTACACGATCTGCAAATATAGGAACTCAATTATCATCTAATATCCCCCATACCACTTTGAATGATAATCAAAATGTATCATCAATGAATTCCATGTTCTTAGAACCTACAAATTGTGAAGAAGTGAAAAATACCTATTTGGACAGTGAATCGGCTGGCCCCGATATATAAGCATCAAAATTATAAAAACAGTTGAACCAGAATTATCACCTTTGTTAACTAAATTGATTAACATTTTTTTTGAAACGGGACTCGTTCCCAAAGGAATGAAAATAGCTAAAGTTGAACCAGTATTCAAGAATGGAAAAAAGAAAGTTTGAATAGTTATAACCCCATATCCATATTATCCGCTATGTCCAAAATTCTTGAGAAAATTATGAACCAAAGACTTTTCGATTATTTACAAAAAATTAATTTCTTATACTGTGGAAAATATGGTTTCCGAAGATCCAGTGACACAGAATCTGCTGAAATTGACTTGATAACAAATATTCAATTGAAATTGGATCAAGACTTGCATTGTGGATTGTTGTCACTGGATTTATCGAAGGCTTTTGACACAGTCGATCATAATATTCTGTTGAAAAACTTATTCAATATTGGGTTTGATTCATCAATGGTTTGAAAATTACTTGAGCGATAGACTACAGTTTGTTTGTATGGGAGACAAAATGAGTTCGTTTAGAAGTGTAACATGTGGTGTCCCACAAGGTTCAATTCTGGGGCCTGTTTTGTTTGTTATATATTTAAACTCGGTTTCACAGTTGAATTTAAGGGGTGAAATAAAATTATTTGCAGGTGACACAACACTGTTTTATTACGAGAAAAAAGGAGAAATTATTCGTTTCATTTGTGATGATTTAAAGAAAATTTCGTTATGGTTGAATTGTCACAAGCTAACTTAAAATATTGGAAAATCCTCAATTATTTTATTAGCGAAGAGAAAACCAAATCATAATAAGAATAACATTTTTTTTAATGGGCAAAATATAGAATATTTGGGAGTAACAAAATTTTTAGGATTATACATTGATGAACAACTCTCTTGGAAATATCATATTGAATATTTAAACAAAAAAATATCACCATTAATTGGTATTCTGTTCAAAATTCGAAACTATATTCATTCGAAACCTCTTAAATTAATATATTATAGCTTTATTTATTCAAAACTACAATACTTGATATCAGTATGGGGAAATGCTAACGCTTCGATCATACGTCCCCTAAAATCTCTGCAAAATAAAACAATCAAATGCATATTCAAATTACCTTTTCGATATCCCACTTCCGATTTATATGTGAAAAATGAGCTTTTAAATATCAGCACTTTATATAAATTGAAATTTTGTTCTTTCATCCATTTTGTAAAAAATAAAAATAAACATTCTTCTCTAACCTTCAACACAATTGAAATAATTCATAAATATGAAACTAGGCAGTCCAAAAAACTGAGTACCATCAGTAGAATCAAAACAAACTACGGAAAAAAATCAATTTTATATAATGGAGTGTTAATATATAACACACTACCAAAGAAACTAACGGAAGATTTTTTTGACAAACGCTTCAAAAGAAAATTGAAGAAGTATTTGATCCAGTAACTCTTCCCTTTTTCCATCTGACATTGTCGGAGTTTGTATACTATTTTATTCACAGTCATTCGAATTGATTCAATGGAATGAAAAAGGAATGAATATTGCCAAGATTCATTTCGATAAACCTTGTGGTTTGAGTAGGCATTGCAAATAGACTTCTGCATGAAGGTTCAAACCATAAACATTATAACTAATGGACTGGCCTTAAGAGAGAGAGGTCTACAGAGTGAACAAGATAGTATACTTCAAGTATAACCTCTAAGCGAATTCCTTCCCCAATGTAGCAGATAAAGAGAGGTTCAGAAAGATAGAGTAATTCAAGTATAGAATTATCATTCTGTCCTTCATAATATCACTTCAATGTGCATATCCTTTCTCTCTCTATTGTTTTCCGCATCGAGTTATATGGTAAACTGTCATAAAGGCCAGTACATTAGTTATAATGTCTGTTTCAAACAAAAATCATTATAAACAATATACAGTTGCCTGTAAGAATTTCACTTATAACGGTTTATTAAACCGCGACACGTGTTTCTCTATATAAAACCTTCCTCAAGCAGGAATGAAACTAATTATAATAGATACTGTGGATGTTTACACTTATTGATTTCCAATCTTCATGAGGAAATTAGTTCCAAAACTTCTCCTGGAAATGGAGGATTTCAGATTCATGGTTCAAGTCGTGTCTCTCTGTGAGGAGGTGAGATGCATACGTAGAATCTGTTTCACCATCTTGGAAACTATTTCTGTGTTCTTTCACTCGTATATCAAATGTTCTTCCTGTTTGACCGAGGTAAAACGTAGGACACGAACCACAGAACAATATATAAACACCAGATCTATCTGACACCGAACTTTCATCTTTATTTCTCTAGTTGGTCATGACAAGAATTCGGTGAAAATTCTCAAAGCGTCATTTTCATTTGTGGTTTCGGTCCATCAATTCAGATGATTTGTTATAGTGAATCTAGATATAGGAAATCTCGTGGGTGTTGAACCCAATCGACCGAAAATCTCTTTTTCGCTTTTCTTTTCATTTCAAGTTTTCAGTATGTCGAAAGTGGAACAGCAAAAGATGGAGAGGATAAAAAATTTGGCCGCGTTACAGAACAAACTGAAGGGTATGGACGATCATTTGGAAACGGCTAAGAACGACTTGTTCCAAATCAAGAGCGAGCTCTCTAGGAAAGACGACGACGAGAAAAATCTCAGGCGGGAAATTACGCAGCTCGATCAGCAAATCGGTAAGGAGTTTCAATCAAAAGTCGTACTTTCAAAAAAGTGTCGAGTTTTGTTTCAGCGAACGAGAGAAACAATCTGAGGGCGATACAAGCAGAATCGGGCAACGAACTGTTGCTGTACGGGCGAGATATGCCGAGGATAAAGCAGATGATCGCCCAGTACAAGAACAGGTTCGATAAGGAACCCAGAGGACCTCTAGGTCAGTTTGCAAAAACTATAATTCTGTACTCGGAAAATATAAATTTGTCTGTGCGTGCCTGAATTTACGGAAAATGACCCTGTTTTATCCGAATTACTGAAATTTTGGTCCTTCGAGCCGGATTTCATTGATACCGACGGTTAATTATTAGAATCGATCCATATTGATTTCGAAGATTGGTCCTTTTAACCGGATAATCATATATTAAATCACTTTTTGGTCCTTTATATTATGAAAGTTTGGTCCTTCGAACCTGTCTATATTGATATTCACGTTGAATCAGTTTGTAATAGAATTTGGTCCTTTCAATCAGGGTTGCGATTGCTATCTTAGGCAGTTTGAGAAATTGAGAAATTTTATTCATTTCATTCCATTACATTTCAAATCATACAATCAATAATACAATATATTTGGTAGCACTTCATTGGTATAGCATGAACAATCAAACAGTATTTTTGTACTGGTATGAGATTGCTCACAAATCATCAAAAACTTTTTTTTAATGTAATAAATAAATGAAGGAAAAAATATACAAATCAACGCAAGAAAATTATTTTATAAAGAAAAGGATAAGTGAAAGAATTGTCAAATAGATAAACACCAGTTCAATTTGAAATTCTTTTGAGAAGAATGAATTTTTTTCAATCGAAATTTGAATTGATTCATATTATTGATATTTTTCAAATCCTCAGGTAATTTATTATACTCAGATAATGATTCATAAACAAATCTTTTTTGTCCAACTACAGAGCTAGCAGTATCAAGATGAAACAAGTTATGTTGCCTAGTATGATAGTTATGAATTTCTGAATTCCTGGTTAATATAAAGTTTGACTTTATTAGTTTTTTAACAATGGAATGAGAAATTTTCAAACTATCCATCAAGAAATGTTCCTCCAAAGAAAATGTGCCCGTTATTGAATATAGTTCATTTGTTGGAGTATCATATGGGAGACGATGTAGTACTTTCAAAGATTTTCTATATAAAGCAGATATTTTTTTGGAGTTTTTCTTTGAACATGAACCCCATACATTTATGAGATATTTGATCCGACTGAGAATATGTGAGTAAAGAAACATATTGGCTATTTTATAATTTAATTTGGGACTTCTTCGTAATGCTCCAATAATAGGAGAATTTTTTTCAACGAGGGAGTCAATATGTTTATCCCATTTCAATCTATCATCAATCCAAATGCCAAGATACTCCAGTTTTTTTTTCCAGTCGTTCATTCTTTATTTTGATATTTAACTCAATATTTTGTTTATTTTTTTGTTGAAAAATCATGAATTTTGTCTTTTTGGGGTTAACAGAAAGGAGATTAGTTTGTCCTAATGAAATCGAGTAATTGATGGGGTTGCCAGGTCACGAGGAAGTATATGTCTTTTCCCTATCTGCATCTGCCTAGGATATTGGTTCTTCGAACCGTACACGTCAATTTTGAAGTTCAGGCCTTCTAATGGAACATTTCAACGTCGAGTTTTGGTCCTTCGAACCGGATTATAATTGATACTTCTTATTTTTTGCTGAATATTTCCTCAGACCGGTATTGTGTTTGCTCCTCAGGCTCCTACATCAAGTTGAAGGACAAGAAATGGGCCGTAGCGGTTGAAGGATACATAGGGGCGGGCACTCTGTGCGCTTTCGCCGTCGACAATAACAAAGACAACAAATTGTTGCGCGAAATCTTCAACAAAGCTTCCAGCGGCGGCAGGCAACCTCAAGTTATAACCTCGAAATTTCTGTCGAAGGTAAGCGTGTTCTTTCTCTGGGTGTCGTCGCTTCTAACGATTCGCTACCCGTAGAAACACGACATCACTCGGAACCTGGTGTACGAACCTCAGGACTGCGTCAGTCTCTACAACGCCATAGAAATCACGGATCCCGTTGTGTCTAATAGCATCGTCGACAGCTGTTCCCCGGAGAACATTCTGCTCATACCTAACGACAGCAGAGCTCAGGAGTTGCTTTCCGATAGGCAGAGAGTGCCTAGAAACTGCCACCAGGGTATCACCGCCAGAGGGGACAAGTATTATCCCGATCCCAACTACAGGACGTACGCTTCGAACTACGTTCGCGCCAAGTATCTGCAAGTCGATACCAAGGAGTACATACAGTGAGTGAATGTCAGGTTGAATATATTACTTTCAAGAAATTTTCGATGATATTCATAATAATTTTAGTTTTAGTTTATTAGTTCTCAAAAAAAAACTTCTTATCACCTTTTCAGGTTCTTAATTTATTTCTTATACACTCAGCAGTTGCTTAATAAGGGATCACCACAGTAAAGGATATCGAAATTGAAAGTATCTTATATGATAAACGACTCAATAATATCTCAAACCATATGTTTATCGCACAAGACACGAATAACAATAAAATGTAAACATAATAAAAATATATGAATGACAACAAGATCAAAAACAGTTAATTCAATGTGATTCTCGCGCTTGTATCGAGTTGTATTGTCCTGACCGCACGAAACGAAGCATATGCAGCCAAATGAACGCAGTATTCTTTACAACATATCCTACGATTCTGTCACCAATTCTTCCAAAATCGTTTGGATGATGATAATTGGAAATAAGCCAAGCGTCAAATTACAAGAATCGTTGTTGTTATATCTGATTCTTTCTCGCCTACTATCCATTTCCCCTTTCTTCCTCATTATACTCCACCCTTTTCTATGTCCCCTCTCCCTCCTACTTATTTTCCATTTTTTGTTTCTTTACCCCAAACCTCCTGATAATTTGCTCTCTCCACTGTACTCTCTTCTATTCATATTTCTTCATCCATATAATTTCCCACCTTTAGCATCTACCAGTCTCACTATTTCAACCCACGTCTATCACTTCCTGACCAAATTTTACTCCACTTTTCTCCACCCTTTCTGTGTATGGTCTCTTGAGTTGATTTTCTGGACAGTGATTTTGTGCTATTGTAGAATGAGTCCTCAAGAGATACTTATTTTTACGTCTAATATTACAGACAGTTGAATCAGACAATAGAAAGTTCCTCACCACTCTCTACTTCATTTTTCTCAACCCTTTCTTTTCGTGTATGCTCTCTTGAGTTGATTTTCTGGACAGTAATTTTGTGCTATTGTAGAATGAGTCCTCAAGAGATACTAATTTTTACGTCTAATATTCCAGACAGTTGAATCAGACTATAGAAACTTCCTCACCACAATCTACTTAATTTTTCTCAACCCTTTCTTTCCGTGTATGCTCTTTTCAGTTGATTTTCTGAACAGTGTTTTTGTGCTACTGTAAAATAGGTCCTCAAGAGATACTTAATTTTACGTCTAATATTTCAGACAGTTGAAACAGACGATAGAAAGTTTAAATAAAAAGCGGCAAGTAGTGAGTAGTCAGCTGGACCAATTCATGGAGGACAAGAGGGCGCAGGAGAACAGAAAAAACGAACTGGAAGGAAAGGTGCGCAAAGTCAACGCAGCAAGAGCCCAAATCAGGAAGCAGCTGGAAGATTTGAACTCTACCGCTGAACCGGAAGTTCAAAACGTTCAATTTCTGGTAAAAAAAATACCGATTTCCTTGATTTTTTCTTGTTGAGAACTGTCATTATTTCAAGGAACAAGAGCTCGAAGAAGTGAAACGAGTTATCGCAAATAAATCCGCAGCTCTGGATAGGGTTAACGAGGAAGTCAGAGAAATCAGAGCTGAAATGTCCGCAAAAGAGCAGAATTTGTCTCAGCTGAAGGGTTCGACCAAAGGGCTGGAGGATAGAATACAGTCCCTGAAGGTACGTTCTAATTCTCGAGTGAATCGTGGAACTTTTGTTGATTCTCTTTTGTTTCGTAGGACGAGGTGCAAGAAAGCCAGACGAAACAAAAGGAAATATCGACCAGCGATGAGTTCGACAAAAGACGCGTCAGAGAGTACGAGGCGAAGCTTAGCGATGCTAGGTCGCAGATGGTGGTCAAGCAGAATGAGCTGAAGAGATTTACAGATGAAGCTAGTTCTGTGGGAGAACGGTTACCAGATTTGAGGTCAGTAATATTTGGAAGCGTTACATTTCTTACTATCATTCGATTTGATTAACAGCAGGTTTTCCACTACCACTTTCTGATTATACTTGGCGTTTATGTAGTACAAACTTTTTTATCTTCGATCACTTATGTACTCTGTGTATGAAAATCTAACCTTTTTATACAACCTTACTCACCTATTTCACTAACAATTTGTGCACCCCTTTCTTTGCCACATTGTTTAATCCTTTCCACAACTTGTTGACTATTTTTCTTCAACTTTGTCTACTCCTTTCTCATCAAATTTGTCTACTGCTTTCTCTATAATTTGTCCACTTCTTTCTCTACAACTCGTCTATTCCTTTCACTCCTCCTATACAAAGTTGCCCACTTATTTCTCTGAAAATGTGTGCGTCCCTCTCAGTAAAACATTGTTTTCTCTGCTTGTCACAATTTTGTACACGATTTCACTTCAACACTGTCCACTTTTTTCTCTACAACTTTTTCCACTAACTTCTTTACAACATCTCCACTTTTTCTTTCAACTCTGTCCACTTCTTTCTCTACAACATCTCCACTATTTCTCATCAACTTTGTCCACTTCTTTCTCTATAACATTTCCACTTTTTCTCTTGAATTTTGTCCACCATGTCTCTTCAACTGTGTTCACTCCTTTCTCTACAACTTTGCCAGCTTTTTTGACAACTTTGCCCACCATATCTCCTCAACTCTGTCTACTCTGCAACTTTGTCCACTTCTTTCTCTACAACTTTGTCCACTTCTTTCTCGATAATTTTGTCCACTATTTCTCTTCAACTTTGTCCACCCTCTTTCTCCACAGCTTTGTCCACTGCCTTTAACCACGACTATGTCCACTGTCTTTCTCCTCAACGTTGTCCACTCCCTTCTCTACAGTTCTGTCCACTCCTTTCTCTACAACTTTGCCCACTACATTCTCTATATTCCATGGCTGTATTTGGAGCGTACCTCGTTTCAGACGGGTTCCCAACATAACGCACGAAATCAACGAAGTGAAACATCGAATAGCGAGGATAGAAACCGATACCGAAGACGTAACCGAAGTCATGGAGCGGTACAACGAGCTCTCGGAGAAGTTCACCAAATCCGCAGATATCATGAGGGGACTACAGGCGGACGTTATGGAACTGACGTCCGCGTTGGACAAACGAACGAGGCACTACAAGCTCACCGAGAGCTACTTTATTACGTACATGAAGTACTCGTTCAAAAAGATTTTGGAGTACAGACAGTTCAAGGTAGGAAATGAACGGTTCAAATTGCTTTTCGGAAAGTACTCAGTTGAATAACAACGATAATGATAATAATAATAAAGTTTATTCAAAATTCATAAAGAAAGAGCATATACATCAATTTGTAAAAAGGTGAATTAACAGTTCAATTATACCCGCAAAGTTAAAAACTTGTTGCGAGAGATACGAATTACATTTATGTATAATATATTTGATAAATTTGTAGAATTCAACAAAATGATATTGAAAAATTAACTAATTTTCTTAACTGAAGTGAGAGATTTCATGAAATAAATTTCGACGTGATTCTTGAACCCATTTTTTAATCTGTAGTTTGAAAGATACTAATGACTTGATCATTTTTATATGATTTGGAATCGAATCATAGTAGAATGGCAATAAATATTTAGAATTTTTCTGAGACATTGTTGTTTTAACTCTATTTTTCAATGTGATATTATTTTTATTCCTTGTATTATAAATATGATTATTGAAATTTATATTCAATTTGTGTTTATGGATATAAATCATGATGTTATATCCAAATAATTGTCTTATGTCCATTTTATGTGTTTCTATGAATAGATTTTCACTTGGATACAAATAAGACTTATTATATATTATTTTCAAAAACCGTTTCTGAAGAACTTCAAGATTTCTAATGTGGGATTTCATGACCCCTTCTCAAGCCAGAATCCCATAATTCAATTGGGACTGTATTAATGAAAAATAAAGAATGTTAAGGATTTTAACGCTCATAAATGTTTTGAGATACTTGAATTTTGATAATAAACTTCGTAATTTCTTCAAAAAGAACGCTATGTGTTTGTCCCATTTCACATGTTCATCAATTATAACTCCTAAGTACTTGATACTATCAGTTTTTTCAATGCTAGTATTATCATGAAGTATTAGTGGTCCTAAGTCTGGCAGGGAAATATTATAAAATGAGAATGGGACATATTTTGTTTTCTCAAAATTTACTGTAAGTTATAATCAAACCAATTTTCAAACTTTTCAAAATCTAATGTAGTTTCTGTTTGTAATTCATTCCAGTTTTTTTCCCCATATAATATGACAGTATCATCTGCGAAACTATGAATTTCACCTACAGTGTCAATATTAAAAAGGTCGTTGAGATAAATATTAAATAGAAGTGGCCCTAAAACGGTTCCCTGCGGTACACCGAATTGAAAGATTTTCTCTTCACTTCTAGCTTCATCAATTTCAACATATTGCAGTGATATAACGGTGTGACGTGCGATGTTGCTTTTTAAGTTGCAATAATATTGCAGTTATCTAGGTTTTTACACTATACTTATTGACAAGTTTTGCGACTTTTTTTTTCAATGTCAATTAGTATAATATACTCACCGAATTTCACAGTAGTTATGTATCACAATTATGTCTACAGGGGTATAACAAAATTATATTGCAGTTGTGACCTCATTGTGACTTGGAGATTTCAACGTCACAAGTGTGCTTGTGGGGTTTGTTATTTTTGTTGATTCGTTTTTAGGGTACAATCGAGATCAACATGCAGGAGAAGAAGCTGGAACTGGTGGTCATCCCCCAGCACGGCTCTCAGGGCCTCACCACCACTTCCAACCTCTCCGGGGGCGAGAGATCTTTTTCGACGGTCGCCTTTTTGTATTCTCTGTGGCAGTGCATGGAGTTTCCTTTCTATTTCCTTGACGAATTTGACGTGTACATGGTACGTATTGGCGGGATTAGTGTGGAAAAAGCGTTCTCTTTTGTTTTTTTTTGGTTTGGCTTTGAAAATAGTTCCAATCTCTCAAATACTTCAAACATTCATTCGAAATTTTTTACTGGGAATGGAGTTGTACCCTATATTCAGACTATATGTGAAGGACAATTTTATTTTATTTTCATTATTAATTTTTTTTTATTTCTGTGAAAAGTCTGATTTCATTATCTCACTTCTTTTTTTTTTTCCTCTATTTATTTGATTCACTATTCATTTGTTTCTAATTTTCCCTTTTATAAACTTGTAAGTTTCTTGGGAAATAAACATCATTCCCAAGTATATACCCAAAGTTTAGACTTCTAGCTCGTAGTCCTGACTTTTGTCTTCGAATTTCGGTTTTAAACTCTGAATTTTAATTGTTAACTACAACTTCTTGCTTCGAAATAGAAATGTCTGTTGAGAAACATGATTATTTTCGTGGAAAGAAGTGGAAGTTATTTTTGCATTTTTCTTCTCCACTGCAAAAAAAAACAGAAAACCTCTATAAAAAAAGTTTCATCAATTTCATAGATCTTTGAATCGCTCACAAAAAGGAAAAAAATTATCTAATATACCCCTTCTTAAATGGCGCGATGGGTGGTCAGTCTTGTAGAAGTCACTTTTTCAAAAATAATCGGGATGAAATTTCATTCTCAATCCCAGACAAGCTTGTTTTGCTCAGAGAAAATTATGACTTAAATGTATATGAATGATTAACAGAAACTGTCTGTTGAATATCTGAAGTTGATTCATTTATAGATGTTTTGTATTCTTTTTTGCATCGACTTTTAGGAGAAAAAAAAACAAAAATCACTTCCTCAAAAGAATGTTCGCTTACAACATAGATGTTATGCTTGAATTTGATGTTATAATTTTGGAAATTCTCACTTTAATTTAGAGTCTGCTCCAAACTTGGAATTCTGACCTACAGATTTGATAAACTTGGTTTTTCTACTTTGAACTTTTCATCTTTGAGTCAGAATTCATTGTCTAGGTAGCAATAATAATAGCTTCTTATTTTTGAACTTCCGTAATTATAATTCAACATGCATAATAAGGAACGGGTTGATTTATATAGGTCGAATTATGAATCTGAAGTCGGAATTCCAATGTATAAGAATCTGAATGATTGTTGAAATTTTGAAACGAAATAAGAGCGCAATACTCTAGTCAATGACGGTAAAAAAAACGTTTAAACTGTGTATTTATCCCATACAGCACCGATTTGTATGAAAATTTGGATTTGGGTTCTACTTACCCTCTATTTCGAAATCTACACAACGAGGGTTGCTTTTTCCCTGGGGGTGGATGCTACCCCTTCTTGGGGGTGAACAATTTTTCATTGAAATTAAGTGCGGAAATCGTTAAATTGGCCAATTCTAAGCAACATTTGTTTTATGAAATTTTGTCTGAATAATACCTTTCGACTTATTCGCGAGTGAAATTGTCGGTTTTCAGGCAAAAAAACACGTTTTCAGATTCTTTTTCGCGAATAACTGGAAAAATATGCATTTAATCGAAAAACATGTAGAGAGAGAAAATATAGCTGAAAAAACAAAGGAAATAGTGTATTTATGATGTGAATAGACCCAATACAAACGGAATTATTGCTTGTTGATGAAAGTTGATTGGTATTTTCAAACGCCAAAATGGAAAGTTTCTACGTACAATAAAGTAAAAACCAATGCATTTATCGGGAAAAACTTATAGAAATTTTTTTGGAATCCTTCAAAAAAACCTTCATTTTCATTTTTTCTATAAAAGTTACTAGCGTCAAAACTAAGCTAGGTATGAATTGAATATTGTTTGTCTATTCCTATTTTTTCGTTGGAAAAAAAATGTGAAAATCTCACCCTCTCCCACCCCATTTGAAAATAATCGTTGCCACTTCACAATTCACTTTATTTATGTTCTTATAATACTTTCTGAGTGTTTGACCAGAAAGAAAGTATACTTATTTTTGAGAAAAATTGAGCTTAAAGGGAGGAAATCATTTTCGTAATTTAGCGTAAAATCGCTTATTTTTCATAATTACTCAAAAACTATTAGCGACAAGCAAAATTTTGTTGAGTTCAGAATTGTAGGTTTTTTTTTTCTAAAAATTTTTGCGTTTTATTCTTTGTTTCTAGGAAAAAATGGAGTGAGATATGGCGAGTTAAAGCTTGCGTGTGTTCGCGCAAAGTACTTTTTTGAGCCCTTTCAGCAAGAACCTTTTTAAAAATAAGATTTGAAAAAAATTTATTGAAATGAGTTTATTGCTCTTGAAAAAGCTACAGAATTCTAATTTGAAGGACTTGATTGCTTGAAAACTAAGCGAGTTATGGGGAAAAAACCAAAAGCGGATTTTTGTAGAAATTACATCATTTTCTTTATACCTCGCTTATTTTTAATGCGAGAAACTTTCATAAAAAATATAAAGGTTTTTTGAAAGTCTTCCCCGAAAAATGCATTGGTTTCTTGGTTATTATATGTAGAAACTTTCCATTGTGGCGTTTGAAAATACCAATCAACTTTCAACAACCAACAATTCCGTATGTGTTAAGTCTGCAAACATCATAAATACACGATTTTCTTTGATTTTTTTATAAACTACAATTTTGCTCTCTAAAGGTTTTTCGATTAAACGTGTTTTTTTTTCAGTTACTCGCGAAAAATAATCTAAAAAACGTGTTTTTTTGCCTGAAAACCGACAATTTAACTCGTGAATAAGTCGAAAAGTATTACCTTTCTGAAAAAACTTCCTGAAACAAAAGTTGCTTACGATTAGTCGATTTATCGATTAACGCAATTGTTTTCAATGAAATATTTTTCACCCCTAAGAAGGGGAGAGTGGCATCGACCTCCAGGGAAAAAGCAACCCCCGGCACAGAGGATAGTTTTCGAAATAGAGAGGAGGTAGAACCCAAATCCAAATTTTCATACAAATCGGTTCTGTATGGGAAAATAGTCATTGACTGGATTACAATGGGTTCCGAGCTTCTTAATCCCGGTTGTATTGATCGTGCAAAAGGTTTTTCGTTTTTAGGATAAGTTAAACCGCACCAAAGTGATCGATATCCTCCTCCATCACGCAAATTCTAGGCCTCAGCTGCAGTTCGTCTTTTTGACGCCGCAAGACGTTTCTTTCATCAACAAAGACGTTTCGATTTTGAGGTACGTTGGTCCGTCTCTCTTCTTACCTCTCGCTCGAGTGTCAAGTGGCCTTTGCAATATTTTTTTTAGGTTGGAAGATCCAGAACGATTCAACGTCTAGCGGTCGATTGATTGAAAACTTGTTGCCCTATTATGTTCACACACACTATTCGATAGTTGTTCCTCTATAGTTTTATGGAAGTTTATTATATTTTTGTCTTTCGACCTCCGAGTAGTTTATATGTATGTCGAAAGAGGGTCTAGTGAGGATCCTTGGGGAATTCCGAATATTTTGAACGCATTCCAGGGAATTGGACCAAAGTGGATCTAGGTAGGATCCTTGGGGGACTCCCGCAATTTATACGACGCATCCGGTTTTTTTCACTCTATTCTGAACGTTGAGAATATTTTAAAAATTGTCCGATTTATTGTTACCTTTTATAAGCTTTACTTGGAAAGTGATAATAGAATATTTAGAGTGTACCATGTAATTTTTCATCAAATGAAAACTTTCTGGGAAGGTCACAAAGAAACGGGACCTGTCTAGTTATTACGTGTTATCATTAATTATTATTGAATAATTAAAAATTAAACTGTTTTCAATCGAGAGTTTTATTTTCGAAGGTTTCCTCATTTTCAGTCTGTTTTGAATTATTTCTATACAATTCCTAAATCTTTTCAGATGATCAAAAATTTTATGAAACGCATAGAACAGTAAATCATGGCTGCTCTCAAATTTTCCAAATAATTTTCACGGATTTGAAAAAATTTCGTCTAGTTCTAATTTCCTAGTTCCCACCAGTTTTTTGGATAAAAATCCAAAAAATTGTTAGTTTCGATTAATTCCTACTAACTTTAAACGTTTGTCAATGATTACGAGTTTTCTGATTATAACCCTTTAACGCGCTAAACAATTTTTTTCTGAAAGCTCACATTTCAGTGCCAGGTTATATGAAATGGCGGTCTAGGAGTTCGGAAATATATTTTAAAAAATCTCCGAGTACTGAAGAGCGTTGAGGGGGGCTATAAATGGTGCTACATATTACTACCGCAGAGACCATTGGGATCTATAAACAATACATAGTGAGCAGTGCTAAATATAGCTACCAAGAGGAAAATTTATAAAACCTACATTTCATACTGATGACGGAGAAGACAAAACTGATTATAACGTCATAATTATGAGTGGTAAGGAGCAAAAGATCCTGTAACTAATGCGACTTTACAAGTCTGGCAAATTGTATTGTTACAGAGGTTTTGGGGGGCAGATCTCTGTCCATCAGATGTTCTTCTATATCTTTTAACTCGACTTGAGTCAGCAATTTTATTCTCTACGCTTGGAAATATATAAGTATTCCATGAAAACCCGCATTTTCCTAGTGCTCTTTTCAAATTATATCTTGTTGCAAATTGTATTCTAGAAAATGCTAATTCAGTTGTCATGAAGGTCTTTTGGTGAGTGATCAAGCATATAACAGAATTGCTCCAGCGTTATTTGAACTGGGTAAATGGAAAAATGCAAACAGCAGCTTTTCGAAGATAGGTAACACTTGTCCAGAAATTACGGTTTTTTCGACAGTGAAATCATATGAAGGGGATAATTCAATTATGGCAATATTATAGAACCATGTACAGAAGGCGTACCTATTTTTACTTTTCGATAAAATGAACTAAACCCAAATATTTTCCTATCAGACGATGGAAAAACACCGAAAAGGACTACTAGTTGATGTCACAAATGGACAGTGGTATCCACTGCTACCAAGACTGGGCACAAATGCGAATTTAGCGTGATGTCCAGGTGCTTGGTATCTATATTAACCATAAGTTTACCTTGATTAGCGACTAGGTTCGCTAGCATCAAATTCGGGTGAACGGTCAAACTACTGTGGGATAAAGTACGTTGCGGTAAATATAGCTACCAGAGATCGCTAAAGGGATAGGCTAAAAGTCTGATAAGCAGCAAGCATCGAGGTTTATTTTTCACCCAATTTTACCTACCCTTCATCCTTACTTAATCGTGAATATCAAGACATTTTGACCGGAAAAAACAAATACCTTCCTTCCAATTCTCTCACTTCTATAAAAGTGATGTTCTAGACACTAAATAATAATTCAACTGTTATCAAGTTGTGAAGCTTTAAGATACATTGGTCCTACGAGCCGGATCGTTTAAGAAAATGACTATTCATCGTGAATAAATTATATACCTCGGAGCCCTCAACAGAAACAAGAAGGGATTTGTAAATGAAACTGGGCGCAGAGTTATAAAATTTTCATTCATTTATAACGATTCACAATATATTTTTATATTAGGACTTACAATATACACTTCCACGAAAAATTCTGCTACCCTGCAAACTTAAGAGTGAAGTGCCTTAAGTAAAAGGTTTCAATATACAATAAATGGAATGAACATCTATACAGAACATTTAACAGGTATTGCTAAATTTTCCAAAGGAAAAATTCAATACTCCAGCACCCACATGGAACTGTCTACTGGCGGTAGTTCTTGTGGATTTCCGGTTTGATGTCGTACACCAAGTTGAGAACTTCTTGGATGACCTGAAAAAAAGGTAGTCTTTCATGCAGTTATTTTCAAGAAAAGGAAACAATGCAAGATGAAATATATTCAGTTCAACACATAAATGCATTATTAAGGTTTGATAAATGAAACTTTGAACAAACTAGTGTAGAGAAACTATGATAACGTTTTTTTAAACATACAAGTGTCGAAAGACAATTCTCAAGACCAGCCATCCCTATTCAGGTGCTTTGTGATTGAGCTTACCGGTTCTTTTTGACTGACTATAGCCTTGTTCATTTCCTCGATCCTGCGTTTAGTATCAACTTCAATTTTAGCTGCTACATCCTCTCTGGAGCCCATGTGTTTGGCTTCGAACTCTCTGAACTGTCGTTCACGTTCTTTGCGATATTTCTCGATTTCATCCTGGGCTTCTTCTTTTGCTTGCTTCAACCTCCTTGCTTTACCTAGAAGAAAGCATTTATGAATCAACTAAAAATGAATCTAGGAGCATTTTTGGAGTTACAGATTGAAAAATTATTATAACTTTCTCGGATTTTTCTGTTAAATACTGGTCTCGTGATCAGGGGTTACACCCTAAATTCTAGGTCGTCGATTCTTCACAAGGAAAACTTACGTTTACGGGCTTCCGACACTTTTTCAGCTGCTCGTTTTTCGGCAGCTAGAAGTTGCTGGATACCCTGTGTTTGGCTTGCCATTTTTTGTTTTTTCAACACCCAAAACTAGACCACCACGATTGAAGGCTGGAAACCTACAAAACACGAAACGTGACAGATATATCAAAAAGTCATGTGTAAATCAATCACATGATCAAATTCACGAAAGGGAGTCAATAAAACAGTGCTGCCACTGTTGCCAAAATGTTTGAATGAACGTTCGTGTATTTCCATCTTTTACTTATTGCAAGATTGAAAAAAGATAAATACACTTGGCTTGTTGATTTGCTGATGCTGACAGATGAACTGGAACATTGTTCGACGTTCAATATATCCTTCTCTGAATTTGTCGAAGGGCAATGTTCAATTCGACAAAAATGATCTGAAATTTTTCAACATCGAATAAATAAGTGGAAATAATATGATTTACATTGTAAATACGTAGAAAGATTTAAGAATAAGGATCAGTTGTACGTACTCCAGTTAACTGTGAATCGAGGTCAGTTGCTAAGTATTAGCCAATACAATCTTTTTTGCTTGACAGCTGAACTCTGTCCACTTGAACACAGTTGAGGCTGAATTCAGACAGATCCGAAATCCTGTCGTACGACGATCCGATAGCTTTCTGGTTGGTCTATATTTGAATTTAGACCAATCAGAAAGCTATCGGATCGTCGTTTTATTAGATTTCGGATCTGTCTGAATCCAGCCTAACCCGTCCTAAAATTCAGTGACATTGGCAAATGATACCAATAGAACGCGAGATTAATCTGACGTCTGATGAAAACAAACACGACCTACCTCAATGTTTACTTGATTTGAGGTTATGGTTGTTCGTTAGTTGATTAATTCCTGTGATTTGCCTTGTTTTTCGGAATTTTCCTGTTGTTTTTCCCAATTATAACATAAGTAACAATGGTTGTTAAGTGTTTAGTGAAAGGATGAAAAAACAATAATGTGAAATCATGGAATAAAAGTTTTTTAGTCAACAAATGTTCCAATTGAGACAACGGTTTTGACTGATGGATTCTAATGGTTTATTTATTTTTTATTTAATTTATTGTTTCCAAAAACATCACAGTTTCCATAACAAGTAGTTTGAGTTTGCTACATTGAAAAAAATATATCAACTCTGAAGTAGTGCTTTGTTTTCCTTCATTTTCTTCGGTCTAGAAAAGTCAAGATCTTTCACTCGTTCTGGTTCTCCAGGAACATCTTTAGGTGGCATCCAATAAGTTTTCACCCCTGTTCTAGTAACATCTTCTTGCTTTCGCATTGCATTGTCAATCGAAAACAAAACAGCTGCGACATGTGTACATACTTCACCAAAGCCTGCAATGCGATTACAAAGAGCACTTTCGACTGTGCCATCCTTATCAGTTATGATCCATGGGGTAAGTAATTTTGCATTCAGTCTTTGAGAATGCATAACCTGAAAAACATTGAAGTGTTACATATCAACTAGAATATTTGTGTAACTTGTTGATAATAATTGATCTGGTGAATTTCAAAATGTCGATGATTATTTTTTTCGAGGAAAATGAGATTACAAAGTTCTTGAATATTTATGAATGTAGATAGGGCATTTTCAAGTTATTTTCTTACAAATATTCATTCAAATATAGATAAAATAGAGTAACTGACTTGACTTACTTGTCCTAAAACCAAGATGGGTTTTTCATAATGCTTGACAAATATTTTCCGAACCCATCCACAAGCTGCCTGATTGTAAGCCTCCAAACCTTTGTAAGCTTTCACTTCACTGAGTGTATATGCAATTTTAGTGTGAATTAGCTAATTGACAATATCTGGATACATGATATGTGGAACCATTGAGAGCTCGGTAGAAAACTCTTCGAAATCTACATGAGGATCAATACCCAAAACTGATATTTTAGATGAATATCTTCTACGATGAGTTTCGTCGAGAGTCGAATGATATTCAGATAGATCACTCATCTTAATGATCTGAATACAGGAAGCACAGAAAAGTAATGAGCTTGGAAGGGTATGGTCACCTCATTTTATAGCAGATTCCATAATTACTGAAACAAATCAATTAAGAATCCAGGTAGAGATCAAGATGTTATCATGTATCATTTCAGTGAATTGAATAAAAAATGATAATTACTATGGTCTTCATAACTACTTCATTTACCTGGCTAAAATGCAGATTTTATTCCATGATTTTAAATTGTAGTTTTTTCATCCTTTCACTCGGCACTTAAAAACCATTATCCTTTATGCTGGAACATGGAAAAACATTTTTTAACAGGGAAATTCTGAAAAACAATCAGCAAATCACAAAAATCATAACCTCAAACCAAGTAAACATTGAGGTAGGTCGTGTTTGTTTTCATCAGACGTCAGATTAATCTCGCGTTCTATATCCGTAGGCCAAACCGTTGGCAAGGCGTAGAGGTTAACATTTTTTTAAAGAGTTTTATTTTGATTTTTTATTCTTTTTGAATTTGTGCCAGAGTATGTGATACTATTGATATATCAACTATTTCCTTGAGATCAATTCGGTTCATATGGGCAATACATCTAACAAAAGTCAAAAAATTAAAGGCAACACAGTCGAAAGTCTTCTCTGAAAAACTCAGATGACTAGTTTTGCAGCTTAAAACGAATTGATTAAACAAACAGATCATTGCTGACTGAAATTTTGAAACAATGTGTCCCTTCTGTCTTCGAATGTCATGGAGGCTATTCCAGAAAACCATCGCAGTTCAACCATTCAAAATGCAGTCCGATATTCACACAACGGCCGTTGCGAACAGCTCTCGACAAGCTGCGAACGCTATGAGAAAAATCCTCGGTGTCAATAAGAAGAGGTTAGATCGGCGTTCATAATTTCTCTGGAAAGTGAAAGCATGTATTTTTTCAGGAAATATGTTCACTATGAAGGTGTTCCGTCTTTCACACCAGAATCATTCAGCAAGGGCTCTATGGATGGAAGGCCTTCGACTAATTCCAGAAGAGCTGCTGTACTGAATAAACTCTTCATGGAAAATATAACAGACCTGATGGCCACCGGGGAGTATGCTTCGGAAATTGTTGGTCATGGAATAGAGATAAACAGGGTGGGGATTATCGAAGGGACAACTTTGTATGCGGGCTTGGAATATATTCGTTTTTTTTAGGTTAAGATCGCCCCGGATTATAAATGTTTGAATGTGTATTGGGTGGCTAGAGATTCTGTGAATGACCAAGCCGTAGATGAGATTCTGAAGAAAAATGCAGGGTTTCTGAGGCACGAACTTTCTCAGTTACGCGTGATGGGGAATGTACCAAACATACAATTTGTTAAAGGTAGGATATCATTGGAGAAAATACCCACTTCGTTCAGGTGGATTTCTCATTAATTTCTGGCGATTTTTATACTAAGCTGTGCTGATGAAAAATTTCAAAACTTCCTCCAAATTCAAGATGTGTCTCCACTCATTGAATAAGGTTTTTAGCTGAGACAAGAAGTTGATTGTTGTAAAAAGTTGTTGATTTTTCCCATGGAAAAAAATTGTTCACTTAAAAAAAAAAAGATCGAATTTTTATGGTAGGTTTTCTTAAAAATCCACTCAGATGTGTATCTCGACGTTGAGATTATGAATCTGAAAACAGTGTTTTTTTTCTCCGGTTCTCGAGATAAAAGCATTTGAAAAATGAAAATTTTGAATTTTTGCGTCGCCATCTCTCGGTCAGTGATTAAAGTTATATCTCCATAGCATTGTCTTTACACGAGAATCTCTGAGTGAATATGCGAAATTGAGCTATTTGACAGTAGAATATTCTTTCAGAGAGCTCTCACCAAATTGAGGAGCTCTGGGACACGGTTGATTCTTTTCGATTTGAATTTTGTCAGTACAAACATTGAAAAACAGCATTTGGAATAAAATTAGAGTTGAAATTGGTGGCGCCATCTCTCGGGCAAGAACTGAAGTTGTGACTCAATAACATGTCCTTACTTTCCTTCGACATCTCTTCTGGGTAAATCTTCATAATTCGGAGGTCTCAAAATTTGCATGTTTACGTGTCAATTGTTGGTCTAGAAGTGGTCTTTTTATATTCTTTACTCTTGAAGTATTTGTATTTTTTTTGTTTGTGGCGACATCTCACAGACGGATGCTGAAGTTGTGTTGCAATAGCATATGTCGCTACTCTTCTAATTCAGCGATTTTTTGCGCCATCTCTTGGGGAGAAGCTCAAATTCTTTTAGTTTTGTCGCCACTTTTCAAATTTGTCTTGTGGATTTTTTTATATTTCGAAAGAATGATATGAAATCCCTTGAGAATAAATGAATTAACATTTTCTCTTCACAAGAAATTTTGCGACTGATAGATCAATGTGTCTTGACTCTTTTTCTGCGAAGCACAAAATAAAAATCACAAGTACTGTTTGAAAGTCTTATTTTGTGGTGTAATTTCTATTTTCTGAATCATAGAAGAAAGCTGAAATAAAATTCCTAACTGAAATCTTCATCACCATGGTTGAGTTCTTCTTTTGTTGTCATCAGCAGCAAAAATAATGCTCTAATGATTTGCATTTTTCACGTTGAAAACACCGCTGTGTCTGTAAGTTTGGAAGAAATTGTTTTTTGTGATGAATGATATTGATTACAATTATTATTTTTCACTTGTCAAAATGTGACGTTTTTTGGCATTTCAACCAATAGTAGCGGGTTATTCTATGCTTATTCTAGCCAATCATTGGGTATTATACTGATAAAACTGCCTGGTCCTTTCGATAAAACGTTGTTTAACACTGAACTGTCAAAACTATACGGTTTACCCCGTCAATTCTATTGAACTGGCTCATATTTATATAAATTATCATGAATGAAGATTTACCCTATTAATAATAGTCATTAACTTTTCACTTTTTCAGCATAATAATAACATAACACATTTCAATGAACACTCAAACACGTAAATAGCTCATAACCCCAACTTCATGACAGACATAGCGAACGACCGATTCAAATATTTGAGGTTTCCTTAACTCAAATGAAGATGGCGTAAAATTAGATTTCATTAAATACAATTCATTTTTTGTTGTATGAGAAGAAACCGTTGTATGAAGATTTTGATACAACGACATAACGAATGATTTTATGTTCTTTCTGGAACGATTTTCATTTCATAAGAAATTTTCAATTATCAAACTTGTACAATGAGAGGTGTGACGCCATCTCTTGGTATCGTCGGCAAGCATTATCATATTCGCTGCGTAAGCATCATATCTCTTCTGGATCATAGAGGGCAAACATCGTTGTTTGACATTTCAAATTTGTAAAATTTTCACCTATTCTCCCTCTTATGTAAATGAAATACTGATCAATTAAATTGTTCTTCCTTCTTTTTGTTCAAAAAATAATCTCTCCAAATACAACTCGTTCTTCAAATTTAATAAGATAAATTTTCATTTTCGAAACACTCGATAAATTTTCATTTTCCATAAAATCTTTTTTTATTTTGAGGCAAAAGCATTCAAACAAACCGAATTAGATAAAATCACTCGTCCTACGGACTCGTGATTTTTTCAATCGGTTTGTTTTCATACTTTTGCCAAATAAAAAAAGTTTTTATGGAAAATGAAAATTTATCGATCAAATTTGAAGGACTCGTGGTATTACCTTTGATTATTTACAAAATTTCATCGAAGATATTCACACCCTTTTAAAAAATTGATAATTTAAAAAATATTATCATCAAAAAAGAACAAATCTTCAATAGAATAATACATAACTCAAATAATGTTTAAGGCTTTCGCGGCCGAGGTTATTAGTATAACTACTTCTCAAGCCCGAAGAGAAGTAGTTATTCAAATAATGTCTTTCAGTGCTTAATGTTCTTCACTCATTGAAACAAAGCAAAATTAAAATGCATTCAAAAAGAAATTTCTGCCCTCATATTTTCCGAAATGATATATTTGAAATATTTTCTCATACTCATTTATTATTGAAGACGTTGGAATACATTCCCCTTCTGATATTTGACAAATCGTAGTGATCATTCAAATGATAATTATAATGAACAATTTTTATGCTATAACCAAAACAAAAATATTTTCATGATCTATTTGAATTACAATGAATAGACGTAGCAAAAGGCATGTGTCAGTTTTAACATTTACCTGAGCAGCTGCTAAGTTTTTCTTCTACTCTTAATAAAAGATTCTCTCAATGAAGAGAGAGGGAGAGAGATCAGTTTATTTCTAAAGAAAGAATTTCACATTACAGACTGAGAAATACGTCATTTAAAGATTATTTATGCTAAAATTGATATTCACAAGAATAAAAACAATACAACCAACAAATTTACAACATTTAAAATTTGAAACATTTCACAAAAAATCGTAACACTACACATAAACACCTTAATAACAACCACCAAAAAAACAATGTTCGTAGAGATCTTTGCATAAATTCAGCCAATGTATATGGTTCAGTTTCGATCAAGTAACTTTTCAGAGCTTTCAGGAATCTGCTGACAACTGCTATGCCTTTTATATAGTTCGGGAGTCTGTTGTGAAATTTAATTGTAGTAAATACTTCGTTGATAGAGGCATTTTTTATGTTGCGGAAAAGCGAAATCTCCCTTGAAACGGGTTGAGTATTCGTGTTTCTTCATATAATCATTGAAATTTGTGCGATGTTCTACCAAGTATTTTAGGGTTTCATATATATATATATATATATATATATATATATATATATATATATATATATATATATATATATATATATATATATATATATATATATATATATATATATATATAGCAGGTACTGTTAGGAATTTGTTTGTTTAGAAAACACCTCAGGTTGTACCTATTGGTATGTTGGATATGATCCTAATTGTGTTGACAGATGAAGACTTTATCGAGTTCTTTACAAGATCCCCACACGCTTATGCCGAATTTGATAGCTGAATAGAAATTTGCGAAATAAACTGCTAACAATACATCCATGTCCACTTGTTATTTCAGAGCTCTGATTGCGTAAGTTATCGAGGACAGTTTTTTGCATAGGTGTTTTACCTGTTCGGTCCAACTCAAAGTATCATCGACATGAATTCCGAGGAATTTGACAGATGTGTTACATTGTAATCTTTCAGCGTTTAAAGGTGCAGGTGTTCCACGTGGTTCAGTTCTAGCGCCCACTTCTGCTTAATAGCAATGATTTGCTGGGAAAAACATCTTGTCAGTGCATGGTTTCGCGGACGACAGTACTCTCCTCCATACTAAATTCTCTTCCAGATTTTTCATATCAGCATGAGAAACAAGAAAACAGAGAGGCAGCAGTAATAGAATGGGGTAACATGAACTTGATGAAATTTAATGCTGGGAAAACCCAGGCATGTCTCTTCTCAAAGAAAATATACTTCTCATGTGGGGTGCTCAGCACCAGTACATTCATTGAAGCTTCTTGGTTCTACTCAGAGAAAGGCAATCATCGGAATAATAGTCAAGATGAAGCCTCTGAAGAAGCTAGCCACTCGCGTTAGCGAAACGTCGGGAAGAAATTCCGAAGAAAGACGGCTTTCAAACCCGAAGAAAAGTAGTAATATTGAAAACCTCGGCCGCGAAAGTCTTAACCATTTTGTCGCAATTCATCTTGTTGGTGATTCTTCGCTCACGGATATTTTCACGGTCAGCTGAACTTTGAAACTCCTTACTGAGATTTTTCTCCAAACCAATGGTGGAACGAAAATAAAACTTGAACGTTCTTTCTTCTAACTTTTTCAATTTCACAGATAAACGCTACGCCCGTATAGCGGCTTTGGACAACAGACTGGCCATTGCTGATTTCGGTGACGATTATGTTCCTGTAGATGATGCTGCGCAGATAAAATCAGAGTTTGAACTGTATTCTCCATTCGAAGACGATATCGAGGTAGCTATAATCTTGGTGATGGAGTTTTTTCGTGTTCAGAAACGTTTATGTTTGTAGAGACGCACAGGAAAGTTGATCGATGGTGAACAATCGAAAGACGACGATGAAAAACCACTTCCGACCATGCCGCAAAACGTCTTGGGATTGGACCACGCGGCCATCTTGAATAGGGTGGGTAGTTTTATAGGTTAGGTATAGAAAACTATTTGGATTTCTCTGGTGAGAAGTTCAAACGATGTGAAAGTATTGCCAAAGTGGCGCTTATTAGTTCAAGTCTTGGTCAAAGTGTGTCGATGCGCCAATATTTTGAAATTTAGGGTTATGATTAAAATTATTACTTACGTTTATCACGCGCAATTCATGGTTAACGTCCACATAAAAAGTAAGAAAACACTGAAAATTTGACGGTTTGGAATTTTCAAATAATAGTCTAGTAAAGGAAGGGACGAACCTGTGAAAAAGTCTATGAGTTCTTCACTTGTGGCTCAATTTGTAGGTTGTCACAGTTGTTTTCAAAGGACCTAAAACTTAATACGATTGCGTTCATGGAAAATGCCGAAAATGGCCCCCCAAACCCAGAAAAATGGGTTTCCCGCCAATATCTGGCTAAATATACGAATTAGAAGATTTTCGTTTATGCAAAAATTAAAGATCGTCTCATTATCTACAAAAATGACCCTTATCATTTTTTCCGAAAACTTAACAGTTTTCGAGATAAAGGGACCCAAAACTCTCCTCATTTCAGCTGCCGCTTTCTCTATAGGAATTCTGTTGTCTATGCATTTGCTTGGAGGCGGGCGGACGAATTGTTTCATAACTCAGGCAAAAACTGACATTTTCAATGATTCAAAGTTCAAGATAATGAGGAAACCCGTAGCTATCATTTCATGTATTTCGAAGTTCTTTCTTATTTGGCAAAAAGATTTAATAATCTGTGAAAGTTTTTTTCCGCACCATTTCGACACCGTTCCATTAATTTGTTTACATTTTTTTCAAAAATAGTCTTTTATCGGATTTTTTTTTATAATGGGTCCTTGGGGGGTCTTGAATGATCTCTGAATTTTTTTTTGTACTTTTCCTGCGTTCTAATAAATGATCCATTTGTTTATTTACATTTTTCATACGATTTCAGAGTTATGTAGAATCTGCGGAACAACCGCGAATTAAAAAATGATTAGCCATAAAGAATATATATGTATTCGGAAACTAGAGCATCTTGGCTTCAAAGCGATGTGCATGGCAAGTCGATAAAATGGCTAATAATTTTTCAATTCGCGGTTGTTCCGCAGATTCTACATAACTCCGAAATCGCATGAAAAATGTAAATAAACAAATGTATCATTTATTAGAACGCGGGGAAAGAACAAAAAAAATTCAGAGATCATTCAAGACCCCCCAAGGACCCATTATAAAAAAATCCGATAAAAGACTATTTTTGAAAAAATGTAAACAAATTAATGAAGCAGTGTCGAAATGGTGCGGAAAAAACTTTCACAGATTATTAAATCTTTTTGCCAAATAAGAAAGAACTTCGAAATACATGGAATGATAGCTACGGGTTTCCTCATTATCTTGAACTTTGAATCATTTTGCCTGAGTTATGAAACAATTCGTCCGCCCGCCTCCAAGCGAATGCATAGACAACAGAATTCCTATAGAGAAAGCGGCAGCTGAAATGAGGAGAGTTTTGGGTCCCTTTATCTCGAAAACTATTGAGTTCTCGGAAAAAATGATAAGGGTCATTTTTGTAGATAATGAGATAATGGTCTCGGTAGTGTAGTGGTTAGCATATCTGCCTATCAAGCGGAAGGCCGGGGTTCGAATCCTCGCCGGGCCACCGTGCTGGGTAATCGCACGTTAAAAGGTAAGGCCTCGTTGATCCATTGCTCGCACAAGTTTCGACTTCTGAGGGTTGACGTTCGTCAGCTGGTTAACGGAAACGAACAATTTTAGAACAACAATTTTAGAACAATTTTTTTTTAGACGATCTTTAATTTTTGCATGAACGAAAATTCTCTAATTCGTATATTTAGCCAGATATTGGCGGGAAACCTATTTTTCTGGGTTTGGGGGGCCATTTTCGGCCATTGCCATGAACGCGTGTTAAGTTTTGGGTCCTTTGAAAACAACAGTGACGACCTACAAATTGAGCCACAAGTGAAGAACGCATAGACTTGTTCACAGCTTTCCCTAGTTTCGGATCTTCAGTTACTGGACTATAACGTCAAAGTCCTAACCTTAAAAAGCAATAGTTGTCAAAGTGGTGCAGATTAGTTGGACTTTTCAAATGTGGCGCTGCGATCTCAATTTGAAATCTCAATAGCGTTTAACATTTTTTTTTACGAAATTCGGTCGCCCTAGTCAATTTTTGATTGTGATTTTGACAATTTGTGACGGATTATGTTCACTATAAAAGACAGATCTCTTAAATTCAAAGGGACATTTTATGCACCAATATTTTCACTTTCATTTCAACTTTAGAAAATTCAACTCTTCGGAAATATAGAGGGAGATACTTCAATTCATTCTTTCTAGATACTTATGTCGCTGTACATTTTAACGACTTTTTTTTCTCTACCTCAGCTCCGTTGGACAATCTTGGAATGGAAATTATTATTTTTTCTTTCAGATCAAAAAGCAGGTAAAGAAATCAGAAGCCCTGCACCGGCAAACGAACGCTTCCGATGAAGCGGACGAAAGCTGGGCGACTTTCAAATTGAACCAATCGGTCAACGACGATCCTGTGTCGATGGGGAGCAGCAAGGCCCAACGAGAAGCATTTCGAGAATTCCTACAGAAGCGACAGGTGACAAGAATTTTTTTTCTATCGTCTTCGACCTATATCTGTTTCAACAGTTTTCGTTCGACTATTATTGTTTCAATTTGATGTGGAACCGACCGAGATTGAACCTGAAGTCTTTTACTTCTAGTGATTCGATCCTGATGTGGGATTTATATTTCCAGCCGACAGTAATAGCAATTTATATAACAAGGGTGCAAAGTGCTACTTTTTCTCCAGAGGATCATTCAAGGGAGGAAAAGGCACTTTTCATATGTTATACATATGATTTTTCCGCATTCCTCAAATAACAAGTCATTTAAAAAAATAATTATGAAACTAACATATAAAATTTAATGAAGAACCCAAACCAAAAAGTAGAGTATAGCATGTATAGCATGCTCCTGAAATTCCCACAATTATGAGAACCTACAAAGCAAGGAATTGAAATAAAAAGAAAAAAAAGGCTCTTGACGCCGGATTCGAACCAACACCTACAATTGCCTTCGTACATATCATGAACAATGTCTGATAAACAACACTTTGCGCTATGAAGACCTGTAGAAAATTTTTGCGGAATGACTGTAACATATTACTGTAGCTCTTTTATAATATTTGACGTTCAACTTTTATTTTTTCTATGTATTCATTTCTTGAGAAAATGTCACCTTTACTACTTTTATTTCTTGTACCATTTTGCAAAATACAAGTTGTTCTATAAACGAACGGTAAAATTTATACTTGTATAATAGTATATAGTGTGACGACCGGGTATAGTTGGTTGGCAAAAAGGCGAGCGGTCCTTGAGATGTTAAATACCCAGTCGTACATGATTATTTTTGGTTCGTGAATTCTTGGTGGAAATAATAACAATTGGCGGAATTTTCAACAGTTTTTAATTGGTTTAGGATAAGCGGCATCTCGAACATTCAGTTATACAACAAATAAAGCAGGGAATACATAAGGCTAAAATCGATGATTCCGTAATACAAAAATACGTCGACCAGTCAATAGAACTCACATAATTTCGTTCATTACAAATCTCGTACACGGTACTTAAATAACGAAATTATCGCTTCGGTTTTTATAGCTAGACTTACAGATCATGTTATTGAGTAGTTGTCTCTGGAGTGTTTTAAATTAGTGTTTAGCATTTCTGGCGTCTGATATATTACTGCACTGAGTTGTTTGGTTACCGTCATTACTGTACTTTCGGGTATATACTACATCACTCACTTGAACAAGAGAATTTTGATACGAGCCACTAGATTCTAGACTACTAGACTCAAGACTACTGTACTTTACTGAACTGTACTGATGAATTCGCAATTCGCCAATGTTTTTATATCCCCTATCGAACAAAGAAAGATTCCGTCGAGTTGCGAATTTTGTAAGCTTTAGGAAGTGGCTTGAACATCTGCCCCATTAGATTTTATGTGTTTCAAAACATTGTATAGATAAGTCGTAAAAATTGCGACATTAATTGCCAAGCTCCCCATTACTTTTTATGGTTTTCAAAACATCGCATAAATAAGTCGTAGAAATTGCGACATTATTTGCCACGAGTTTCGGTATTGAGGCCACACGTGTTAATTACCTTCCCCACTATAAACTCGAAAGTTGCAAGCTTTTGTTTCTGTCCATTTCTTGTGTGCTGATCTGAAGGTAAGGGTCGAAAATTTTAATATTCTGTATAATTCTGTAATACAAACTTCATTGAATATTTCGGCCAATCGTTGAAATTTTGATTTAGAATTAATTATGCAAGCGTTTTTGGAGTTCTTCAAAAGGTGTTAATACTTTATTATGGTTTTGAAAATATAAACAAAATTTCCCTTTTTGTTTCACTTGAGTAAATACATGGTAAAATTTAAAGGTTTAACATGAACTGGTTTTGAAAAAAAAATTAAATAGAAAGCTTTTCCTTGAATGAAGACTTTTATGGAATCGCGTATTTTCTTGTGAATTTATTTCTTTTGTTGACGGTAGCACCACAATAGTTTAGGTCGTCAATGCCGTTAGTTATTTTATTGGAGACGTATCAATCGTCATTCCTCCCCATTGAGGAAACTAGAGGGAGGTGGAGATACTATATTACATTACTAGTGCGTAAAGTTAAGCCCTTTACTTTCGCACAAGTAATCTACACTGTTTTTCCTACGACCACCTATTTTATTACACAATATATAACTAGCAGATCGGGTATATGTAGTATACGCTACAATATGAATTCACCTAAACATGAACCTGACAGCTGACAGTCCCTAGAAGGGTACTCCCAATGGACCATCGATGAATATAGATTTGATGACGTCGGCCATAATCGTTGTTTCAATGCAATTATTTTTGTAATAAATACTTGTAATTTACAATATAACTGTTGAATGGACATGATTGTTGTGTGAACTGTGAATACACAATTAGTTTATTGAGTTGCCTCTCTAATCTCAAGTTTTTTTGTGTTAGTCTTTGTTTGCATATTGTTTCCATAAAAAGTGCACATGAATTTGCAATAACTTTTAAAGTGAAATGAAGAAATAACGGTGATCAAAGTTTATTTGAAAATCAGACAATGAATAAATACTGGTAATACAACACTTTTTTCTTACTGTCAGACCAGTTTTTATTTGAGTCATAACAATAGGGAGGAGCAATTAATAATTGCAAAATTGCATCTGTAAATCTTACAAGATTCAAGGGTTTGACGGCTTATTAACAGCCGTGCAAAAAGTAACTTTCTGCATATTTTTTGTCGAGGTTGGCAGGTAAAGAGAGAGAGAAATATACTTTTATCTCCCTAGGAATGATATATTGTTTAGCAGGTAGGAAAAGCCTAACATTCCTGGACGACTGAACAGATAGACTTAACAACACAGAGTCCAGGAATGTGTCTTCTACGAGGTAAACATACCATTTTTCCTCGAATCGTTTAAAATTCGACAGATGTTGATTAATGTTAAAAAATTTGCGAAAACTTTCATTCACAAATGAATGGTGCTTTGAAATTCGTAATAAAATTTCCTAGGTAACTATGGAAACTGTTTTCAATCATTAATAGTCCAGTAAATGAAGGGACGAACCTGTGAACAAGTCTAGATCATTCAAGAAAAATTTCCGATAAAAGACTATTTTTGAAAAAAATGTAAACAAATTAATGGAACAGTGTCGAAATGGTGCGGAAAAAACTTTCACAGCTTAATAAATATTTTTGCCAAATAAGAAAGAACTTCGAATACATGGAATGATAGCTACGGGTTTCCTCATTATCCTGAACTTTGAATCATAGAAAATTGTCAGTTTTTGCCTGAGTTATGAAACAATTCGTCCGCCCGCCTCCAAGCGAATGCATAGACAACAGAATTCTCATAGAAAAAGCGGCAGGTGATATGAGGATAGTTTTGGGCCCCTTTATCTCGAAAACTGTTGAGTTTTCGGAAAAAATGATTAGTGTCATTTTTGTAGATAATGAGACGATCTTCAATTTTTGTAGCTATGAATGAAAACCCATTTTTCTGGGTTTGTGGAGCCATTTTCGGCCATTGCCATAAACGCAATCGTGTTAAGTTTTGGGTCCTTTGAAAACATCTGTGACGACCTACAAATTGAGCCACAAGTGAAGAACGCATAGACTTGTTCACAGCTTTCCCTAGTTTCGGATCTTCAGTTACTGGACTATAAGATAGTTTAACTAACTGAAAGGAAATATTATTTCCTTAAGACTCTTTCTTTTGAGAAATTTTGTCTGGAATCTAGGAATTTCCTAGCGGTTCGCCGAAAAATACTTTCTTGCTAGTTGAAAAAATTGTTGATTTAGTCCTTCTGAAAAATGCAAAACAAAAATACTCCAATTTCAAACATGACTTCACATGTCTTGGAAATAAAATATCATATACTACAGTTCAAAACGTAGTTCAACCTTTAGGTGTCAAAATATAAACAAAAAATAAATCTCAGTCACAGCAAAGTTTCATCGTAAGATTTCTCGAGGCTGTAGTGCGATTTAGTTGCAAACAACGCCTTTTGCTTTTATACAGTATTCGAACAGAGGAGACTTTTTCAGAGGGTCCGTTTTCGCCTTGAACATCCTGAATACGCGCCTCAGAACGTCCGACGTTCTCTCGTTACACCGAGCCATTGTTGTGCAAATGAGTGTCGGTCGATTCATGAGCGCGACTCAGTGGCGGCGTTAGAGGATTTCGTAACAACATGGATAACGAAATCGAATGGGATAAACGAATAATATGGTCTGCCGATTGGTCACCTTTTACTTTTTTCAGATCTTGAAGATGAGAGCGAGACGAGGAGAGAAAAATTATACGCCAGATCGGGAATACGAACGAGAAATGAGAAGCGTGCAACTCGAAAACTTCATGAAATTCGATGATTTCATCGATCAGGAGGATGACTATGTACTAGAAGACGTAGAAGAGAAAGTGTGAGCAGGCTCGTTAATAAATTGAAAAAAAATATTTGCAGTATTTTATTTTTCCTTGAAATTGTACCTGAATCAAAGGTTGGGAATTTTTTGGGGCATTCCTATTGTAATTTTTTGTGTTTTTTTTTTTACTAATTAGATTTGTTCAGGTTTCATTCTATATCAACTTATTTGAAGTCCCTTGATTTCTTTCAAATGAGGTACTTATTTTTGACATTATTCAATACTGTAAATTCTATGGGAATAAATATTGGTATTTGTGATTTTTTGGAAAATGTAAGAAAAACGCAATGGAGGGGTATGAGCAAGATTTCTCTTCATACATTTTGGACGAATTGGAAACAAACCACGAAAGTAGGAACATCTTTTTGCGTTTAGTAACTTGAGCTTCTGTTCAAGAGATGGCGCTACAAATTCGAGTTTTTTTACTGGTATTTCCAAAGCCATGGAGAATAAATGGAAACCGTTTCTATGAGCAGAATCTACCCGAGATGTGCCCATTTTGGAACGTGTTTTTTATATTTCTACTGAAAACAAAAGTTCCTTTGAGGAAATTACCGAAGTAGGGACATTCTATTGAAACGAAACTTCAGCCTCTGTCCGAGAGATGTCGCCACTAAATTTAACCTTGTTTGTTTTAAAATGTTTATATTTTGAAAACGGTAGAGAATACAAGGGGAACTTTAAGTTCCAGGATCTACACGTTGGGATGCATATCGGGATAATTTCTTCCTTTTTTGGACGGAAAAATCATAGGGTTAAACTTCGTTCTTTCTGGGACAAAGACTTCAGGTTTCTCTCAGAACTCGGTATTTTCACATTAATCTTGATAGATGCGATTTTCTGAGTTCAAATGTCATAAATATGGATTTTCACAATTTCCTCCGAATAGACTACCGAAGTAGGGACACTTTATTTGAGACAGAAGTTCAATCTTTCTCCGTAAGATGGCGCCACGAAAATCGATCATTTTTTAATTTTCAAATGCCTATATTTGATAAACGGTAAAGAATCAAGGAGAACCGTTAGTAGTTCGAGTATCTACACATCAAGTTGCTCCTCTGAGTGCATTCTGAGTTGATCCTTCTTCCTTTTTGGACCGAAAACGACTATTAGGTTCACCTTTGTTTTTTGTTCTCAAAAAAATCAGCTTTCTCCTAGAGCCCTCAAATTTGGTGAGGAACCTTCTGATAACATTCTCTATTGCGGAAACTCATCAAATTCGAGATCGGTTTTTTCACATAAAAACTGTAATATCTCGGAAACTAGAAGAGACAGAGGAAAATGGTTTTGAGTTCTGTAATCTGCACGTCGAGATGCTCCCCTGTGTGCATTTTCAAGGAAATCTATTTTCCATTTTCGGTCTGAAAAAAGTCAAAGGGGTTAACCTCTGAATATTTTTCCTCAAAAAAATCAACTTTCTCCTAGAGCTCCCAAATTTGGTGAGGAGCTTTCTGATGGCGTTCTCTATTGCGGAAACTCATCAAATTCGGGATCGGTTTTTTCACATAAAAACTGTAATATCTCGGAAACTAGAAGAGACAGGGGAAAATGGTTTTGAGTTCTGTAATCTGCACGTCGAGATGCTCCCCTGTGTGCATTTTCAAGGAAATCTATTTTCCATTTTCGGTCTGAAAAAAGTCAAAGGGGTTAACCTCTGAATATTTTTCCTCAAAAAAATCAACTTTCTCCTAGAGCTCCCAAATTTGGTGAGGAGCTTTCTGATGGCGTTCTCTATTGCGGAAACTCATCAAATTCGGGATCGGTTTTTTCACATAAAAACTGTAAGATCTCGGAAACTAGAAGAGACAGGGGAAAATGGTTTTGAGTTCTGTAATCTGCACGTCGAGATGCTCCCCTGTGTGCATTTTCAAGGAAATCTATTTTCCATTTTCGGTCTGAAAAAAGTCAAAGGGGTTAACCTCTGAATATTTTTCCTCAAAAAAATCAACTTTCTCCTAGAGCTCCCAAATTTGGTGAGGAGCTTTCTGATGGCGTTCTCTATTGCGGAAACTCATCAAATTCGGGATCGGTTTTTTCACATAAAAACTGTAATATCTCGGAAACTAGAAGAGACAGGGGAAAATGGTTTTGAGTTCTGTAATCTGCACGTCGAGATGCTCCCCTGTGTGCATTTTCAAGGAAATCTATTTTCCATTTTCGGTCTGAAAAAAGTCAAAGGGGTTAGTTAACCTCTGAATATTTTTCCTCAAAAAAATCAACTTTCTCCTAGAGCTCCCAAATTTGGTGACGAGCTTTCTGATGGCGTTCTCTATTGCGGAAACTCATCAAATTCGAAATCGGTTTTTTCACATAAAAACTGTAATATCTCGGAAACTAGAAGAGACAGGGGAAAATGGTTTTGAGTTCTGTAATCTGCACGTCGAGATGCTTCCCTGTGTGCATTTTCAAGGAAATCTATTTTCCATTTTCGGTCTGAAAAAAGTCAAAGGGGTTAACCTCTGAATATTTTTCCTCAAAAAAATCAACTTTCTCCTAGAGCTCCCAAATTTGGTGAGGAGCTTTCTGATGGCGTTCTCTATTGCGGAAACTCATCAAATTCGGGATCGGTTTTTTCACATAAAAACTGTAATATCTCGGAAACTAGAAGAGACAGGGGAAAATGGTTTTGAGTTCTGTAATCTGCACGTCGAGATGCTCCCCTGTGTGCATTTTCAAGGAAATCTATTTTCCATTTTCGGTCTGAAAAAAGTCAAAGGGGTTAACCTCTGAATATTTTTCCTCAAAAAATCAACTTTCTCCTAGAGCTCCCAAATTTGGTGAGGAGCTTTCTGATGGCGTTCTCTATTGCGGAAACTCATCAAATTCGGGATCGGTTTTTTCACATAAAAACTGTAATATCTCGGAAACTAGAAGAGACAGGGGAAAATGGTTTTGAGTTCTGTAATCTGCACGTCGAGATGCTTCCCTGTGTGCATTTTCAAGGAAATCTATTTTCCATTTTCGGTCTGAAAAAAGTCAAAGGGGTTAACCTCTGAATATTTTTCCTCAAAAAAATCAACTTTCTCCTAGAGCTCCCAAATTTGGTGAGGAGCTTTCTGATGGCGTTCTCTATTGCGGAAACTCATCAAATTCGAAATCGGTTTTTTCACATAAAAACTGTAATATCTCGGAAACTAGAAGAGACAGGGGAAAATGGTTTTGAGTTCTGTAATCTGCACGTCGAGATGCTCCCCTGTGTGCATTTTCAAGGAAATCTATTTTCCATTTTCGGTCTGAAAAAAGTCAAAGGGGTTAACCTCTGAATATTTTTCCTCAAAAAAATCAACTTTCTCCTAGAGCTCCCAAATTTGGTGAGGAGCTTTCTGATGGCGTTCTCTATTGCGGAAACTCATCAAATTCGAAATCGGTTTTTTCACATAAAAACTGTAATATCTCGGAAACTAGAAGAGACAGGGGAAAATGGTTTTGAGTTCTGTAATCTGCACGTCGAGATGCTTCCCTGTGTGCATTTTCAAGAAAATCTATTTTCCATTTTCGGTCTGAAAAAAGTCAAAGGGGTTAACCTCTGAATATTTTTCCTCAAAAAAATCAACTTTCTCCTAGAGCTCCCAAATTTGGTGAGGAGCTTTCTGATGGCGTTCTCTATTGCGGAAACTCATCAAATTCGGGATCGGGTTTTTCACATAAAAACTGTAATATCTCGGAAACTAGAAGAGACAGGGGAAAATGGTTTTGAGTTCTGTAATCTGCACGTCGAGATGCTTCCCTGTGTGCATTTTCAAGGAAATCTATTTTCCATTTTCGGTCTGAAAAAAGTCAAAGGGGTTAACCTCTGAATATTTTTCCTCAAAAAAATCAACTTTCTCCTAGAGCTCCCAAATTTGGTGAGGAGCTTTCTGATGGCGTTCTCTATTGCGGAAACTCATCAAATTCGGGATCGGTTTTTTCACATAAAAACTGTAATATCTCGGAAACTAGAAGAGACAGGGGAAAATGGTTTTGAGTTCTGTAATCTGCACGTCGAGATGCTCCCCTGTGTGCATTTTCAAGGAAATCTATTTTCCATTTTCGGTCTGAAAAAAGTCAAAGGGGTTAACCTCTGAATATTTTTCCTCAGAAAAATCAACTTTCTCCTAGAGCTCCCAAATTTGGTGAGGAGCTTTCTGATGGCGTTCTCTATTGCGGAAACTCATCAAATTCGAGATCGGTTTTTTCACATAAAAACTGTAATATCTCGGAAACTAGAAGAGACAGGGGAAAATGGTTTTGAGTTCTGTAATCTGCACGTCGAGATGCTTCCCTGTGTGCATTTTCAAGGAAATCTATTTTCCATTTTCGGTCTGAAAAAAGTCAAAGGGGTTAACCTCTGAATATTTTTCCTCAAAAAAATCAACTTTCTCCTAGAGCTCCCAAATTTGGTGAGGAGCTTTCTGATGGCGTTCTCTATTGCGGAAACTCATCAAATTCGGGATCGGTTTTTTCACATAAAAACTGTAATATCTCGGAAACTAGAAGAGACAGGGGAAAATGGTTTTGAGTTCTGTAATCTGCACGTCGAGATGCTCCCCTGTGTGCATTTTCAAGGAAATCTATTTTCCATTTTCGGTCTGAAAAAAGTCAAAGGGGTTAACCTCTGAATATTTTTCCTCAGAAAAATCAACTTTCTCCTAGAGCTCCCAAATTTGGTGAGGAGCTTTCTGATGGCGTTCTCTATTGCGGAAACTCATCAAATTCGAGATCGGTTTTTTCACATAAAAACTGTAATATCTCGGAAACTAGAAGAGACAGGGGAAAATGGTTTTGAGTTCTGTAATCTGCACGTCGAGATGCTCCCCTGTGTGCATTTTCAAGGAAATCTATTTTCCATTTTCGGTCTGAAAAAAGTCAAAGGGGTTAACCTCTGAATATTTTTCCTCAAAAAAATCAACATTCTCCTAGAGCTCCCAAATTTGGTGAGGAGCTTTCTGATGGCGTTCTCTATTGCGGAAACTCATCAAATTCGAGATCGGTTTTTTCACATAAAAACTGTAATATCTCGGAAACTAGAAGAGACAGGGGAAAATGGTTTTGAGTTCTGTAATCTGCACGTCGAGATGCTCCCCTGTGTGCATTTTCAAGGAAATCTATTTTCCATTTTCGATCTGAAAAAAGTCAAAGGGGTTAACCTCTGAATATTTTTCCTCAAAAAAATCGACTTCCTCCTAGAGCTCCCAAATTTGGTGTGGAGCTTTCTGAGAGCATTTTCAATTGCGGAAACTCATCAAATTCGAAATTTATTTTTCTACATAAATATCGTAATAACTCGGAAACTAGAAGAGACAGAGGAAAATCGTTTTGAGTTCTGTAATCTGCACGTCGAGATGCTTCCCTGTGTGCATTTTCAAGGAAATCTATTTTCCATTTTCGGTCTGAAAAAAGTCAAAGGGGTTAACCTCTGAATATTTTTCCTCAAAAAAATCAACTTTCTCCTAGAGCTCCCAAATTTGGTGAGGAGCTTTCTGATGGCGTTCTCTATTGCGGAAACTCATCAAATTCGAAATCGGTTTTTTCACATAAAAACTGTAATATCTCGGAAACTAGAAGAGACAGAGGAAAATGGTTTTGAGTTCTGTAATCTGCACGTCGAGATGCTCCCCTGTGTGCATTTTCAAGGAAATCTATTTTCCATTTTCGGTCTGAAAAAAGTCAAAGGGGTTAACCTCTGAATATTTTTCCTCAAAAAAATCGACTTCCTCCTAGAGCTCCCAAATTTGGTGTGGAGCTTTCTGAGAGCATTTTCAATTGCGGAAACTCATCAAATTCGAAATTTATTTTTCTACATAAATATCGTAATAACTCGGAAACTAGAAGAGACAGAGGAAAATCGTTTTGAGTTCTGTAATCTGCACGTCGAGATGCTTCCCTGTGTGCATTTTCAAGGAAATCTATTTTCCATTTTCGGTCTGAAAAAAGTCAAAGGGGTTAACCTCTGAATATTTTTCCTCAAAAAAATCAACTTTCTCCTAGAGCTCCCAAATTTGGTGAGGAGCTTTCTGATGGCGTTCTCTATTGCGGAAACTCATCAAATTCGAGATCGGTTTTTTCACATAAAAACTGTAATATCTCGGAAACTAGAAGAGACAGAGGAAAATGGTTTTGAGTTCTGTAATCTGCACGTCGAGATGCTTCCCTGTGTGCATTTTCAAGGAAATCTATTTTCCATTTTCGGTCTGAAAAAAGTCAAAGGGGTTAACCTCTGAATATTTTTCCTCAAAAAAATCGACTTCCTCCTAGAGCTCCCAAATTTGGTGTGGAGCTTTCTGAGAGCATTTTCAATTGCGGAAACTCATCAAATTCGAAATTTATTTTTCTACATAAATATCGTAATAACTCGGAAACTAGAAGAGACAGAGGAAAATCGTTTTGAGTTCTGTAATCTGCACGTCGAGATGCTTCCCTGTGTGCATTTTCAAGGAAATCTATTTTCCATTTTCGGTCTGAAAAAAGTCAAAGGGGTTAACCTCTGAATATTTTTCCTCAAAAAAATCAACTTTCTCCTAGAGCTCCCAAATTTGGTGAGGAGCTTTCTGATGGCGTTCTCTATTGCGGAAACTCATCAAATTCGAGATCGGTTTTTTCACATAAAAACTGTAATATCTCGGAAACTAGAAGAGACAGGGGAAAATGGTTTTGAGTTCTGTAATCTGCACGTCGAGATGCTCCCCTGTGTGCATTTTCAAGGAAATCTATTTTCCATTTTCGGTCTGAAAAAAGTCAAAGGGGTTAACCTCTGAATATTTTTCCTCAAAAAAATCAACTTTCTCCTAGAGCTCCCAAATTTGGTGTGGAGCTTTCTGAGAGCATTTTCAATTGCGGAAACTCATCAAATTCGAAATTTATTTTTCTACATAAATATCGTAATAACTCGGAAACTAGAAGAGACAGAGGAAAATCGTTTTGAGTTCTGTAATCTGCACGTCGAGATGCTTCCCTGTGTGCATTTTCAAGGAAATCTATTTTCCATTTTCGGTCTGAAAAAAGTCAAAGGGGTTAACCTCTGAATATTTTTCCTCAAAAAAATCAACTTTCTCCTAGAGCTCCCAAATTTGGTGAGGAGCTTTCTGATGGCGTTCTCTATTGCGGAAACTCATCAAATTCGAGATCGGTTTTTTCACATAAAAACTGTAATATCTCGGAAACTAGAAGAGACAGGGGAAAATGGTTTTGAGTTCTGTATTCTGCACGTCGAGATGCTTCCCTGTGTGCATTTTCAAGGAAATCTATTTTCCATTTTCGGTCTGAAAAAAGTCAAAGGGGTTAACCTCTGAATATTTTTCCTCAAAAAAATCAACTTTCTCCTAGAGCTCCCAAATTTGGTGAGGAGCTTTCTGATGGCGTTCTCTATTGCGGAAACTCATCAAATTCAAGATCGGTTTTTTCACATAAAAACTGTAATATCTCGGAAACTAGAAGAGACAGGGGAAAATGGTTTTGAGTTCTGTATTCTGCACGTCGAGATGCTTCCCTGTGTGCATTTTCAAGGAAATCTATTTTCCATTTTCGGTCTGAAAAAAGTCAAAGGGGTTAACCTCTGAATATTTTTCCTCAAAAAAATCGACTTCCTCCTAGAGCTCCCAAATTTGGTGTGGAGCTTTCTGAGAGCATTTTCAATTGCGGAAACTCATCAAATTAGAAATTTATTTTTCTACATAAATATCGTAATAACTCGGAAACTAGAAGAGACAGAGGAAAATCGTTTTGAGTTCTGTAATCTGCACGTCGAGATGCTTCCCTGTGTGCATTTTCAAGGAAATCTATTTTCCATTTTCGGTCTGAAAAAAGTCAAAGGGGTTAACCTCTGAATATTTTTCCTCAAAAAAATCAACTTTCTCCTAGAGCTTCCAAATTTGGTGTGGAGCTTTCTGAGAGCATTTTCTATTGCGGAAACTCATCAAATTTGTAATTAATTTTTTACATTAAAATCGAAATATCTCGGGAACCAAAGGAGACAGAGAAAAATCGTTTGCAGTTCCGGAATCTACACGTCGAGATGCTCCCCTGTGTGCATTTTCGAGGCAATCTATTTTCCATTTTCGGTCTGAAAAAAGTCAAAGGGGTTAACCTCTGAATATTTTTCGTCGAAAAAATCAACTTTCTCCTAGAGCTTCCAAATTTGGTGTGGAGCTTTCTGAGAGCATTTTCTATTGCGGAAACTCATCAAATTTGTAATTAATTTTTTACATTAAAATCGAAATATCTCGGGAACCAAAGGAGACAGAGAAAAATCGTTTGCAGTTCCGGAATCTACACGTCGAGATGCTCCCCTGTGTGCATTTTCGAGGAAATCTATTTTCCATTTTCGGTCTGAAAAAAGTCAAAGGGGTTAACCTCTGAATATTTTTCCTCAAAAAAATCAACTTTCTCCTAGAGCTCCCAAATTTGGTGAGGAGCTTTCTGATGGCGTTCTCTATTGCGGAAACTCATCAAATTCGAGATCGGTTTTTTCACATAAAAACTGTAATATCTCGGAAACTAGAAGAGACAGGGGAAAATGGTTTTGAGTTCTGTAATCTGCACGTCGAGATGCTCCCCTGTGTGCATTTTCAAGGAAATCTATTTTCCATTTTCGGTCTGAAAAAAGTCAAAGGGGTTAACCTCTGAATATTTTTCCTCAAAAAAATCAACTTTCTCCTAGAGCTCCCAAATTTGGTGAGGAGCTTTCTGATGGCGTTCTCTATTGCGGAAACTCATCAAATTCGAGATCGGTTTTTTCACATAAAAACTGTAATATCTCGGAAACTAGAAGAGACAGGGGAAAATGGTTTTGAGTTCTGTATTCTGCACGTCGAGATGCTTCCCTGTGTGCATTTTCAAGGAAATCTATTTTCCATTTTCGGTCTGAAAAAAGTCAAAGGGGTTAACCTCTGAATATTTTTCCTCAAAAAAATCAACTTTCTCCTAGAGCTCCCAAATTTGGTGAGGAGCTTTCTGATGGCGTTCTCTATTGCGGAAACTCATCAAATTCGAAATCGGTTTTTTCACATAAAAACTGTAATATCTCGGAAACTAGAAGAGACAGAGGAAAATGGTTTTGAGTTCTGTAATCTGCACGTCGAGATGCTCCCCTGTGTGCATTTTCAAGGAAATCTATTTTCCATTTTCGGTCTGAAAAAAGTCAAAGGGGTTAACCTCTGAATATTTTTCCTCAAAAAAATCGACTTCCTCCTAGAGCTCCCAAATTTGGTGTGGAGCTTTCTGAGAGCATTTTCAATTGCGGAAACTCATCAAATTCGAAATTTATTTTTCTACATAAATATCGTAATAACTCGGAAACTAGAAGAGACAGAGAAAAATCGTTTGCAGTTTCGGAATCTACACGTCGAGATGCTCCCCTGTGTGCATTTTCGAGGCAATCTATTTTCCATTTTCGGTCTGAAAAAAGTCAAAGGGGTTAACCTCTGAATATTTTTCCTCAAAAAAATCAACTTTCTCCTAGAGCTCCCAAATTTGGTGTGGAGCTTTCTGAGAGCATTTTCAATTGCGGAAACTCATCAAATTCGAAATTTATTTTTCTACATAAATATCGTAATAACTCGGAAACTAGAAGAGACAGAGGAAAATCGTTTTGAGTTCTGTAATCTGCACGTCGAGATGCTTCCCTGTGTGCATTTTCAAGGAAATCTATTTTCCATTTTCGGTCTGAAAAAAGTCAAAGGGGTTAACCTCTGAATATTTTTCCTCAAAAAAATCGACTTCCTCCTAGAGCTCCCAAATTTGGTGAGGAGCTTTCTGAGAGCATTTTCAATTGCGGAAACTCATCAAATTCGAAATTTATTTTTCTACATAAATATCGTAATAACGTAATAACTCGGAAACTAGAAGAGACAGAGGAAAATCGTTTTGAGTTCTGTAATCTGCACGTCGAGATGCTTCCCTGTGTGCCTTTTCAAGGAAATCTATTTTCCATTTTCGGTCTGAAAAAAGTCAAAGGGGTTAACCTCTGAATATTTTTCCTCAAAAAAATCAACTTTCTCCTAGAGCTCCCAAATTTGGTGAGGAGCTTTCTGATGGCGTTCTCTATTGCGGAAACTCATCAAATTCGAGATCGGTTTTTTCACATAAAAACTGTAATATCTCGGAAACTAGAAGAGACAGGGGAAAATGGTTTTGAGTTCTGTAATCTGCACGTCGAGATGCTTCCCTGTGTGCATTTTCAAGGAAATCTATTTTCCATTTTCGGTCTGAAAAAAGTCAAAGGGGTTAACCTCTGAATATTTTTCCTCAAAAAAATCAACTTTCTCCTAGAGCTCCCAAATTTGGTGAGGAGCTTTCTGATGGCGTTCTCTATTGCGGAAACTCATCAAATTCGAGATCGGTTTTTTCACATAAAAACTGTAATATCTCGGAAACTAGAAGAGACAGGGGAAAATGGTTTTGAGTTCTGTAATCTGCACGTCGAGATGCTCCCCTGTGTGCATTTTCAAGGAAATCTATTTTCCATTTTCGGTCTGAAAAAAGTCAAAGGGGTTAACCTCTGAATATTTTTCCTCAAAAAAATCGACTTCCTCCTAGAGCTCCCAAATTTGGTGTGGAGCTTTCTGAGAGCATTTTCAATTGCGGAAACTCATCAAATTCGAAATTTATTTTTCTACATAAATATCGTAATAACAATAACTCGGAAACTAAAAGAGACAGAGGAAAATCGTTTTGAGTTCTGTAATCTGCACGTCGAGATGCTTCCCTGTGTGCATTTTCAAGGAAATCTATTTTCCATTTTCGGTCTGAAAAAAGTCAAAGGGGTTAACCTCTGAATATTTTTCCTCAAAAAAATCAACTTTCTCCTAGAGCTCCCAAATTTGGTGAGGAGCTTTCTGATGGCGTTCTCTATTGCGGAAACTCATCAAATTCGAGATCGGTTTTTTCACATAAAAACTGTAATATCTCGGAAACTAGAAGAGACAGGGGAAAATGGTTTTGAGTTCTGTAATCTGCACGTCGAGATGCTCCCCTGTGTGCATTTTCAAGGAAATCTATTTTCCATTTTCGGTCTGAAAAAAGTCAAAGGGGTTAACCTCTGAATATTTTTCCTCAAAAAAATCAACTTTCTCCTAGAGCTTCCAAATTTGGTGTGGAGCTTTCTGAGAGCATTTTCTATTGCGGAAACTCATCAAATTTGTAATTAATTTTTTACATTAAAATCGAAATATCTCGGGAACCAAAGGAGACAGAGAAAAATCGTTTGCAGTTTCGGAATCTACACGTCGAGATGCTCCCCTGTGTGCATTTTCGAGGAAATCTATTTTCCATTTTCGGTCTGAAAAAAGTCAAAGGGGTTAACCTCTGAATATTTTTCCTCAAAAAAATCAACTTTCTCCTAGAGCTCCCAAATTTGGTGAGGAGCTTTCTGATGGCGTTCTCTATTGCGGAAACTCATCAAATTCGAGATCGGTTTTTTCACTTAAAAAATGTAATATCTCGGAAACTAGAAGAGACAGGGGAAAATGGTTTTGAGTTCTGTAATCTGCACGTCGAGATGCTCCCCTGTGTGCATTTTCAAGGAAATCTATTTTCCATTTTCGGTCTGAAAAAAGTCAAAGGGGTTAACCTCTGAATATTTTTCCTCAAAAAAATCAACTTTCTCCTAGAGCTCCCAAATTTGGTGAGGAGCTTTCTGATGGCGTTCTCTATTGCGGAAACTCATCAAATTCGAGATCGGTTTTTTCACTTAAAAAATGTAATATCTCGGAAACTAGAAGAGACAGGGGAAAATGGTTTTGAGTTCTGTAATCTGCACGTCGAGATGCTCCCCTGTGTGCATTTTCAAGGAAATCTATTTTCCATTTTCGGTCTGAAAAAAGTCAAAGGGGTTAACCTCTGAATATTTTTCCTCAAAAAAATCAACTTTCTCCTAGAGCTCCCAAATTTGGTGAGGAGCTTTCTGATGGCGTTCTCTATTGCGGAAACTCATCAAATTCGAGATCGGTTTTTTCACATAAAAAATGTAATATCTCGGAAACTAGAAGAGACAGAGGAAAATGGTTTTGAGTTCTGTAATCTGCACGTCGAGATGCTCCCCTCAAGGAAATCTATTTTCCATTTTCGGTCTGAAAAAAGTCAAATTTTTACTCAGAAAAATCAACTTTCTCCTAAAGCTCCCGAATCTGGTGTGGAGCTTTCTGACTCTACTGCGGCAAATCTTTGATGAGATTTATTTTACTTTTTCTCAAGATTTATTTCCCATATTCGGACCAAAAAAGTCAACCTTCTGTTACAGCTCCTAAACTTGTGAAGCTTTCTGGAAATTTTGTATTGCTGAACAGCTTCAGTTTAAATTCCTCAAATTTCCATTAGAGAAATTAAAGTGTGGACATGTTACTGAGACAGAACTTCAGTCTCTGCCTTTGAGATGGCGCCACCAAATTGGAAAATGTTTGTTTCATCAGTTGCTAATATCTCGATTAGAATAAAAAACCGTTTGCAGATTTAGAATGTGCACATCGAGAAATCTTCCTATTGGTGTATTTCTAATGTTTTTCCCAACGTGACAGTATTTCCCACAGCTGAATAGCTTCAATTTGAATTTTATAATGTTCACAAGAGAAATTTTGGAAGTAAGGCCATGCTATTGAGATATAACTCCGTCCTCTGCCTGAGAGATGGCGCCACCAGATTTTAAATTTTACATTTTTTCAAATTTCAATATCTTGAGACCAGTGCCAGTGAAAATTAACAGAAACAGTTTACGTATCTAGAATCTATACACTGAAGTACCCTTGCGCATTTTCAAGATAATCCTTTTCAGTTCCAAAAAAATATTTTTTTTTGGGTCAAAAGACTGAACTTTGTCCCAGATCACTTGAGTTCAATGTAGAAGACATTTTCTAATGCTGAATAACATAATTTGAATCCCAAAGAATTCCCACGAGCGATTTCTGAAGAAAACGCTTTGGAGAGAGCTTCAGCTTTTGTCCACAAGAGGGCGACAAAATTTTTCGAAAAACCCCCCTCAGATCTAAAATCTGCATGTCCAGGAGTAGAACGTTCAATATTCAAGACAATATAATGAAATAATACAAGGTTTTTATCAAAAGAAAATTTTTATTAAAAATTCAACATGTATACAAATCTTTCCTGAATTCATCTCGTAAATAAGAATACTAATACAAAAAAAAAACAGTTTAAATGTAATATGTACAGCTGCAAGTATTTGGATACCTAATTTGTTCAACTCGCTACATAAATGCAAGTCCACTATAAAAAATATACAGAGCGTTTGTTTTTCCGAAACATCGAAAACATTTTGCCCCCGTATATGGCTGTAAATCAAATAGATATTCTTGTCGAAACTTTCATCAAGAAACAAATTCCTGAATTCAGTGGAATCTTTTCTAATATGATCCCATCACATTCAAATAGTTAACTAGCAATAACGGTTGTCATCGTCGAGCGTTTCGTCAACGGAGTTGGCATCTTCAGTAGAAAGAATTCAAAACCTTTCCGATCTTCTCTATCGGATATGAGCGAAATGTTCTTTGAAACGAATTTTGACATATTACCATGTTTGACCAACGTAATCGTTGCCTCGATTTTCACAACCGTTGCATATATACCCAGTTTTTCCTTCGATATAATAGGCAATTCTAATAAAGACAAATTTCGTGAATCTCGAGAGACGAAAGTCCTCTTTGAATTTGTAGCTCCTACATTCGATCATCAATGTAGATGCAAATGAAGTTGAAGTGAATCACAACTTCGGGGTCACCAAAAAAATGAAATTAAAAATAAAATGTTGGAACCACATTCTTAGCTAAGATTACATTGGTCAAACACGATGGGTTATTGAAAACAGTTCCGAAGAGAAATAACTCTACATGCTTAGTTCAATATAATTTGAAATTAATTATCGGCTATGACAGTAATGGCAAAAAATATATTGGTCAAACTCGAAGAATAACTCAAATTCGTTTCAAGAAACATTACGCGTACATCCGATGCGAAAATTCGAAAAAGCTTAGTACTCCCCTACATGTTTTAGTTGTAGATCACAAAATTGGTGTAAAAAATTTGAAATCGGTATCAATTCGGTTGGCGAAAGGTTTCAAATACGGTGGCGCACTCAACACTTCGGAAAAACACACCGCCATTGAGAAAAAAATCTATACATGAAACGGGTAGAAAAATTGAAAATACTACCAAAAATTAACGCTACACAATCAAAAATCGGATCGGAATATTTCATTTCAATATATTAGTTTTCACTAAGCCTAACGCACCAACCGAGTTAGTGCAAATGGACGGTTTTCATTGAGACTAAGAGAGCATTTTTTTTATGCTCGAAATGCATCATCGTTACATTCTCTAATTACTCGTATAAGTTTTGTCATTCGATGAATATTCGATATGTGACGGAACAAGAGATACAAAAATATACAATAGACAACTCAACTACTTTCCTGAACAATACCGCGCCGGTTATTGGATGCAAATATCTTCAAGGAAAACACGCCTACAAGGTATCGAGAAGGTTGCCCCCCGTCAGTACAGAGCAGGTTTATCGACAAAAGCACGTAAAAAATTTGCTGCTCATATCTATCAACATCATAGATAAATCGTCGACGTACCGGACAGAAATCACAAAGGATTGGTTGGGCAAAAAAGCAATGGAGTAAGTTATTGGTCATGTTGAAAAAATTTCCAGACGTCGTAGGATAGTTTTCAATGTTCGACGCGGTAGTAGTCCGGAAAGTACTTTTCAGTTTTTAATATTTCAAGATTACCCCTTTTCGGGGTAATCTTGACGATATCCGATAAACACTTATCTTCACGAGAAAGTTTACACCGAGGGTCAAAAAAATTGGCGAAGTTTTTTCTTATGCAATTATCAGCCCGTTTTTTCCGACCCTCTAGGTAGTTTTTCCACATCCTCACTATCATCGGCAAAACTTATCGACAATGAACACAAAATTAAGTAAGAAAGTAAAGAGCGTTCTGGTGACGGAGATTCAACTTTTTTGTCGTGTGCGAATTCGTATCGGAAATTCGTAGATAAGCACTCAACTTTTCCCTGTTTCGTTCGAAATACTAACGCCACAAAAAAAATAGATTTATATCTTTTTATTACGAAGTTGGGCGCCAAATTTACTCCATGCGATGGATTACCCTTGTAACGATAATTCTCCAAGATCCTCTTCCTTCAAGAATCGTCTTGTTAAAAAAAAGTTCCATTGCACGAGAGATCAACAGTCCCATATTATACCCATTACTATAGTGTCAAAAAAACACTTAACTTCCAGTTTCTCCACCCAAAAAAAAGTCCGATACGAATTCGAACACTACTTTCCCTACCTTATAATAATATCCAACAAACAACGTTATCAGTCCACATTTTTTTTACAGCACCGCGACCTGCAATCGCAATTGTCTCAGAATGAGTAGAGCGCTAGAAAAGAGGGCCAAGTATACGGTGGCCGTAAGAGGCGCTGCAGCGTTGTAAATGTAGCAGTAGGGGCACTGACTGCTGCCGCACACCTGGCAAATGTCCAGCACGTAAGACGATAAGGCGTCGAAAATCGTTTCGTTGAATCTTTCTATAATAACAAAGACACGTTTTAATGATGAATTCAACAATAAAAATGAAAGTTGAGCGTCAGGAGTTTATTAATCATCATGTGGATCACCCGCTTTGTTTTATATATAGGTCAAACGGGGACAGCATTCCAAACGCGAGTGAAAGAACATAGGAGGTATGAGAATAGTTACACAATACATCTCCTCACTGATGAATAACTTGATATCTTTCATTTCCGAGATGAAGATTTGAAAGTTAGCCTCTTGGAAAGTATATAATTTATTTTTCAATATCTAATGAATAACCGAAGAGGGTTGGGTAATTCGCTTTCGAAACTAGGGAATCAATCTAATCAAAGAACTATTCGCCCCTTTTCATCTATTCTATACTTAGGTCGAACCGGAGGAACATTCAGAGCACGCGTGAAAAAACATAGGGAAAACAAATTATTTGCAATCAATTTTGGACTTACCTGGTGCATAATAATCGTACACTCTGATCGGTAAATATCGAGACATATTGGCCACAGGATACCACCTCTCAACTGTGAAATTGATACAAGTTTGTTCGGAGTCGAGCTGAAAAAAAAAAAGAATATTCTCAGCCAGAACATTATTAAATTGTATTCCCTCTTGTTTCGTATTTAGGAACGATATGGGAATTATGTCAGACCCCAAATTATGATTTCTTCAACTTACATAATCGAAATAAAACAGCACTTTTCTTTCCAAAAACTTGGCCCTCTGCAAATTCCTCACTCGTCTCGACAAGATGTAAGCGTCCAAATCCTGTTGCTGTATTATATACCCAGTGGGGACAGTCACATCGAGAATTGCCATCCCCGATCTCTCAGATTCATTCAGATGATTCCACCTGGAATAAAAAAAGTTATTTCCATTCTAAAGCCAAGAGGTAGTACCAACTGATAGCACTTTTTATGCTCGCCACACGAATCATCATCTTTTCTCTGAATTCCACAAAAAAACTATTTGTTTTCAGAGGATTGTAACATAACTGGAAAGGAATCAGACATATGACACATTCTCATAAATGTCATATCGATGCAATACATTCTTTTATTATTATAATCGAAAGCACATGAAATGCTGTTTGAAACGAGTTTCTGTAGCTCACCAACTTTGCCAACATGCTTTTGGCTGTATTTTTTGACTTCGGACGTTATTTTCACAACTAGACTTTTTTAAAACTATTGTCAAATGCAACTTTCACATTTGCTTTTGCAGGAATATCATCATTGGAAGAAAAAAATGAAAGTAAAAAACGGAAAACTCGTGGATTCGTAATTCATTATATCAACAAGTACATTGGACAAAGTCAATGAGTTATTAATAATCGTTTCAAGGAGCACTGTGCGTAGTAAAATTGAAATGAAACATCAATCGTCAAGCACACTCTAGATCAAATTAGTGAACATATCTGAAACTAATTAATTAATTAACAAATTTTCATAATACACTATTATTCTACTAGCTAAGCCCTTTCATTTGATATCCGTATTGGGGAGACTGTAAAAAAATATATAACCTGCCATTTCGTTGGCGGCCATATTGGATTTTGATTTTTTATTGTGAAGTCTATCCTACCAGTCAGGCCCTTTTATTCAATACCCATATTCAGATAGTCTTGAAATAATATGTAATCCGCCATTTTGTCGTGGGAGCAACTTGGATTTACAATGATATGGAATGTAATTAAATAAATTGTATTGTCATCAAAACTAGAAGTGTGTCAAATTTCAGATCAATCTGTCAACAGGATGGGTGTCAAATTTCAATAACAAAATTTTCTCCAAAAATATAAAGAAACAAACAGAGAAGAAAACCGTTCAAAAATGAAAGGTGTTACAGCTCTTCTAGCCTAGCTGAACGTCAGATAAAAGACAAAGACGCGCAACAAGCAACCATCTGAAACTGTCAGCCGGTTCCACTGCGCGCATAAAGGCGGAACTGACCCGAACGCAAAGCTAGGTCGCGAGCGCTATAAAAATAACCCATCACAGACACCTTCTGCAATTAATAAAAACATCTCTAACCTTTGACAGCTGACGTAGGTGATGTGAGACTGATTCCTGCCGTAGAAGTATTGCTTCGTCCACAAATCAAAAGCTGGCACCGGAGGCTTCGTCTGGAACCGCTCGACGTCCACGTTGTACTGCACCGACATCTGCAAGATGGCGTACCCCGTTCCCTTGCCCTGCACCTTGACCGTACCCCACGCGTTCGGTATGTCGATGTACTGCAAGTTGGCCCTGTTCTTGTCGTTGACGTACATCACCTGGTGATTAGATAAAACAAGCGGAGACTAAGACTGTTGTTTTTGTTGAAATTGCAACAATAGAGTACATTGGGCAAACCTGACGAGCTATAGAAACCCGTTTCAAGGAACATCATGCTCACATAAAATGAGGCAGGACAAAAAAGCCCAATATCGCTCAGCAAGCTCTGGACGGAGACAATAAAATAAGTGCAAGCAATCTGAGACTGATCGAAGATGTACATGATTGGAGAGAAAAGTCAGGAAGCAGCAAAATGTAGTGATAACTTGAAAAGCCATAGATGGTATATCTTATTTAACCCGTTATTTAGTCTAATATTGGGAAATAAACTTGAGTAAGAATGTAAATAGTTATCATCATTGCTTTAAATTGCGAGTTTAATAAAAAACAACCGTATTCTTTAGATTTAGTATGATTTTCTCTATCCCAAAGATGCGCAACTTTCAAAAAACCGATATTTGTTGAACAGATTGCGGGTCAAACAGGAAAGTCTTTCACCACAAGAATAAAGGAACATGGAAATGATTTTTTGAATGAAGAGACCAATTGAGTGTTTGCAAATCTTGGCACAAGGACATGAGTACAATCATGACTAAGAAGAACTGCATTTGTAGAAGGAGGTCCACAAGTCAATTTTTTGGAATCCTTGGGATTCAATAGAGTCAAGAAGTCGGGACAGTTGCTAAATGACCAAACAGATCCGAATAATTCTCACATGTTCAACTTGTTTCCTTATGTCAAATTAGGTAATAGGGAATATGCATAATATTTAAATTTGTCTCAAATATTTTTTTCTCAATCTTTATTATTGTCACATTATAATTAAAGGGTTTAATTTTTTCATTTAGTTGTTTCTGGACGGGTCAACTCAAAAAATTTAATGTTGGGAGAATGGAATTGATGCATAAAAACTATATTTAGGGTGAAATTGACAGATGAAAATTTCAAGATGGCGACCGTGCGTCATCTGGAAAAAAAATCAAATGAAGAAGAGGTCTTGTGATACATCTTTTTGAAGCTGCTGGCAAATACAGTAGAACCCTAGAATATTGAGACAGTATCTTCAACTATTACAAGGTGGCGGAACATTTTATAATTGCTTGAATACATCTACTTTTAACTTCATAATTTGAGGAAATAAGCTGAGTTCAGTTCAGAAGATGCAACTTTCAATTTTTTTTAGTTGACCCGTTAAAAGTATAAAAGGGAGGACATTAAAGGAAGACTCTGTATATAATTTATAATAATGATTTTTTGTTTTGTAACTCTATTTGCGGAGTATAAATGACTCAACATTTTACCATGTAAACATTATTTATTAAATATCATTCTTTTTTTTATTTTCATGAATGTAAATCATCATTCTATAAATATATAATTGATTTATATCCAGTTTTTCGTTTTATTTGTATAATAATTATAATAATTGTAATATATTATAATAATAATAGTTGAATATTTCCAATCTTTATTATAAATTATTTTTAGAAATATTTTTTGTATTATTTCTAGCTTTTTTTTGAATAAATTGTTGCTACTCTGCCCCAGTCTAGTATTCCATAATTCAACTAAGATTGAGAGCAAGGCTAAATAAAGAATTTCAAGTTGTGGTATTTTTAAAAATCCTTTCAACTGTCGAAATTTGGGTAGAAGAATTCGAAGTTTCTTCACTATAAAATGTATTTGCTGATCCCAGTTCAGATGTCTATCAATCATTATGCCAAGGTATTTGATACGGTCACTATCAAGGATTCGTATAGTATCAGATATGACAAAATGGTTAGATTTGGAAAAACATAAATACTTGATTGATACTATTAATATTGACAATAAAGTATCGACAATCATAGTTATATAAACTTTCGCAGCTTTTCAGCATCACCCTACAGGAGCTGAAAGGAAAACCTAAAGCTACAGCTACTGACCTGCGTCTTTCCCGGCAACGCTGTCGCCTCCACGGTAACGGACAGGCTGGAAATGTCCCTGATCCTCTGCGCAGACGTGTACTCGATCAACCCCTTCATCGCGTTCGCCGTATCCGAAGTGGACGCCCACCCGCCGTCCGTGAGCCGCTGCGTGTTCAACCACCTGACGATGTTGTCGACGTAGATCTCTTGCCGGGCCACGTACACCAAGAGGGCGTACGACGTCGCCTCGATGTTCTCCGAGTCGTACTCGTAGGGCAAGCGAGGCAACAGGAACGGTTTCTGGTTTTCGATTTTGTACGGGGGTTGGGGGATGCTCTCCCTGCCCCAGTAGAGCAGGCCGCCTTCGAAGCGTTGTCGTCGGGAGAGTTCGAGGAAGGCCGTTTCGGCGTTCGGAGCTTTGGCTTTCATGAGGGCGTACGCGACGATGGCCACTTCGAAGGGCCCGCCCTTTTCCTTGAGCAGCTCCATGTTGCGTTCGAGCCAGTGGATGGCGCGTTTGGCGGCGATGGCCACTTTGGAGCTGAGGCCGCCTGCAATAAGGATGTTTTTGTAGAAATTATGTTCACGAGGATGAAATACATTTTTTGGGTTTTATCTACACTGGAAATAAAAAAGCATTTTCCGCCACCCTCTATCCAAACTATACATTTCCTGGTCTGGCTGTAGGGAGCAAAGTCGTACTAATTTTCCCTAGGGAGAAAGAGTTAAAGTGACGTTTGGTACGTCATCAATGAAGTAACTTATATGGCATTGACTACTCAAACTATATCCATCTAACATTGGATAAACTCAATGAAAAAGAAGGAATATCTTCATTTCCGTTCAACAAAATGCAAGTAGCTCCTTTTGCCAAAATAGTCAGCAATTTTGCTTTATAATATTGCATAACGGCCTTCTGCATGCGACCGACCAATTATCATTAATATTATCGCTAATATAAGACACAAAGACACTCACTCGTCAAATCCTTAACGGAATCCAACATGATGAGAACGTGCGCCGTGAGCGTGATGTTCCTGTGCCGAATCGGATCGTTTTCGATGTTCAAACTCGAGTTGTACTTCCTGTCGGGCAGCCAGCTTTCCTCCCAGAAAGCCCCGTACTCGTTCTGGTGCTTCAACACCCACTCCACCGCCTTGGCGATGACGACGGGGTCGATGTAGATGTAGTTCTCCCACTCGTAGAAGCTGGCCTCCTGGAATATCCTCGCGCAGTAGGCGGTGAGCCATACGGAGGATGCAGATTGGTTCCTAAAAAAAATGGGGAATTGCGATTTTCGATTGATTAACGTAACATAAAGTTTATTGCTCCGGAGAAGTAACATATTTTTAATGTGGGAAACATTTTGAAGAAAACAAATGAATAGAGGTCTTAAATTGGATAGGCCATTTGTCATCATTGATATTATTGTTGAATTTTGCTATTTCTAGACTCTTGAATCTAACGAACAGACCCGTATTGTGCAAATCCTTGATCGGTTTCGGACTGTTTTCACTAATTCTATGATCATTAGCCAATGTGAGAATGATGTTTCTTGAATCGGGTTTCTATAGCTCGTCGACCCTGTCCAATGTAAAACAAAAGTATCAAGAGGAGGTTTCTCGAACTATAACAAACGAATCGTCTCTATAAGGACCTTACCAATCGCTCCTGAATGTGCTGAAAGATCCATCGGGCTGCATGAAGGACAGCTGTCGTTGGTAACCGATGTTCATGTGGTAGAAGGCTTCGCGGTGCAGCGTCTTGTTTCTCATCTGAGTGTACCTCATGTAAAGCACAGTGTACATGTTGACGGCGAAAGAAAATATGTTTTGTTCGCCGCAGTCCTACAAGAATGTAAATCTCAGCTGTTATAAAGTTTCAATGAAAGAAAATGTTCATTGGTCGAAAGCACTCACCATGGGCAGCTGCAGCAAAGAAGTTGCGTTGATGGGCATGGTGGGGAAAACGGCCCCCACCACGTCGCCCACGATAGAAATCCTAGCTTTGTTCGACCCGTAAACATAGTACCGGTCGTACTCGTACGGGATGACGGGCGTTTCCGTCACATTGACGTGCATGTACTGGAAGGCGTACGCCCTGTTGCTCAAATCGAGCAGCATCGATTGGTGTCTGTGTTGTGGCAAACCATCCGACTAAAAAAAAAATTGAGCAAAAATTCGTCATATCGTTATAGAATCGGTAGTTTTATTGGAAGGGGTGTTAAAAAACAGAAAACGAAGTTCAAATTATCGACGTTTCTACCGTTTGCTCGACCATCATCAGGAACCGGGAATTTGATTTCCATCGTTAAATAAATATGCATGGGGATTTTTTCAGTTTAGCACGGTGATAATACATCTGCTTTTGGATTTGTTGAAGGATTCATAGGCCAATGGAGTCGGTAAGACAAATCATTGTCAATATTTAAACCAAATTTAATTTAAACAAGCAGATATTCACATCCATTGTATCGTTATGAGAAGAACAATATTTTTGTTTTTAAACAAGTGCACTTTCATTCAAATGCTATTCCACACAAAAAAAATATTATGAAGAATCCTATCGCACTATTAGAAACGACAACTTGTCCGTTCTGATCGCTGCATATGTTTTATTTTTTGCAGCCACAACAAAACAAGATACAACTCAGTTCGAAATATTTTTGTTATTCGGCTCGTAATTAGTCAGAGCCATAAATATATCGTTTGGGAGTTTAGTATGCAGAAGTTGTTATATGAGATGCACTACTTTCAATTTTCTTTCTTATTTTATATCAACAATGGACACCAAGACACTAATACGAAGCAGACCCCTGTTAGAAACTACTTTCGAATACCATTAGCGATTTCATGACTGGAATGATAAAGGCAAGTGCCGTTCGGCCTATACAATGCACCACCCACCTTTCTAAAAACGATGGTAGTGATACGATAAAAATTCGACTTTGTTATTCACTTTGTAAAGGGATGGAAGTGAGGTCCACTTTATACCGAGCCTGAGGAAGGCCGAATACATTTTCGAAACGTCGCCAACGTCCGAATTAGATATTCCGTTTTATCTGAACTATGTTAACAAAACCACATGTAGTCATGGGAAAACATTGCTAGAAGAGAAAAGATGATAATTAGAACTTACCTCAACGTGTAATTTTCTTGTGATCTGATCCTGGCCGATGAGTGTCGAAGCGTGGATAGTGACTTCGATATCTCCAAGTCTCGTCGGGACTATGGGAATGTAGACGGTTGCTGCGTCTTGAGCCTGAAAATGCAACGGGATGCAAGTTATACGAGTTTTTATCCACATCCATAATTTCGTTTTTGTTGTGGATCAAGGATAGTGCCAAGCCCTCCAAAATTCCGCGACGTTTCGAGATTGAAGAGGGCAAATTATTTAACCTTGAAACTGGAGGAATTTCAAATCGATTTTTTTCCATGAAAAAATGGGAGATATCGGAGAAAAAAACGCCCACCTTGATGAATATGAAGAACTGGTGTTCCCCGAAAGAGGTGCGCGGGTTGTAAGCCCTGACGATGCCGTTCTCTTCGACGTGCACGAACTTGTAGTCGGGCGAACCGTTCAGCACGACGGTAGCCTCCATGTTGTCCGTCATGTAGTTGAAAACCGTGACTCGCACGCCGACCTGCTCGCCCTGCATGCATACGTTCGGCATTTCCACGTTGATGAAGAATGGCAGCACGCCAATATACTGGAAAAAAAAAATCAGTGAGCGTACCCGAAGACTGGCGACAAATCAACTTTCTCAAGTCTCAGCTACCCACACACTAGAATTGTGGGCTGACACCTACTAGAAAACATCTCGTGGTACTAACAAGGGGAGTAGTTCATTTCTGACAGGCGTTAGCTTATCATACTTACCTCGATAGCCTTGTTCAGCATGCCGAATCCAAGCGAAGGGCTCATAGAGAAAGCCGATATCATCCAGTGGACAGGCCTCGCAGGTACTGGAATGTTGAAGATGTATCTCCCGTGCGGGCCAATATTGACGTCCTTCCACACCCAAACGTTCTCGTACTGCCTTTGGATCCTGTTGAACCTGAACTTCCTGAACAGCTGTAGCTGCGTTCCGTTATCGTATTGGCCTGAAAGAGGCAGCGTTGCATAAAAATACCCGCAGATCGAGACTGAAATATGGTACATATTCGCCCCAACAACAATGTAGATCTATCCACTGAATTGGTTCTTAGACGACCAATTATTATGCACAAGACAATATTGTGTAATGTCATATTGCACCATATATCGTAACAGAAAGGGTCAGTATTCCTGTGCAATAATCGCTAGTCTCGAGTTATTGTGGTATATATCCTTCACATACAAAACATTCAATATCGCACAAAATAATATTGCAAAATCTTGTAGATAAACAAACAAATACCCATTTTTTTGAAATACGCTTGGAGAAGAATTTTTATTTAAATTAATAAGAAAGCATGCTATTTTTGTACTAACACGGTATACACCTAATAGTAATTGAAAACTCAATCATAATGGGTAATATTCCATATTGTGCAATGTTCTTGAGTGTCTAGGTGAAGCTTGAAGAGAGAAAATCCATAAAGATCAAATATGTATAATGCACAATATTTCAAAATAAAGATTCAATACCTTCTAGTTCAAAGTCAGAATGCGTTGGGAGTAAATGCATTTGAAATGATGACAAAAAACAAGCGATAACTGTGCTCCATTATTCCTACATGTAAAGTTTATTCAATATTGTGCAACAATTTCAATCTAATACAATCTTCATTCAATATTAGCGCGGTATAGACAATATACTGATGACACATTCCATTATATTGCGCAATATCTAATATTGTGCAATGTTCTCGAGCGTATGAGGATCGCTGAAAAGACCCCTAGACGATCAGTTATATTGCACGATATATTGTAGCATTTTTCTTGAAATGACGATCTGATGCTAACCAGTTCGAAGTTAGGATGCACAGAAAGTTACTATTGTACTCAATTGTCTTTACAAGTAGTCTTTTCAATATTGTGATGATTTTACGCAATAACCAGACAAAATGACAATGCACAATATTCAATATTGTGAAATATAAATTATAATGCTCATAATCGTATTTCATTCCAACAACAGAAAAAATAAAGGTAGTTTCTTGACACTTGACGTGTTCATAAATCGGAATTGCCTATTACCTGCTGTAGATATATTTGCAAAAAATAACAAACCACAACTTTCGAAAAGTTCAATGGACACCAAGTGGGATCTATATAGACGACCGAATAAAAAATCAATTGGCACCAAGTCGGGTCGATGTCGATGACCGAAACAAAAAAATCAATGGGAACCAAATCGGGTCGATACCGATGACTGATACCGACAAGATGGAGATAAACACTCACACCCAGACTCGTCCGTTCCGTCCTCGCAATCCCTGTAGAAGTCGCACCGCTTCGCCAGCCGGAAGCACTGCCCGTTGAGACACTCTCCGTACCCCATCGAAACGTTGCAGAAACTCGGCCTCCTCGGTAAAACGAAATCGCTGAACACCACCAGGCCTGCGTACTCGAACGTCCTGTTCGCGTCTATGCCATACGTGCTCGAAGGGAAGTACACCAGCTCGTCGGGGTTGCCCTCGTGCGAGAACCACGTGTGCTGCAGGGTGCTGTTCGTTTGCTCCTCGTCGAAGGTGGACATCTTGGAGATGACCTTGGCGTAGGTGAGCTCGTTGCCGGCCTGCATCGTGTAGAAGGCGCGATCGATGCCGGAAAGACCGACGTACGAGCCGGGTTCGCCGTAGATGGCCACTTCGACCTTGTGACCCGTACGGGCTTTTTTGTTGTTGATGAACACTTTGAACTGGAAACGACCACGGATAAGCAAATACTCGTATTTAATGCGTTATTTTTTGACATTCCTCCCTAGCACGTTTCGTCAACCAAAACGACATCATCAGGCAAACTCACCTTGTTCCTGCTGATCCCGTTGACGGGGAACGTCAAGCTGTCGACTTGCAGATCTCCGTAGCGTCCCACATGCCAAATGACGATCGTCGCTACTGGCGCCATCTCCGCGCTCAGAGCGATCGCCATCGTGTTCACGTAGTCGCCCATGTCTTGGTCGCCGGTCAACAGGACGATGCCCTTCGATATGATGAGGTAGTTGAACTTCTCGACGAAGTAGTTGCTCCTGATGTGGAAAATCATGTATTCTCCTACCTGGAAGAGGAGCGTTTCGAAGGTCAGTTCGTTCGTGTTCTGGGTCGACGTTTCGAACTTTGTGTCCATCATCAGAGCTCGAGATATTAGTTTTTTCGTCTATATTTGACTATATCAGTTCAGAAAAAAATTTGAATTATGGAGTTCCACAAGGAACAGTTCTAGGTCCTGTGTTATTTAACATATTTCTGAATGACATTTTTTATGTGGAAACAAGAGGTTCCATACACAGTTTTGCAGATGTGACTGTCATAATCTATATATCAAATACATGGCAATCTCTTAAAATACTCGTACAAAATGACTTTGAAAATATAAAAAATTGGTTCGACAATAAATTATTGACTCTCAATTTCGAGAAATCACATTATCTTCCCTTTACTTCTTATAGAAATCATCTACCTTATCTTGGACCTATTGAAATAAATGACTCATATATAAAAGAAGTCGGCCATATCAAATATTCAGGCATCATGATAGACAGGCATTTAAAATGGAATTTCCAAATTGATTATCTAATAAAAAAATTACGCCATCTATTGCCAAAATTCAAATTTTTTCATAATATTCTTAGTGAAAAACACATGGATATGATTTATTTTTCTTTATTTCAATCTCAAATAAATTATGGTATACTGTCATGGGGGGGAGTTAATCAGAATTATCTGAAAAATTTGGAAAATTTACAAAAATGGTTCTTAAAAATCATGTATGGTAAAAATATTCGATATTCCTCCAATAAATTATTTTGTGAAAGTGAAAAAATGGATATCAGACAATTATTTTGTCTTAATATAATAACTTGCATATTTTCTCATAAAAACTGCTGTAAGTATAATAAACATTCATATAATACACGAAATAAAAACAAAATTACTGCTGAAAATAAAATTTCCAAAGCCAAATCACAAAAAAACTTTTTATATTTAACATCATTTATTTACGTTAAATTACCAAATTCGATTAAAGTAACATATTCAAAATATTCTTATGAAAAACTGGTGAAAAAATGGATTCTTGAAACTCCCAGATTATTTTTCCAGAATCTTATAGAATTGAAATTTTCCATGTGACTGCCAGTGTGCTGATTATACTGTCATTTTCATTTATTGTTCAAATGTTATTATATTATTAAATCATTTATTTTTAATCCATAATAATTATTCAATAAAATATCTAATCCTTACAACAAGTGCAATAACTTCGTGAGGTTTAAATATTTATTCACATATTATTTATTTTAAAATTGTAATTTTGAGATTTATTGTGAATAAATTGTTATTATTATTATTATTGAAAACTCAAAAACTAGATAAGTTCCAAACGACATACAGTTTTGTTGCATGGTCCAAGAGACATACACAAGTAAACACCTTATACTTCTTCAAAAACTTTGCAGAAAGAATGAACATGAAAAGTGTCAATATGCAATACCCCTTCTTATGAACTCAAACGAAAACTTCAAAAATATCGATATCCCTTTCCACTCACCCTTGGAGTAACGGTGCTGGTAATCACTTTTATATGCTGATCGTTCACGCTATAGTGGGCCAACATGAGCAACTCTGTGTTCGCCACCTGGCCGCTGTAGCCGTCCCTAAAAGTGGCCTGTATCCTCAGAGAATCTGGAAAGCAAAACCATCATAAAATGACTTCCCGAATCTTTCGACCTATGAACATCAGCCGGGGCTCACTTACTCAACTGACTCAGTTCTTCGTACGCTTTCGGCCCGTTTATACCCAGATCCCTCTTCAAATCCACCTTGTACTCCCAAACGCCTTGGTTGTTCGGCATTTGGAAGAGCTGACGTGGAGGAACGTCTCTTCTACCTCCACCTCTCATATCCACTGACGTCGTGACCTCCAACACGCTGTTTTGCAAGCTCTCTCGAGACAAAGGAGATCCGTCCTGGTAGGAAGCTATTATCTACGGAAAGTATACGGGAATCACAAAAAACGAACATGGTTGAAACTTTATACAGGATGTTTACGGCTTTAGCGCCGTAGTAGATGAAAAAGTTCCAGTTCAAACAAATCAAAAGACAAAGTGAAAAGTATAAATCAACCTCGAATCTATTAACTTCTTCCACCCAAATCGATACGGCTTTCGGAGATCTAGTGATACAGAATGTGCAGCATCGGATATGATTTCTAATATCAAATTGGAATTAGATGAAAAAATAAATGTGAACTTCTATCTCTTAGATCTCTGTATGGCCTTTGACACCGTTGATCATGAAATCTTGTTGAATTTGTATCTTTGGAAAACTGTGAGAGTTCATTGGAAAACATTGTTTGTGGAGTCCCACAAGGATCCATACTAGGACCTCTACTGTTTCTAATATATATTAATTCAGTTTCAGAATTGAACATCACTGGAAAGTTGGTATTATTTGCTGATGATACAACTTTAATATATTTCAATAAAGATTTGCAAGTGATCCAATGTCAAATGGAAAATGATTTCAAACAAATATTTATTTGGCTCAATGTTCATAAACCTACCTTAAAATTCGAAAAATCATCTTTCTTTTCCATTGATAAAAAACAAATTTCATCACTATGGAAATTTTTATTTTAGGACAACAAAAAATTAACAGGTCATATAAAATTTTTAGGTCTGAATAATGATGAAAATATTTCGTGCTATATTCATATTGATCTGATCCGAAAAAAAATATCACCAGTCACTGGAATTTTGTACAAGGAGCTATATACCTTTGTCTAAAATTAATTTAGTTTTCACTAATTTATTCGAAATAACAATATTTAATAAGCCTTTGGGGTAATGCGTCGAATACCATTCTGAAACCACTGAAGTCTTTACAGAATAAAGCAATTAAATGAATTTTTCATTTACCTTATTTGGAACCAACAAGGAATATTTATAAACCAAATCGTCTCCTCGACATCAATTATATTTATAAACTGAAAATATGTATTATTTTGCATTCTATTGTGACTAATAAGAAACATTCTATTATGAAATTTTTTAAATCTAACAGTGTACATAACCACAAAACGACGCAGTTCAATAATTTGTTAACAAAAAATCTCAAGACGGAATTTTCCACAAAATCTATTTTCTATAAAGGTGTTATCACATATAATGGATTACCCACTGGAATAAAACGTTTTTCTCAAATGAACAAATTCAAATTTGCTATGAAGCGTTAATTGTTAGAATAATTTTTATTGAAAAATTATATATTTTTTATTTTCGAATAATAAACAATTCTGATTGAGCTTTTTAATAAATGTATTATATAAATATTCCCTATTTATAAACTGTAGATTCTTGGGAATAAATAACTGTTATTGTTATTATTATTATTATTAACTGTCACTTACGTATGTCGTTACAGGCATACCGGGCTTGAAAACTTGCGGGGAATCCCCCAAAAACTTCAGATTGATAGACGAATTGAAAATTCTCGCTGTCGAATATCCTTCGATGACTTCGTCCAGGAAGTGATCGCCGACTGTAGCTGTCACTATAACTTCCATACCTTCTAGGCTCGGGACGTAGTGCAACAGTTCTTGGATGGGATATCTGAACTCGTACACACCTTCAAACTGAAAAAAAAAGTGAGATTGAGTCGCCCGAGGTGAAAACCCTGATATTTTCAATTATTATTCTGTATTTATCACTGTACTCAACCTTTAAATATATGGTTTCGTTAATTCAGTACTCGCTTTAATGTATTTTAAATTCGTTAACAAGTTCATGACATCGAGGGCATATCAAAGATTACGCTAAACAAAAACTATACAAAAATGTTCAGAAGTTTTAAAGCTACGGTGGAATTAAAATGTCCAAATTTCGCGAAACGAACCCCAACAAGACAGTAATTCAGTACTCGCCTTGTATTTTTATTGCAAATGGAAATATTGGAAAATTCGTTGACAAGTTCATGACATTAAGGGCATATCAGAGATTACGCTAAACAAAAACTATACGAAAATATTCAAAGGTTTTAAAGCTACGGTGGAATTAAAATGTCCAAATTTCGCGAAACGAACCCCAACAAGACAGTAATTCAGTACTCGCCTTGTATTTTTATTGCAAATGGAAATATTGGAAAATTCGTTGACAAGTTCATGACATTAAGGGCATATCAAATATTACGCTAAACAAAAACTATACGAAAATATTCAAAGGTTTTAAAGCTACGGTGGAATTAAAATGTCCAAATTTCACGAAATAACACGGTAACTCGCTTCTATGTTTTTTTGCAAATGGGAATTACGAACAATTCGTTAACAAGTTCATGACAAGGAGGATATATCAAAGATTACGTTGAACAAAAACTATAAGAGAATATTCAACGGTTTCAAAGCTGTGGTGGAATCGAAATGTCCAAGTTTCACGAAATGAACCCCAATAACACACTAAATATAAATTTCATTATTTTCAATATGGTACCCCTATGAAGCATATTAAGATAAGCCAAACATTTTTCAATATCTTTCAACTCTTTGAACACTCTCGAGACCGAACAATTTCTTACCATTCTCATGTGCGGTATGGGGTCGTAGTAGTTCTGAGGCACTTTCACCCAGAACGGCAGCTCCTCTTGAAAATTGAAGTACTTCTCGACGACAGGCCTGTTGTAGCTGCCGTACCGATCGTCGTTGTCGTAGGGTCTATTAGCGTCGTAGGGTCTATTGGCGCCGTCGTAGGGTCTGTTGGCGTCGTAGGCGGCATTAGCATCGTAAGGGTTGTTGGGGTCGTAGGGTCTGTTGGGGTCGAAGAACTGACCGCGATCGTCGGGTCTCAGCCTAGTTTTCTTTATGTATCTGTTGGGGTCTATCGGTCGTATCGGTCTGACGGTCGCTTTCAAGGTTAGGTTGCCGTGGACGGGAGCACCGCTCGTGTAGTTCGCCATCACTATGCCGTGGATGTAGGGTTCGGTGTTTAGGAAGAAAGCCGGCATCGTCACGTTTACCTGAAAGCGATGTTGAATGATACTTGACAGATAAAGCACCTCCTTTGAAAACTACACATGCGCTTCAATCACAAATGTGGTTGGATGAAGTGGAGATGTTTTAAAATCAGCTTATTCTTGGTTAGTCTTGAAGTTTTAATTCTATTGTCACTATTCATGTTACTTGCGCATGCGCAGACGCATATTACACTTTCACTTCGAAGAGTTGGATTTTCTCAAGTTAGAATGAAAAATGTTGGTGCATAAAATAATTCATGGAAAATATAAAAAAGTTTAGGTAGATTTATATAATAGTGATTTCCATTCCAACTTTTACTTCAACCTCAGAAAATTTTTGGATGTGGGAGTGAAATTTACTTTTGCGCACGTCCCCACCCTTACATGTTGAGGTTATGAATAGAAACAAGTCCGATCAGAGAAAAGGTGATTTTTTCCTATTTTTCAAGCATATTAATTGTTTGTTTTAATATTTGAAGTTATCTTGCAATTGTGAAAATTATTGCTCCGTTTATCTACCTTTTGTAGTAATATTAAGAGAGAGGAATAGGGAGATGATTTGTAATAATTGGTTTATGAAATATAATTGAGTTTTTTTTTGATACATTAAGAAATGAATAGCTTGGATGCAGACACTGAAGAGCTATCCAAGTCAATAATGTATAAAATGAATAGGACAGGCCCTGAAACTGAACCTTGTGGTACACCAAGATCAACTTCTCATTTTTAGGAAATTTTTTTGTTACTATTCACAAACTGATTTCCTGGTGATTGATAATTTAATAACCGATTCAACACTGTTTCAATTTTTGTTAATCAAAAGAGTTTCAAATATACCTATTTAACGATCTTCGCTTGAGTTGACTGTTTCAAGCATAACTTCGACACGCTGCTGCTATGGCAGTACCTTGCTTTGGTTAGTCAAATTAAAAAAATCTTGTTGATATTTATGAGCGCATGATTTTTATATGATCATTAAAAATTATGTATACCGTTAACGTCTCATTTCTGGCTTGAAAATGTAGAGTTGACAACTTGAAAGATTTTTTGAAGGAAGAATGCTGCACCTATTTGGTTTTGGTTCATTCATATTCGACATTTTTTTTCATTTTTTTTTTCAACGAATATCCCAGGTTTCTAGGAAACTCCTCAAAAGCCCATTTAAAAGCTTGTGCGAGCAAGGGATACCCGAGACCTACAGTTTATGATGTGGAATCCGAACCTTTTTTTGAGTGGTACTCATTTTTTATCTACGATGTTAGCAGAGATCTAAACTCTATCTATAGTCCGATGCGTTTGGAAATAAGCACAATGACGACGTCATTTGCCAACCAAAATCTATCCTTCACAATATCTCTCTCACTTTAATAGTATTCGGCACTGAGCTAACGCAATTTTTTTTACCTCAAACCTCGTCTGGTAGTACTCCTCCACCAAAAACGTAGACTCCTCGACTTGACCTTGAGCGATGACTCTGATCTTCCATTCGCCGAACACAGGTTGGTCGGAGAGCTGGTAGTCCAAGCTGACGGTTCCCAAGTTGGATTGTCTTGACAGCCATCTCTTCATGATGTGACCGTTAGGGTCCAACATGAAAACGTCGACGGCGTCGCTGAAAGCTTTCAGTTCGGTGTTGATCGGGATGGTACGGAACCGAACTGGAAATAATAATAATATAATATATGCTAAATTACATTACATTAAGCAAATACATGATTCACTTAAAAAATATACATACATTATTTCAAATAGAAATATGCTTGAGAACATAATAGTAACAATTTCTTTGGAAACTATTTATATTTTACTGTTTCGTTTCTCTGGGATGATTATTATAAAGTCTAAGATCTTTGTGAAGAATCCTATTGCAACGGAATGTCCTGGCGCCGGCCCTGCCGCCTATAGATGCAAATTGGTGCGACAGTTCGAGGAAAGATTGTACCTACGTGATCGCAGCTCACCCAGAATATTCGATTGTCGGGATTTGCCTGGAAGATTCTCCACTGTGTGAGCGCCTATATAAACGGGAGTCGCTCACTGCGACGGCAGAATTTGTATAACAGAGAGTTTGTCTTAGAGACAGTTAGTCAGAGTGTTTAGTACAGAGCGTTGAAGAGTTAGCGGAGCAGTTCAAGTGATCGTATTGTATTGTATTGTGACTAAGAGTTATAATGAAAGTAGTTTAGTTGTTGTTTGGAGTTTTAATCGACGAACCCATGTCCTAACGGTTTTTATACAATTTTTTTTACAAATTCATAATTATAGATAGACATCTGAAATGGGACCAGCAAATATATTTTATAGTAAGAAAACTCCGAATTCTTCTTCCCAAATTTCGACAATTGAAAGGATTTTTAACAAAACCACAACTTGAAATTCTATATTTTGCCTTAATACAATCCCAAGTAAGTTATGGAATACTAGGCTGGGGCGGGGTGTCTAAAATATATAAACAAAAACTGGAAATAATACAAAAAAGATTTCTGAAAATAATTTACAATAAGGACTGGAAATATTCAACTGAATTATTATTCGAAGAAAGTGGAAAAATGGATATAAACCAATTATATATTTATAGAATGATGATTTGCATTCATAAAAATGAAAAAATATAAATTATAATGAACATAAATATGAAACTCGAGATGAAACTGTCATTATATCTGAAAAGAAAATTAAAAAGAAAATTACACAAAGAAACTACAAGTTTATGATACCATATATCTTTATCACAAAATACCACATGAAATAAAAAAAAATTAAATTATCATTTAAACAAAAAAGTAAAATATGGATTATCAAGACCACTCGAATTTATTTTGACACATTTCTGGATAGTTTATGAAATTGGTTTCCTTAAATTGATGATTATCTAGGTATGTTACTTCAAATGTATTGATTGTAAATTGTTATTACCCTCAGTTAACCTTACAACAAGTTCTCTTCGTAGGGTTTGTTTTTCAGTTTATTCATAAAAATGTATATTCATAATATTTTCGAAATGTAATTATTATTATCTATTCATGAATAAACTTATATTATTATGTTAGAGATTGAATCACTTCTTTGATTTCTGCTCTTGTAAACTCGAGATTTGATGCAAAATATGTTGTTACTTTGTGTCCTAAACCGTGAGTTTTTTGAGTTTGAATTTTCTTTTTTAATTTTTCACTTCCATATACTATTTTATACATTCGAATAATAAACCAACAAAAAAATACCTTTCGACTATAACGTAACGATAATAAAGATTCAAGAAGATATTTCAGTAAATTTTATATACCTAATGTGCATATTCCCTAATGAAATAAAGCTCCGTATATATTTTCATACCATTCTAAAGAATGTGAAATTTTCTGTGTTATTCTTGCCAAATTAAATTTGAACGTGTTACAGATAAAAATCATCAACCACAAACCAAATGACGAAAACTAATTGGTTTTTGTCGAAAACTTCGATAATTTCACTTATCGCCCAATTATGGTACAGTTCAGGTTTTCGAAAAACGATCAGTTTGGTAAAAAAAGAAGTTTTTTTTTATACTTCCTTTTACCCCAACAAAATAGCAAACTCATATGAAAAAAGCGAAATCGAGGTTTTTTTTTGCAGACCTATTTTCACGAAACACACCAAACGTTTCCGAAAATATCAATGTGTGGCTAATCTGCTAAATATCATCTTCGAGATGAAAACGTTCCAAAAAGTCGGAAAGCAATGAATGTAAAATCAAATATCGAGAGTGTTTTCTACCTATTTAGTTATACATTCAAGAAACCAGAAATTTGTTAACCTAATGAAACGAAATAATATACGATGTGAATATGGACATTACAAATTAACTTTTCGATGGCTTCCTAGATAGGCCGCAGAGATGCCTAATTGAAGAAAAATAAGCGAGAAGTTGAGCAAATCGCCCAAGGATCTACGACTGGCCGACAACCGGACAATCAATTAATAATAAAGTGAACAAGGCCATCAGAAAAGTTCGCTGACTTACCGTGTATTTAGGTAATCAGTTGATTTTCAGGTACAATATTGAACAAGATGAATAAAATTATAATAATAATAATAACAATTTATTCACAATAAATCTAAATATTACAATTTTGAAATAAATAATATGTGAATAAATATTTAAACCTCACGAAGTTATTGCACTTGTAAGGATTAGATATTTTATTGAATAATTATTATGGATTAAAAATAAATGATTTAATAATATAATAACATTTGAACAATAAATGAAAATGACAGTATAATCAGTACACTGGCAATCACATGGAAAATTTCAATTCTATAAGATTCTGGAAAAATAATCTGGGAGTTTCAAGAATCCATTTTTTCACCAGTTTTTTTATAAGAATATTTTGACTTTGTTACTTTAAGTCGAATTTGGTAATTTATCGTAAATAAATGATGCTAAATATAAAAAGTTTTTTTGTGATTTGGCTTTGGACATTTTATTTTTAGCAGTAATTTTGTTTTTATTTCGTGTATTATATAAATGTTTATTATACTTACAGCAGTTTTTATGAGAAAATATGTAAGTTATTATATTAAGACAAAATAATTGTCTGATATCCATTTTTTCACTTTCACAAAATAATTTATTGGAGGAATATCGAATATTTTTACCACACATGATTTTTAAGAACCATTTTTGTAAATTTTTCAAATTTTTCAGATAATTCTGATAAACTCCCCCCATGACAGTATACCATAATTTATTTGAGATTGAAATAAAGAAAAATGAATCATATCCATGTGTTTTTTACTAAGAATATTATGAAGAATATTTGAATTTTGGCAATAGAGGGCGTAATTTTTTTATTAGATAATCAATTTGGAAATTCCATTTTAAATGCCTGTCTATCATGATGCCTAAATATTTGATATGGTCGACTTCTTTTATATATGAGTCCAAATTTTTCAGATAATTCTGATTAACTCCCCCCATGACAGTATACCATAATTTATTTGAGATTGAAATAAAGAAAAATGAATCATATCCATGTGTTTTTTACTAATAATATTATGAAGAATATTCGAATTTTGGCAATAGAGGGCGTAATTTTTTTATTAGATAATCAATTTGGAAATTCCATTTTAAATGCCTGTCTATCATGATGCCTAAATATTTGATATGGTCGACTTCTTTTATATATGAGTCCAAATTTTTCAGATAATTCTGATTAACTCCCCCCATGACAGTATACCATAATTTATTTGAGATTGAAATAAAGAAAAATAAATCATATCCATGTTTTTTTTACTAAGAATATTATGAAGAAATTTGAATTTTGGCAATAGAGGGCGTGATTTTTTTATTAGATAATCAATTTGGAAATTCCATTTTAAATGCCTGTCTATCATGATGCCTAAATATTTGATATGGTCGACTTCTTTTATATATGAGTCATTTATTTTAATAGGTCCAAGAGAAGGTAGATGATTTCTATAAGAAGTAAAGGGGAGATGATGTGATTTCTCGAAATTGAGAGTCAATAAGTTATTGTCGAACCAATTTGTTATATTTTCAAAGTCATTTTGTAGGAGTATTTTAAGAGATTGCCATGTATTTGATATATAGATTATAACAGTATCATCTGCAAAACTGTGTATGGAACCTCTTGCTTTCACATAAAAAATGTCATTCAGGAATATGTTAAATAACACAGGACCTAGAACTGTTCCTTGTGGAACTCCATAATTGAAATTTTTTTCTGAACTAATATAGTCACCTATCTTGACACATAGTATTCGATTTTCTAGATAACTTTTTGTCAATTTATAACTCAATCCACGAAATCCAATTTTTTCTAATTTTTGTAGTGATAACTCATGACTCACTGAATCGAAAGCTTTAGCTAAATCTAGAAATAAACAAACAATTGGGGATTTTTCTTCTATGGCTTCATAAATTTGAGTTGTGAGATGGCATAATGCATGCTCAGTTGAGACGTTGCGTTGCTGCGAAATCCAAACTGGTTTTCAGAAAGAATATTATTTTTTTCAGGATATTCATCAATTCTGATTTTCAATATTTTTTCAAAAACTTTTGCAAATGTTGAAATCAATGATATTGGACGATAATTTTGTAATTCATTAATATCTCCTGCTTTGTACAATGGTTTTATCAATCCTGTTTTGAATGCATCGGGGTATACATAGCATATTTTTGCATGATTCCATTTTTTATTCTATGACCTTCTTCATCGACTAATTTTCGATTTTCAATCGCCACTTATACAAATATACTGTTCCTACTGGACAATCAATTAATAGTAAAGTGAACAAGACCATCAGAAAAGTTCGCTGACTCACCGTGTATTTAGGTAATCAGTTGATTTTCAGATACAATACTGAATAAGATGTATGAAAATATATATAGCATATCTTTGCATGATTCCATTTTTTATTCTATGACTTTCTTCACTGACTAATTTTTTATTTTCAATCGCCACTTATACAAATATACTTTTTTTACGACCACATAGGAAAGTGACCTTTATTATCACTCTAATTGTTCATTCACAGTTCACACAGCAATGATGTCCATTCGAAGGTTATATCATAAATTATAATTATTTATTAAAAAATCAAGCAAAGATTTTGTTTAATCTATACTCATCAATAGTACCCCTCTAGGGACGACTGTCAGCTGTCAGATTGCTGTTGAGGTGAGTAATGTGATATACTATTACAATTATTAGCTTCTGCACGGATTTCTCTCAACTCACCTGTCTCCCCTTGCATGTATACCGGCTTGTCTAGCTGCACAAATATCGTCATCGATCTCTGGGAAAATATCAATTTGGTCTCGTTGACGAATTGGGCCCCTCCTAACACGTCGTCGTATAATCCTTCTACTCTCAACTTGTATTCACCAGGGGCACTGGTGCTCGGGACCTAAATCAACAAACACCACAAGAGATGACAAACAGAAGAGCAAGTGGCGATTAGAGTGGTTGGGCGCCAGATTTATCACATTTTCGTGTGCGCTGGTAGATGCGAAATACAAAGTCAAAGGGGAGAACTACGAACTTATGTAGCCAACAGAAAAAACAAAATATCTCTTTTTTGAAATGTTCTACTTACGAGGAACAGTTCAATAGTACGCTAAAACTCGGATGCTGTTGTCGTCATTGAAATTGAAATCACTGGTACACAATTGTGGACTAAGCTAGCTTTTGCAAATTCTTGTATCAACAATAGGATTTCTTTATTAAAAAATGTTTTTGGTTGTTCCCCTTCATCGGAGGGATGTTAAACGCTTTTTGCGTTAACCAAACGCTTTCAACCAATCGATTACTTACATTTTCAACGCACCTGACATGTTTGACGTTTCTGAGACCTTTCCCAACGCTTTTAGCACTCTTAAGTGGTAATTCTATACCACATATGTTAAATATCAACGCATGTTAAAATTTTACTCCCTAAAATTTTACGTAGGTTAAAAATTTTGACGTGGTTTCAATTTTAACATAGCCATACAGAATTACCCCTTTATTGTTTGCATTTTTGACATTTCCACAATGGCTTTGGCATTCCTAGATGCTTTTAACCAAAGCATTATCACACGTTTTTTTTATTGTTGGCGTTTTCGAGTTCTTTTAACATATTCAGAATGCTTCTGAAATTTGGTCACAGATTGATGCAATGTCATTGAAATAAGTCACAGCCAGAAGGGATTCGAAAAAAATTACAAAGTGATTTTCTACGATTATAACTTCGTAGAAAACGCATACCCAATAACTAGTTTTTCAGAATCGTAAACTAATCTCACCCGCATCAAAAGAGTCTCCGGTATCCCTTCTTTGACGTCTTTGTGATCCTCAGACATTTCCACGCCGTTCCTCTGGATAGAAGCTCTAACGGTCAAAGGCTGTTTCTCCTTCAATACCGTAACGGACACCCTGTACAACTGGCCGGGTCTCACCATTTTCGAAGCGACGACGAAATACGTCCTGAAATGGTGATTCATCATTCGATTATTGAATAGAATCAGCCGTTTGATACTATTGTACACTGCTTCTTTATGTTCTTTGAAACGTGTTTTGAAGCTTGTTGACTTTGACCAATGTAATTTTCAATGCAGTACTTCAAACTACATAATTGTAAATTCTCAACTTTTCAAATCATTTTTGTTGTGCTTTCAAAGAGTTGTTGTGGAATACTGGGAATTTTAGATGAGTCTTCCATATTTATTTTTGCGGAAATATCATCGATTCCTCTATTTATTTAAGGTTGGTGTGAAATCGGTTGATTCGCCAAGGGAAGTAAGCGCCTTGCCTGTTCTGACTGTTTGTTAGTTAGGAAAAATTCAAAAATACCCGGAGTTGGTAGTGAAGACTGTACCAAAAAGTACATAGGTCAAAGTCGACGAAATATCGAAAGCCGTTTCAAAGAGCATTATGTGTACGTCGAACACAATATATTAAGAGAATGAGATGAATAACTCACGCCTCCTTTATCACCGTCGAATGAGCATCCAGCTGCGTCCTTCCCCCTCCGTACAAGTCGTTCCTCCAACTGGGAGACTGACCCCTACCCCCATAGGGATCGTACTCACCCCTGTCCCTATTCACGTCGCTCTGTCCGTAGGGGTCTCTTTGCCCCTGGGTCCCACTTTGTGCGTAGGGGTCTCTTTGCCCCTGGATCCCACTTTGTCCATAGGGGTCCCTTTGACCGCCGTTTTGTCCGTAAGGGTCCCTCTGACCGCCGCTCTGTCCGTAGGGGTCATTCTGACCTCCGCTCTGTCCGTAGGGGTCGTTTCTGTTATAAGGGTCGCTGGTCGCCGATCCATAAGGGTCTTGAGTGTAGGGATTCACGTCGTAAGGGTTGTTCGTGCTGGAAGGGTTGCCGTTAGGGTCGTATCTGTTGTAAGGGGTGCTGGGGGTGTACTGGGGAGCGTTCAAGTCCTGCGCTGCGGCTCGGGGGGCTATGAGTAATGTAGCGAGCCATGTTGTGGTGACGAACCGCATAACGTTCCTAGAATTCGAAGAAAAAATACTGTTGAATATTGCCATCGAGAAAATTTAGTGGTTTATAAATCGATTGTTTTTAGACGGTATCGGCGGAAAATTCCAAAACGAATCGGAATAGTACCTAGAGAGCTATTCATGCAAAGAATCGCACTCAAAAATTCTAGACCCCGTTAAAGCTGAGGTTCAGTGAGTTATAACTTTTGCTGGATGCCGTTCTTTGGGAAACGGAAATCATCATACTGAACACATATTAATGTTGGTATGGTACAATTGAACACAGCTAGGATTGCAAACAAATTTTTAAAACCGGTCTTGTAAAAATTACAGTTTTTTATTACGTGATTGAAAAATACTTAAATAACTTTTTCAGGAAATTTGTGTATAAACACATGCCAATTTAAAATAAAAATTAAATGGGTAACTGTACTAATTTTGTTGACATTTGGACATTTTCTTGATTGGTGATTTTAAGCAAGCTTTTTTGATTTTGCCACTGAGAAAACCGGACAGCATTTTGAAAGGCCAGTAATAGGTTCTCAAGGACCTAAAGCTGCCCCATTTTTTCAACGCGTGACAGCTCAAAAACATCAGTAAAATATTGGATGACATAAGAGTAATTCGAAACTGCGAAGGTCTCGTCACTACTGAGAGAAAAATTTCGTATAGGGCGTCTATTTTTGATACAATATTCATCTCTCACAACTTTAAAATCATTAATTTGATCTTCAAAAGAGGCAACAACTTTTATTAGTTTCGCAACACCCTATAGGTTCCTCAATCAGAAACCCCGCTTGTATCGTCACCGATCATCATCCCCTAGCTCGTGACTGCACCCCCTCTCGCAGCACGTGTCTCGTAATGAGGGTTTATTTGTGTAAGGGCGCCAGATACCAGATGCTGTTTGTTGCTGCAGCAGCTCATTAGAGACTACAGTTTTTCAACGTTTCTCCCCATAAACCGTTTATTCCGATATATAAACTGTCTCTTTTTTGGAATTCCTTTTACGCCTCAGAATAAACAGCTCGTGATTTGTTTGTTCCAAAAGGGTTCTGTTTAACTTCGTTTACGGGGGTGATATTGAATCAAGGAAACGGAAATAGATCACTGTGTTTAACTGAGGATCACCCAAAAACGAAAAATTGATAAGCGTTCTCTGAAATTTTATTTATATCATCTACGGCGTGAGTTAACCCTCCGTTAGTCGCGCATGGGACTGGCAGTCCCATGATTAACAATTTTCTCAATTATATTGAAACTATTATAGCTACAGCGTCGTAACTTTATGACATCTCACAGTAAACTTCTAGAAGCCAGTTGCCTGAGTTTCATGCAAAGGGATAGTTTTATTTCTTAGAAAATTTGCAAAGAGTGCGTCAGGTACCAACTTTGGGACTGATAGTCCCAGCGCGACTGCCTACGACTCATGTTTGTTGCGTACATTGAACAAGCGTCTCAGTACCGTATTTGTAGGCTTCGTTGTTTGTAGATTATTTTTTCTTGTTCATTTGTTACTGTGCCGTGTATTTTTGAAACAAAGTGCATAATTATGGACACAAAGCGTTATAATTTTGATAATCCCGCTGACATGGAATAATTGAATCGTTTAGCTTTCAACCTGGGACGAGCCGAAGAGCGGTCAAGAGAAAACGTTGCGAACCTTGTTGTAACGAATCTAAAAAGGACGCAGAACAACCTATACATGTCGAAAAGTGTGATACCTATATATGTTTGAAAAAACATGTCCAAGTCATATGTAAAAATTGCTTAGAAAATATAAGTGAAGAGGAAACAGCTGGTGAATCTGACTAAATCAAACTACAATAAAATCGGATTGATGCCATTTATTACCTACTTGCTTTTCTGTTCCCTAAATATTTTCACGTGAATTGTGTAAAAGCGTATCCACAAATACTACTATAACAGGATTAAATGTAAAAATGATTCATAAACAATAAAAACACTAGTTATGAAATACAATAAAATTATAATGCAATTGCAAATGCAATTTGACTCGCTCTAGTAATAAACTAATTTACCAAAAACATTTTTAACCAAAATAATTCATATGACCAAAAATTAGGTTGCGTTGTTGATATGGGACTGACAGTCCCAGCGCGACTAACGACGTTACATATGGTGGCGCGCCTAACGGAGGGTTAAACAAGATAACCTAACCTAACCTTGCAAAGGAGGGTGCTGCAAGCAGCTTCATCGGACCAGAACCTGTCATTGGCATCGCCTTAGGCTTTGCCAAACAAACATTAAATACCTGGATGGCGAGAAGATTTATGGACTTCTGGCAAAATCTTCCAGGATTGGCTCATTCCAAGGCGTTTATTCACCCTTCGAAGTCGGAAACCAAACAGTTGTTGGACTACAGTAGGGACGAACTACTATGTCTAACTGGCCTTCTCACAGGTCACTGTCATTTGAATCATCATATGCAGAGAATCGGACTGTCAGAAGACAGCCTGTGTCGTCTCTGTCTGGAAAATGATGAAACAGCAGAGCACATAATTTGTGCCTGCCCCGCTGCGGACCGAATCAGGTTTTCAGAGTTTGGCAAGGTTTCACTCTTACCATCTGACCTGAAAGATCACTCACCACACAAACTAATCGGCTTCGTTGAGAAGCTGGGTTTATTTGGTCGAGTTTGAATAGGTGTGAGCCACAATAAACCCTTGTTGGTAGCAGTGGAGGGCCGAACAGACCCACTCACTTCTGACCTAACCTAACCTTAACAAGATAAAGTTTTTAATCTAGTTGCTTACAAGGGTAATACTTCGGTCACTATGAGCACCTTTTTTGATTTTTTTTGTGGAACCTACGTAATTCGGTCTCATTTACAAAAAATCCAAATGAAATTTTCGGCGGTCTCGTATATTTTTGGAGATACAGGTCCATTTTGTTGCAAAATTTCACAATTTTCCACATCAAATTTCTGTTGTTTGAACACACAAAATTCGCCCTTCTTTTGATCAAACACCACTCACTCTCTCATTCACTCGTTTTTAACATTTTCGAGCAGAAAGAACCATTATTTTTTCGAAACATCCAACTTTCTCCAAAAGTCAACATTAATACATTCATTTCTCAACAATAACAATGAGAGCGGCAACACTGCAATGCAAATACATCACTTTCGACTGTCATGGCACTATGACATCACAAAATATTGGTTATGGTTTGAAAGTAATTCATTTTTTGAAAAACTAATGGTTTTTTCTGTTTGAAAATGTTGAAAACGAGCGAATAAGAGAGTGAGTGGTGTTTGATCAGAAGAAGGACGAATTTTGTGTGTTCAAACACCAGAAATTTGATGTGGAAAATTGTGAAGTTTTACACCAAAAAGGCCCTGTATCTCCGAAAATATAAGAGACCGCCGAAAATTTCATTTGGATTTTTTGTAGAGGCGACCAAATTATGTAAGTTCCACAAAAAAATCAAAAAAGGGTGCTCATATGAAACAGTGATTAAAAAGAGACCTAGTTAATCGAATTATACGGAAAGGACAGAAAACGCTCTACATTATATATTCTATCTGAAGAGTCTACAGAAATCTATGAAAATGCTTATAGAAACTGTGAAATGCGAGAGGAATGCTTGTCTATTCCAAAAGGAAAAATGAAAGAAAAATGTTTGCACAGGAAGCCATCTGAGATTGCAGATTCAACAAATATTCAAACCTAATAAGAAATTTTTGAAGCCGTTCCGAAGAAAAACCAGAAACTGTAGCAAGAGGTTTTTCTGTAACATTTTGAAATTTCAATATTTTTAGTATGCAATTATTGTTTGGAGTGCTTGTAGAAAGGCTATATGCCATTACTATCAAACGGCAATATTTTTTGTGCTCCCAATTATCATAATGATTAGGATATTGAAGGTTTAGGTTCTGTTAAGGTCGTGAGAGTTATATCATACAACAATTTTGCTACTTCAAGAGCAAATAAATGTCCTAAATGAAGTTATTCTTAACTTCAATGACCATATATTGTGGAGCGGATGTAACTGAATAGTATACTCGATTACCCATCAATCTTCAACCAACTTGGTTGATGAATCGACGTATTATCTTGAATGTGGTCAATCTGAATTGGCTCATCAAAATTAAATGCAATAATATTATGTGGTGTGGAAATTGAGATTAAATAACTCATGATAATGGTATTTTTAGATCCAGTTTCTTATGATTATAGATCCATAACAAGCAAAATCAATTAATGAATCTAAAAACGCAGTTTCCAGCTCTCTCCAATAAAGACTGTAAAACTCCCTACTAAGCTAGATAACTATCCGAATAACTCTGCTTAACTCTGCTGAATAACTCTGCTCCGCGATGAAGTGTCTCCTCTATATATACCCGCTCGTACCCATGGAGAATCCTCAAGACAAATCCCGATGATCGAAAATTCCACGCATGACGAGAGTTCCTGGAAAAAATTACTTACGCTCTTCAACCCCTCATATTATTCTGCGTTTATAAGCGACAGGGCCGGCGCTAAGACACTTCGTAACAATAGTATTCTTTCGCAAGTAGTTTGAAATTCGAAAGATATTGATCAATTTTGAAAAGATCGCGAATTTCTTTATTCACAAATACTTAAATTCGTACTTAAATTATTTGTGTTATCATAGAAACTGTTTTCAAACATTGATCTACTGTAAGGTATTGACTTTTTTTTCACGAAATTTTGTCTGAAATGTCAAAATTTACTATCGATTTGCGAAAAAAATAGTTTTCATAACTACATTCAATTGCCCAAAAACCAATTCTAGCGAATTTTCGTTTCAAATTCTTTGTGAAATTGAATAAAATATGTCCAGGACATCCTAAAAAGTTTGACAACTTTGTCATATCCCTAGATGAAACCATACGCTTTATAGTAATTTTTTTTTGTTCAGGTATATTTTGATTTCAATTGTTTATGCCTTTAGATATTTTAAAATTTGAAATTTTCAATCGTTTATAATCCTCAGGACTTTGAAGTTCCCCTTGAGTTTGTTTCCTTTCGAAACGATACACTGAGAGATATATACAATGTTTTCAACACTTCAGTTGGTCTAATAACACGAATAAATCGTTCATTCATTTACAGGTATACCAAATTTCATCAATCGCGATAAGAGAACAAGTGACAAACGACCGTATATTTGCAATGAACTCGTCTTGTTTTATCTCATTCACAACTGTCTGAGATAAAACCCAGCAGTTTCAACCAAGCCTTTGATAATTCCAAATATTATTATTTCTTTGTATAGTGTGGAGTTTTGGGAAACCTTTTTCGGCGTTTCCTTCCCAAAATCCATCCTCCCATAAGTGAATCAGAGAGCACTCTCCAGTGACGTCTATACAACATTCACAGACTCTTCTACTACTCCCCTGTCTAAATGGCGCGCCGAGTATTGAAATAAATAATTAATCTATACACGATGAAATCACGAAAGCGATACAAACCAAGAACATTGAATTGAATCTCACGATGTTTCTCGAATTTTGCTTTCTCCCAAATCACCCAATTATATCTTCGCCTGAGATAAAGAACAATGCCGATACAGTTCTGCGTGTTCGCAGACCGTGAAATTATTCCCGATTAAAAGCCCAATTAGAATACGACGGACGAGAATCTGTCGTGTCGTTTGATCGATACGAAGAACGGGGCCTACCCCAACAACGGCCACGGTTGTTATCATTATTATCCGAGTTTTTGGTCCGCCGATTGCCACTGCTCAGTCTTGCGTGACGGTATCGAAACGATCCAGGATGTCGGTCATCGTCATGGTATCGTATCGATTTTCATTCGCCTCAGGGGGCTTTGGGTTGATTTGTTTTACTCCAAGATATTGTCAAAATATATCTGGGTTCGTCTATCCAAATATAATACTCCGAACAACCCTTAATTACTTTTATTAACTTCACCATGAAATACAGCTACTTCACTGACTTATAATTTGCTTTCAAAACACTTTCGCAACTAACTAAAACATCCATCACTCTTCACTAAAAACAAGCTCCACTAAGATCTAAATTCCTCATACCCAATACTAAAAACTACCGTCTGTCGATGAAATTAATTTAATTCTTATGTACCCTGATGGAATAGGGAAGATTCATCCAGACTCATCTATTCGCGCCTCGAAAACGGGAATCGATAACATCCACAGAGGCGATTCGGGACTCTTCGTGAATATTGTTTGTAAATTCGTCTGTTTTTTATTTACATTACAATATATTTAAGATTTAGATGTAAGACCACCCTGGCTATTTCTAATGCAATTTATTGTGAAATTGTCTGAATAAGATGAATAAAGGTATTTACCATAGTTAGTGGAGATACAGAATGCATCATCTGATAAAAGATTGGTATCGCTAGGTGTCCCACAGGGCTCAATTCTGGGTCCAGTTCTATTTATCGTGTTTATCAATGATATTGGGGCATCTTGTCTAGCACCAAATCTTCAAATCAGTTACGCGGATGATACAAATTTTGGAATGATAGCAAAAGATACTCAGTCATTAGTACACCATGCCAATAAATGTAGTCAGGAGTTTTTGGAGTATTGTAGAAATAATGGCTTGATGATAAATGACAGCAAATCTCACTTCATGAGTTATATACCCAAAAATATTTCCCTGAATCTCAGCTATTTGGTAAGATTGGAGCGACAATCATTGAAACACGAGAAATCGACAAAATTCTTTGGCTTGGTAATAGATGAAAAAATGACATGGGAATCTCAGGTGGATGTACTTTGTGGTAAGCTGAGCAGTTCCTGTTTTCTCATAAGACAGTTGAAAGGAACTGTTACGATTGACGTTCTCTGATTGGTCTATTTCGGCCTCGTCGAATCAGTGCTGTCGTATGGTATATTTTGGGGAAGCTCAGTACATACGGATAGGGTCTTCGTAATGCAGAAGAAGATTTTGAGATGCTTGGCTAATGTGCCACATTCATCCCATTGTAAAGAGATTTTCAAAAGTTTCTCAATATTAACCTTACCTTCACTGTATATTTACCAACTCATCTTATATATAAAGAAATATCATTCGACTTTGGTGACAAGGGCCTCTATTCATGATTATGAAACTTGTACTAGAAACTTCATGCAGCAACCTTACTCAAGACTTTCTGTTGGACAGAATTCCTATATCTACAGAAGAATACAATTCTATAACAAAACAATATGCATTCTAGGTGATATCAGTAATACTAACGAGTTTAAAAATAAGTTGTATCTTTTCCTTTTGGAAAAGGCTTTTTACTCTTACGATGAGTTTTTAGCTTTGTGATTTTAATTGTGTATTTTTTTCTGTGACAAGTCCGATAAGGTACTGTGTATCTACAATTGAGAGATGAATAAATTTATATTATATTATTATTATTATCTAATCTGTGTAAATGGTTTTGCCTACAGCTTGATATCCCGGTCTACCGAACAAAGTGTAGAATATTTCTAAACTGCCGTCTTATGGTTTACAACCTCAATTGTGTGCTTTGTTGAAGAGTTTCTTGTCTGATAGGTCTCTATATGTGGTTGTTGAAGGAGTATCGTCTGATATTGTTCAGTGACTAGTTTTGCGGACGACAGTACTCTTCATACTGGTTTCTCTTCCAGAGTCCCTTTAACAGCACGAGAAACAAAAATTCAGAGAGGCATTAACGACAATGGTTTTAACGTTGATTTGGCGATGACAAGAATATAGGGTAACATCAACTTGGTGAAATTTAATGATGGAGATATATCTAATATTTATATGTCAGGAGTAACCAATCCTACTAAGTCAAGTATCTCGATGCTAGGAATTACGATCAGTAATAATCTCGCATTGGAAAACCATGTGAGATCGATCGCTAAGAGAGCTTCCCAGAAACTTGGATTTCTATTTCGTGCGAAGAAATATAATAATAATAATAATAATAACTTTAATGATCCCAAGAAACATACATGTTTATACAGGGAGTTAAAAAAAAGGCAAAAAAATACATATATATGACAAATTAGGAAACAAATGAAATAAAGTATTATATCAGTTCCATATACATATATAAACGAAAGGATGGGTATAAAATAGTATAAATGAATCATTTGAATCAGGCATTATCGAAAATAATTTTGTGGTTAATTAGTCATTATTATTGAAAGCTGTGAAATAACTTCTGAGCTCTATTTTGAATTTCGCAACAGAATTGATATTTTTTATGTGTGTAGGTAGACTGTTATAAATTTTAATTCCAGAAAAGTATAACGACTTTTTTGAAAAATCGCTTTTCATTTGTATGGTTTTCAAATTATTCAACTGTCTAGTTAGATGATTATGGCTAACAGAACATATTATGTAGGTAAGATTTGAATATTTATATTTACTCTTAGTTGAATGGATAAAAATACATATTCGTTTCAGCTTCAGATGATTTATAAGGCGCAGATAAGGCCTGTCTTGGAATATGGTTCTCTTGGGTGGAACTCGGCACCAAAACATTCATCGAAACTTCTTGATTCTATTCTGAAAAAGGAAATCCGTCTTGGTGTTTCTTCGCTCACGGACTCACTCACTTCGTTGGAGCACGTAGAAGGGTCGGAGACTTGTCTCTGTTCTATGAATATTTTTACGGTCGGTATTGACCCTTGGGAGTATCCCATCCTTAATCATTCTCAGATTGTTTTCACCAATTCTCAATTCTGAGATGATTGTTCAGAGCATGTTGGGCGACACTGGACTTTTCTACCCCTCCGTATCTCATGTGTGCATAATTCTCTTTGGAATGGGTTTTAATAGCTCGTTGGCTTTAGCCGATGTATTTGTTGTTGCAATCTTGACAACTGATTTCTTGAATTCTTGACTTTTTTGTGCTTTCTAATTCTAATCTTCTGGATTACTCAGGAGATGTAATTTATAAGAACTTTCATATGCAACTATCATATGTATTTATTTTTTCGAATTTCCTTTCAAGTCCTGTTGTGTAATGGGATTTATTACTATAACCTTTTTACTACTCTCATCTTTTCGAAAAATCGAAGATTCACCAGCGTTTCCCTAAATTAACATTTTCTAATTATCTTCTTAACTATCTCTGGGTTGAAACCGTTCACTTCAGCCACGTACCTAATAACTCTCTTCATTGCCGTACTTATCCTCCTACAAAGAATTATGGTATTAACCTATGGACGAGAAATTACAGTGCTGCCATTTTATGTTGTGGACAATGATTCGAGTCGTTAGGAATGTATCTGAACGTTTTCGCGTTTCCTATAAATGGAAACTACTTCTGAAAAAGTGAATTCAAACGTATAATATATTCAGCATTTTTTATAGAAGAATATAAATACTTCCGAGGTTCAAGATAATATACTGAGAAAGTAGAAGTTGAAAGAGAAATTTAGAAATAAAAAACCAAACCTGTATCGATTAAAAATTTTGAATGTCAACACTTTCTTCAATAATTTTACAAATTTTATGTTTCTTCCTCTGTGGAGTTGTTTGGCAACAGTTTCATAGATGTGCAACCCTATTGAATTTGGGGAAAATAACTCCTATTTCGCCTTTTTGACGAAAAATCGCCGTACGTGTTGAAAAGATTTTAGTTTCAAAATAAACCGCAGAAAAATATCGCACACCCAAACAGAAAAATATACAGGGTGCAACTGAATAAGTGTAAAACATTTAAGGAGGTGATTGATTCCTCATCGAAAAAAAGATAGGATCTTTCATATAAAGAAACTTCATTGAAGCATTCCTTGTTAAGGTACAGCCCCTTAAAGGGGGTACATAAAATTTGTATAACAATTTTTTCACAAGCACTAAAAAAGTTACAATATTGAAATTAACCTGACGTTTTTTACTACCAAAAAGGCACTTATCCAGTAATTTATTTGGTTTGTCCCATGGTTGTAAGGGGTGGAAAACGCAACCGCTAAAATTTATTTCCAATGTAACTTTTTGTCTTATTATTTGTTTACCATTTAAAAATTCATTTCTGATAGCCTGTTTCATTCTAAACAAAAAATGTCTCTTGGGTTTTTTGCCCAAAATAAACCAGTTCGCAGCAAAAAATTATTTTACGAACAACTACAGAGATAGTATAACTACTTCTCTTCGGGCTTGAAGGCCGTCGTTTTTTGGAATTTCTTCCTGACGTTTCGCTAGCGCGAGTGGCCAGCTTCTTCAGAGGCTTATTCATCTCCGATGACTAAACGGTTCGATTTCTCAAGGCGTATTTATATTGATTCAGGTAGTCTGGAGTGTTAATTACTTCTGTCGGGTTCGGGGAATAATCATCATCATTAGTTGCCGCACTACCTGCTGTGATTTCATTAGTCATTCTTGATTTCTTCAGAATCTTCTTGGTCGGCTTGAAAACCAAGAAGATCCAACAAAGCCTCAGGTCGGCTAAAGACAAAAGAGACCCACTGTCAGCGGCAGGGGTTTATCACATACCGTGCACCTGTGGGAAGGTTTACATCGGTACCACGAAAAGATCCATGGGTACAAGGCTCAAAGAGCATCAAAGGAACTGCAGGCTGGGGCAAACCGACAAATCGGCGGTGGCGGAACACGCATTGAGTGAGGGCGACCACAGGATTCTGTTCGAAAATGCAACACTGATTGCCCCAAACCAGGGTTACCATAGCCGACTGGTACGGGAGGCAATAGAAATCCAAAAACATGCGGACAATTTTAACAGAAAGGAAGAAGCGTTGACTCTAAACAGAATTTGGAATCCGATTCTGAAGAAATCAAGAATAACTAATGAAATCACAGCAGGTAGTGCGGCAACTAATGATGATGATTATTCCCCGAACTCGACAGAAGTAATTAACACTCCAGACTACCTGAATCAATATAAATACGCCTTGAGAAATCGAACCGTTTAGTCATCGGAGATGAATAAGCCTCTGAAGAAGCTGGCCACTCGCGCTAGCGAAACGTCAGGAAGAAATTCCAAAAAACGAGTAGTTATACTAATAACCTCGGCCGCGAAAGCCTTAACCATTTTGTCAACTACAGAGATACATCGTCATAAATGCGAACTGAATTTATTCTTATTTTGTAGTTAGTACCTGCATTAAACGATAAAAGGGTAATAAACAAAACTGATTTAAACTTTTTCAGGTCTTGTGAAAAAAATTGTTATACAAATTTTATGTACCCCCTTTCAGGGGCTGTATCTTAACAAGGGATACTCCAAAGAAGTTTCTTCATATGAAAGATCCTAACTTTTTTCAGATGAGGAATCACTTCCTTAAATGTTTTACACCCTGTATATCGCATTCGAAAGATAAAACCAAGTGTTTCTTTGGTCGTAGAAAAGATATACTGTACAACTCGAGTGGATATTGGCCACATCGCTCTCGGTCATCAGGGCATTCGTCTACTAACATTCTTGATGTATTAACTACTATTTTCCTGCATTTTCTTGCCCTATATCGTGTTCGGGAGGGAGATGTCTCCAATCACGTGGTTGCCTGAGGTAAACGACCTTGTTGAAACCAACGCACGAAACAGGCAATTTCAAAATTGAAATAACCAGGAAACTGGGACAGCTCGATGTTCAGAGCGAAGAAGGGATCCATTGTGAGTCAGTTCTCCGAATCAGGAAATAAAATGTGACGGATGAGTTGAGAGGAATTATTAAAACATGAAAAACTTTTCTGCTCGTTTCCGTATTCACACAGGGTCAACATTCTGTACGACTGTTTATTATATTCGAGTAGCACTTATTCAGGGAAAAATCCATAAAAGTATAGATCACAGTGTTTTTTCTCTGAGAATGAAAAACATTTATCGAATATTTCTTCCACGCTATGTAAAGAACAACATCGATTATAAGTGCAATAAACCAATGAAGAACCTGTTTTTCCACTGTTTTTTTTTCAACTAGGGTAACCCATGAAAAAGTTGAAGGCTAGACCGCTTTTACAGAGTATAACAGATAACTGAATTGAACTGGCCGATACTTGATGAAAATCCATATCAACAAAAATATATTACAGTTTCCTGTATGATTTTCACTTACAATGGGTTTACAAAACCGCGACACGTGTTTCGCTATTACAATAGCTTCTTCAAGCAAGATAAATAAATCACTATTCTATAATACGCTATTTATATATTATATTTGGCCTACGGCAAACGGGAAGATCTTTCAACACTCGCCTAAGAGAACACAGAGCTAGTTTTTTGAATGGAAAAACAAATTCTACTTATGCAAGTCACCTCATTCTGGAAGGTCATGAGTTCAACCACGAGTTCAAAATAAGGCATTTTGAGCAGAAAGGTTGGAAACTTAACCTTCTAGAAAGCTTGGAAATCAATAGAGGGAAAAATTCAGAATATTTATTGAATGATCAGACTGAATTAATTAACTCCCCATTGTTGAATATGTTCCCGGCCAATAATTCTATTTCTAGGAATAATCTTCGTATGTAACTAATTAGTATTTGGACAAATTATGGGTCGAATATCGGACCTAAGTCGGACCTTTATTGTAAGAGACGTTCGACCTACTTGTATATAAATAGCGTATTATAGAATAGTGATTTATTTATCTTGCTTGAAGAAGCTATTGTAATAGCGAAACACGTGTCGCGGTTTTGTAAACCCATTGTAAGTGAAAATCATACAGGAAACTGTAATATATTTTTTTTGATAACAGATAACGATTAATTTCACTAGACCTGTTTAACCGGTTAAACTAATGGAAATAGATTTTGGCTATTCTCAGATATTATATTGTTCCTGTGTTCGATTTTGAAATTATTCTGGGATTACATTTTTTATGGAAATAATCTCAACATATATATCTCTGAATGGTAATGGTTCGAACGGATGAAAATACAAATCAAGTGAGAAAATCAAATTAAAATCAATTTTTTGAATTTTTTGGTAAATAATGAAATTAAGGATGGATTTATCAAGGAAAATAATGTTAAAAAAAATCGAGATATCGAATATGAAATATGAGTAAAAAAAAATTAAAATGAAGAAATAAATGGAATAATATTGTGAAAAAAAAATAAGGTAGCGAATGTGCAATACTTGTCAAAAAATGTAAATAAAGAAATTGAATGAAATATTATGAAAAAATGTTGAAAAAAAAGTTTCAAGTTGAGTGTACTCACGACGTTTCGATTGCTGGTATCCGCAATCGTCTTCGGGTGATAACTGACAATATTTCGAAGTGTCTTCTGTTATAAAGCCTCGATTTCCCTATGGTGGGGGAAGGGGAGGTACTCGAGATATAAGCCCCGAATAATTCAATTAAATTTTTTTTTGACTAAATGCAGAAAAATATTTTCAGTTCCAACTACAAGTAATATCCCTGATAACTATTCTTTCATTTATTCATTAATAGGGTGTTTTTCCACAGACGATAACGTCACTTAACAAAGCAAAACAAATCGACAAATACTTATACATTGGTGACTGATCTAAACTAAAATTTTTAGTAGTTCCGCAAAGTGTAACAATATATAATGTAATAATATATCTATACGAGTATCTATAGTTCAGGTTTCGACTAACTTTTTCTGTACTAGTTCTACACGTTCCACATATTCATCATAAACATTGTAAAAGTACTAAGATGATTTCGCAATTAACTTGCACTTCTCAGTATGAAAACCTCTTACTTATCTCCCTTTGAAGATGATATCATAATCTCATGATTGAGAAATTGCAGTGCTGTCATTTTATGTTGTGGGAAATGTTTTTAGTCGTTGTAAATATATAGCTGATAAAATTTGAAGACTGTTGCACGTCTTCACAAGCGTGGTTCAATTTTGAAGTAGACGGTAGACAGATTGTTTTAGAATATAAATAAAGTGACACGTTGAATGTGAGAGAAGGAAAATCAAAAATGTTTACAAACTTTCTTTGTTAGTAAGTATGTCGATTATAAATATAATTTACTACGTTGTAATCCATCTAGCTCTCTTACAAGTGTTGAGGGAAGCGAAGGGACAATATTATCTCGCTCTCTATCGAAGTAACTAATCGAAGATCTCACTAACTGTTGGCAGCGATAGTTTCAACTCTTCTGGAATTATTAGGGAGAGTCTGAGACTGATACTTTCAATAGAAGCATCGAAATACACAGATTTGATCACAATTATCTAATTTGAAGTACTAAAAAGACGTGAACACAGAGCTGTCACTTTTGAAAGACAATTGTCAATAGGTAAATAACAGACTCCAAATAAATTGCGGCAGCATCGAAAGTTCTGCCAACCAAATGCCAAATTATAACAGGCGCCAAATTTGAAATTCTATATAAACGTTCTGGACAGCCGTTTCAAAAGGACCACCCTGTTTATACTGATGAAGCGCTTTCAAAGCGGAGGAATGTAATTCGATATCGTTGTAGAAGTCTCAAAACTTTTATTCCGCCCAGCAAAGAAATTATATTTCATTCTGATTCTGTTTGGCGCCCCTCCCAATGAAAACTAATCGAATCAAGAAGGAATTTCATTAAAATATTGTTAGGGGGGCGTGCTCGATAATGCAATAGAAAGTTTAAAGAGGGCTGCGAGGATGACAGCTGCTGTATGCAGTTGCAGAATCTCATTTTTACAATGGAAGGCTATTCCGAGAGGCTATTGTGCTAAAGAGCCCTTTTGGACCTTACTTCGGGGTCAGCGTTACGTTTCATTACTATCAATACTAACACTGATGTAACGAACATGTATAAAAAAAAATTGTACAACCACATTCCAAAACAATTTTTCTGCATATTTTTGCGTTCGTGAACATGATTATTTTTAACAATAATTGAGATTTGACAATAGTGTGCCGCAAAGTGACATTTATGTGCCACAACGTGACATTTTTGTGCCAAAATTCAAATTCCTACATGCACGCTATCCATTGCTAGGCAACGGAGCAACATCTATCGAATCATTTGAATGTCAACAAACGTCAAGCATAAAATATTCGTAAAATATTCTTGTCCCATAATTATTCAAATGAGATTGAACTAAAGTGGTTAGCGACAGTTCTGAAATTCAAAACATTCCGCCTGAGCTAAGAGAAAAAGTTAATTCATTGTCATTGAATTTACAAACATCAACTTCAAGAGAAAAATATGAAACTATATACAAACAGTTTGTGAATTGGAAGACAAAATACAAAACGAAAAGTGTTTCTGAAAATATAATTTTGGCATATTTTGAAGAACTATCCAATTCGAGAAAAGCCTCTACTGTATGGTCAATATATTCTTGCTTCTCTTGAGCACCAGAAAGCTGAAAATGAGACACTGATATTCAATTGTTTTATTTTCTTTGTCAAAAAGTGTGTTGTAGAGAAAGTATAGTGTGTACCACGAGCAGAAATGCAATTTCTCACAAAATTAACACTTTTCTGCACTTGTTGCGCAATATTTTTTAATATTGTGAGAACATAAAAGTTACATAAAAAATTAGCAAAAACACTGAGTAGGTATATCTTATTAGTCGAAATATCGATTGATTCAAAGCAGACTATCTCAACATCGACTTTTGAGAATGTTTACTGTCTCTTCTGAGAAATATCTATAACTTATTCATACATGAGCACTGATGAGATCACGGAATATTTTGCTGGGCGATCTAATTGATTCATGTTTCGTATCATTGGTATTGTTACGTCCGAGCGCCGGCCCTGACCATATCGTAAACGCATGGCGAAGGATCGCGCCGTAGCGTCGTCATTTTCCAAGAACCCGTGGATCCGCCTGGAGAATTCGAGACACGTCATCGGGGCTTCTCTGGAGGATTCTCGATGGTTACGCAGGCATATATAAGCATCGTGATGTCGCGACGGAGACAGAGTTTTTATTCGGAGAGAATTTGTATTCAGAGCTAAGTGGAGCGAGTTTAGTAGAGCTAAGTGGAGAGAGTTTTGTTATTGCTAAGTGCAAGAAGTGTGTAGAATTGTTAGTACAGAGAGTTTTAGTAGCGAGCGAGCATTGGAAAGTTATCAGAGCGATTTAAGTGATTGTGTTGTATTGTGATAGCGAGTTATAATAAAAGAAGTTTAGTGTTGTTTGGTGTTTTAATTGACGAACCCAAGGAATATCGTAACAGTGGTGTCAGAATTGAGATTTTCCAAGGGATAAATCGTAACAGTATTATACAAAATTAGCAAGAAATCCCTATATGAAGTGAAGTAAATGTTTCAAATAGACTTTTTCTTTCTGTGAACGTTATAAATGTTATAGAATTTATACAGGTATCAACAGTGATTGTTTGTAATTTTTTTTAATGTAGGTACTTGACTTTCTTTATAGAGGTTTCGCAATCTTTTTATGTTGAGCGTTGAATATGTTTTTGAAGTGATTATATTGTACAGTTTGTTGTTGCGCAGTTTTCTGGGTATGTAACCCACCACCATCTGAAATAAATAATAGTTTAAAAAACTAAAAAAACACGCTTTTATAGCTAACCGAACTAAAAAATAGAAAATAATTTTTAATTACAAAGAGTTTATATTACGGTAGTAGAAGGCTAAACAATCATTCATAGTCAATCAGCTCATAATAAAATTATAATAAAATTTAAGTAATTAACAGAATAAAGTAATTCAGAGTAAAATCGTGGGGTGCTTGATATATTATATATTACAATCATTCTATCGGTAATTATCTTTGAGAGGAGACTTATGAAATGTAGTAAAATGCACCCCACGCTTTTTGCTCTGAATTACTTTATTCTGTTAATAACTTAAATTTTATTATAATTTTATTTTGAGCTGATTGACTATGAATGATTGTTTAGCCTTCCACTACCGTAATATAAACTCTGTAATTAAAAATTATTTTCTATTTTTTAGTTCGGTTAGCTATAAAAGCGTGTTTTTTTAGTTTTTTAAACTATTATTTATTTTTCATTTTTTAGTTCAATTTATCAATTAGTTTCTAGTGGAAATGTGATATTTCTTACGAATCATTCCGCAATCTCATCATTTCATTTAAAGCTTCACTATTGCATGGGGTACTTCCTGTTAACTTAGAGCAATCAAGTTCATCAATCCGAATATCGTCTAAAGATCTTACACGACTAAGTGTTACATAGGCTTGTCCAGCAGCAAACAATCGCGAGCCTAGATAAATTACTGCATGATCAACTGTACAACCTTGCATCTTGTGAACGGTCGAAGCCCAACTCAGGATTATTGGCAACATTCGTCTTTCAGCAGTTCCGTGGCTGTATTTCGCTGGGAACTATATTATATGTTACATAAATATCATATACAGTAATTTGCATGTATCAGACTGATGTACACCTACGCATGTAAGATAAGGAATGAACATTGTGAGAACGCAACTACCTTGAAAACGTTTCTGCCTCCGTTGTGCTGTGCCGAGTGCCCGAACGAAAGAGTAAGTCCGAAACTGCAGGCATGCGCAGAACGCGCGCTAGCTCTATCTTTTTTACTCCACTACAGAGGATCTATAAAAGAATTTATTAATCCTGGTGGTCCTTAAAAGGATAATCAGACAAAGCTCTTTTAGTGAATATATCGAGTATGTATTTCTTGAAACCAATACGAGCAAATTTGTTATTTTTATTTCATTGTAGCTAGTTTTTTATAGTGTTCAAAACAATGTTTTTTGTTTTTTCTTATTTTCTTTTTGTATTCCGACGTCATTTTCAGTTATTGTATATTGTGTGTAATTTTCAACTGGAAAATAAAGATTATTATTATTATTATTATAATGGAAAACTATGATCAAATTATTGCATTGTCATCGGTCCTTGATACGTATGCAAAGTTTCAAATTAATCAGTCTTCTGGAAATTGGTGAAAATTATGCTCAAAGATTCCGTTACATACATAGTTACAACCCAAGCTAATAAAAGCGTGTTAATAATTAAAAATAAGAATTAATTTTGAAATCTATACAAATGTAGAAGGGGAGATTTTCAATCCACCCCGAAATGTTGCTGCGTCTATTGAAAAACAGTTCATTCTGGATAGAACAAGTCCAATTAGTCAGTAACTTCTCGTATAACTCAAATTTTGCCTATCAAAAAAATAATAACTATAGTCGGGCCGTTCAAAAGATAGAATTCACGGACGCGTGAACAGTGAATGCCTGCATCTATATAGGTATAGCCTGCGCGGGGTACGATGCCACGCCTTCTAAACTGAAATAAATGAAGAACTGTTTACACTGTACTGTACTCATTTGTGCTTTGTATTTACGTGTGTTACGTCAATTCAATAACGTGATCATTTTATCTTTTCAGTGGCTACACTATAATTTATATATGAAAATACTTATCGTTAACGTTTCGGAAACTAAATTTTTACATGAATTTGCTACCACAAAATGATGACGTTCAAATTGTATTGTTCTTAGTACTAGGTTTTATCAAGTTCATCACAGCCGAGATCACAGCAATGCTTTCTGGGCGCCCTCGAAAGAGAATTTTGAAGAAAACGAAAATGTTATAAATTCTTTTTTTTCACCACGTCAGACAATGAATTCTGATAAAATACGTAACACGTTTTCCATTAATTCTGTGAAGAATATTTCTTGAAAATTTGAAGTAGATTGAAGTACGTTTTCCCATACAAATTTTGACCCCGTTTTTTACCCTCTTAGGGGTGGAATTTCGGAAAACCCTTTGAAGAAAGAACCGGAAAATTACTCTTCAAAACGTTCACAAAAATAATCATATAGATATACCAAAACGATATTGCTCTCCTAATTCCTTAAAAAATATCAGGAAGAAAAGTGAGTAGGGCAAGCAAAAACGTGCATTCAAATTCGTTTCAAAGAACATTATGGAAAAATTTGAAAAACGTTTTCTAGTTTCTCCTTTCTGAACATGAAGAACATTAATATAGATGAGTCCTTCGAACAAAAATTGAAGAAAGAGTTTTCCATTTTTTGGAGCGTATCAAATTTGGGAAACTTTTTTGTGTCTTTCTTGACCAAATATTTAAAAAAAAATGAAGGAATACTATCGATATAAACAAAGGTTTTCTATCCCAATTCGTAAACAAGAATAATAAATAAGATGTGAGACTCACCTCACTTATTCATAATCTATTGGAATTAATCGTTATAAAATAAAGATGAAAAAAAAGGGCGGAAATGTATTTATTCACAACTATTCGACTATTATCTATTTTCAACCTAAATTCAGATTGGGAAGTGACCAATTGCTAACTCAGAAGACGAAGAAGTCGGCAAAACACTTTACCGACCTCTTGGCACTTACCCGACTTCTTGTTCTTTTAGTCGAAACGTTCCACAAAACGATCTATTTCCGACATCATATCACAGTTATTACATATTATCTCAGTACCAAACGGATAGAAAATATATATGTTCGCAGTTTTTCCCTAGCAAAACTAAAGGTCTTTTTCAATAACTAACACACTATAGTCGGGCCGTTCAAAAGATAGAATTCACGGCCGCGTGAACAGTGAATGCCTGCATCTATATATAGCCTGCGCGCCTTCTAAGCTGACATAAATGAAGAACTGTTTACACTGTACTGTACTCATTTGTGCTTTGTATTTACGTGTGTTACGTTAATTCAATAACGTGATCAAGAACGTGATCTTTCTATCTTTTCAGCGGCTACACCATAGTCTCCAATAAAGACACGTTACCGTTTCATTAGCCATTTTCTCAAGTAGAGGATTCAGCGCTCTCGTCACTCAAAGCCACTCCATTTTATCGTTGAAAATTTCGCTAATACATCAGTGAACAATCCAAACGTAACTTATTTGCAGCAATCCTCGAGAAACACAAAGGAAATCTATGAGATAAGATTGGCATGCCAAAAGCATCAGTTAGTGAAACTGAAGAAGCTGAATTGTGGAAAATTTCGATCTCGACCAAGTAAAAAGACATTTACAAAGAATGACCATACTGAAATTTTATGGAAGCGTCATGAAGTTTGTTCATGTGCAATTCCTACTTCAAACAAATGTGTTGAAATTAATCTCACGAATAATCATTCCCTGTTCATTTTTTGGAACTATTTCGTAAGATGGTGAGTAAAATAGCATACAAACCTCGGCAAAAGTTAACATTTTTATCTCGAAAAATTGCTCACCTCCCCTTTACTGGATTAGTAACATTCTTATACTCATATTCCGAATAAAAAAAAACAATTTGCATCTTCGCGTGTATGAATATCTGGAGCCTGCTCCGTAGAGAAAAACCGCAAGTATTTTTAAGCCGGTTAAAAATAGAGCTTCTGTCTGCAGTTCGAATAAAGTACAATGACTCTTGACACACTAGATATACCTACCGAAACCACTTGATTAATGGACCGTTCTATTCGGTTCTCACTTTCCCGATTTTCAAGGAGACCATCAATTAGAATAGTGACACTTCACTCAACAATTATAGATCAGCTAGCTGAACAATAAGTTCACGTTTTCTCTTATCACAGTCAAATTCACGACATATTCCGCAGAGAGATATACATTTACAGTGCTTCATTGTTTTTGAGGGAAAATTTTAGTTCACGACAAGGTAAACACTTTCTCGATAGAGAAATGGAACTTTTGTCGAAAATTACAATTTATAATGTGAACAAAATTTACTGTTTCTTCAAAATAATGTTTCGGCTAATACTTGTGAATGGGGATCATAAAGTACTATAGACTATATTAGAACCAGACCAGTTTTAGGAATTTAAGGAGTATATATGCTATGAAAAATATTTTGGGATAATTTTTTTTCCGTTTTATGATAAACTGAGTTCAAGTTCGAAAATTTAATGAAATTATGTTAGTTTTGCGAGAATATCCTGTATACAACTGAATTCCACTATACAGTGTGCACTATAAAGTGTGTTACAAAAAGGGAGTGTCAAAAAAACATGAAAATTTGGACGCAATTTTTTTATATCTGGACAAAATTCATTGGGCGAGGTTTTTCGGTACCTCTTTCCAATTTTACCAAGGAAAAAACTAGGGGCTCCATTGAAGGGTCCTTGTGATACCCCAGCGACCTTGAATTGGTAATTTTTTCCTATCTGCGACTCAAAGAAAACAAAAAGTGAATTTGAAAGTACTGAAGAAAATACAGGAAAATGTTTTCTGTCACTTTTTGCGAAATACCTTTTTCTGGTGAAAATTGAAACAAAAGACAATCAAAAAAATATTTGTGACATTTTTGAAATTTGAGAATAGAATTGAAAAATCGTATTTCATGAAGAATAGGCAGATGTTTAGAGAAAAAAAGTCTTATATCAAAATCATGCCTCGTTAATTATGACAGATAGTTTTTTAACACCCTGTATAATAAAAAACGGCCCCGGAATAGTAGTTGGAGCAGGGCCACGTTATACATTAGTCCGCCACTGTATATGTAACGTGTAATAAATAACTGATCTTTTTGTTTATTTATAATCTGGTAATATTCGAGTAGTTATTTGAACGTTTTTATTAACTTTTATGACCTCAATGTTTCATCACGTCTATCTCATCTTTTATATAATATCTATTATCTGCAGATTTGTTTGTTTAGTATTCATTTTATGTCATGATGATAGTATGTTTCATATTTTATAGATAATTGAGGAAACATCCTGCTGCGTGAAAAAAAGTATAATGTTTGTAGATTTTTTCCAATTTCCTCCATTCCTTCCATGCTTATTCGGTGTCTTTTCATTGCCCCTTTGAAGGAAATGTTGTAAGTCCAAAGGGTTTCAATCTTGCACCTGAATCCCAGGATGCAAGTTGAATTTGCAAGAAGAATATTCATACTAAATCGAAAGACCAGGGTTAGTTGTTTATACACCTAAAGTTTTCTGGTCCGGTATGGACTTTGTTTGTTACTGCTAATTATTCTAATTTTCTCGATAATGAACTAGTGCAGTCACTACCTGCAAAGTATGTTGGTCCGTCATCAGTTATTATTGATTACTCTGATTTCTTTCTCAACAATATATTGAAAAGCGGGCTGAAAGGGATAGATCCCTTTTCACCATTCATGCTGTTTTTACATTTTGCTATTTCTGGACTTTCACATGAATCGATTAGAGTAGTCTTGCTTGATCAATTTAAGATTGCTTTCACCAATTTTGTGGTAATTGTCATCTCCGATGACTAGTCATCGGAGATTAATAAGCCTCTGAAGAAGCTGGCCACTCGCGCTAGCGAAACGACAGGAAGAAATTCCAAAGTACGACGGCCTTCAAGCCCGAAGAGCAGTAGTTATACTGATGTTAACCTTGTTAGCGAAACGCGCGTCGATTGCAAAAATATACACACAACATAAAATGGCGGCACTGAAAATCCTTGTCCATAAGTTAATAACTTTTCCTTTGAAAAAAAGATGAGTACGACAATGAAACCAGAGTGAAAAGTACGTAGCTGAAGTTAACTGTTTCAACCCAGAGATAGTTGATAAGATAATTAGAAAATGTAAATTCAGGGAAACACTTTGTGAATCTTCGACTTTTCAAAAAGATGAGAAAAATGGAAAGTTTATAGTAATCCCATATGAACCTCAATGATATTTGATAAAGTGAATATGAAAGTTGTATGAAAAAATTCTTATAAACCACAACAGCTTCTTGGTAACCCATAAGATAAATAAGAAAACTCAGAGAAGTCGGGAATTTACGAAATGAGTTGCAACAACAAATACACCGGCCAGAGCCGACGAGCTATCAAAACCCGTTTCAAAGAGCATTTTGCACACATGAAATGACCACAAAATTGGTGAAAGCAATCTTAAACTGATCAAGCACGTGCATGACACAAGACTACTCGATGCATGTGAGAGTCTAGAAATAGCAAAATGTAAAAACAGAATGAATGGTGACAAGGAACCTATCCTTTTCAGCCCCCTTTTCAATTTATTGTTGAGAAAGTAATCAGAATAATCAATAATAACAGATGGCGGACCAACAAACTTTGCAGGTAGTGACTGCACTAGTTCATTATCGATAAATCAATTAGAATTATTAACAGTAATAAACAAAGTCCATACCGGACCAAAAAACTTTAGGTATATAAACAACTAACCGCAACTGACCCTAGCTTTAGATTCAGTATCAATTTTCTTCTCCTGAAGATGCTAACCTTGGTGTTGGGGTAATTGATCTCTAAGAAAAGTTTCACCATTCAGTGTTTAGAAAGAAAGTCATCTGAGATTACACACTAAAATCATTCCATCCTAATAACAATTTTTGAAGGCGTTTTGTAACGACCAAGGTAAAGACTACTTATAGGAAGATATTTTCCAATAACATTCTGAAATTTTATTTTTCTAGAATGCATTGATCATTTGGAATGCTTGTGGAATAGCAGAGATGAATCTCCTTTACATTAAGATATTTTACTAAAAATAATCGTTGGGATATTGACGACTAGATAGTTGCTTCTGTTTTACTTTTTGTAACTGAACTAATGAATAATCCATTGTATAAACGATCATGAAGAGTAAAGGGGCAAATTATACATCTCGGTTTGAATCTCAGTCCTTATTTCATTCTAAAACAAACTTGATTTCAGATGTCTCTGTAGGAGCATTGGAAGAACTACGTCTCTTTCAGTCTTCCCTTCAATCTTGAAAATGTAACTCAGGTAGCATAATGTTGAATAACCACCCAATTCTTTGAAAGATAACTGCTATTCAAGCTTTCAGTACTAAGACGGAGATGTATAATATAATATAATTGTCCCTACGGCATTTTAATATTTTCGTCAATTTCGAACTTTATATGTCCAAATTAGAAAAAAGTAAATTACAATTTTCATATCTAGTGTCTGTATAATCGAATATTTCCCTCATATTTAAAATGTCCCACAAGAGCAATGCAATTATCGAAAACTTACAGCGGTAATTGCATTGTATCAAGTCACCATAACAACACATTTGAAACCGTATCGATAGACGTCAGTAAACAACACAAATAAATGTCAGATAGACTTCAAAAATAGAAAAACATTTCGCGTTTTGGTGAGTGCTCCATACAATCTATAGAGGAAAGTATAAATGAACAAAATATAACATTTCCTTGAGAATTTCTTCTTTCGTGAAATATTCCAATGAATTACATTCGTACATAAAAATGACCGAATAATTTTGCATTCAAGCGTAATGTCTTATACAAATTGCATTCGGTTATTTTCATATTTTGGCGAGTGACCGAGTCCGAAGGACGCTTTCTTGCAAAATTATCGGTAATTTTTATGCACTCGTGCGATTATAACCGAAAATTGAATGACATATTTGTGGCATTCATAACCCCGCCTCTGGGGAAGTTTATGTTTCTTGAATTCTGAATTGTCTGAACGACAAAAAGTGATTTGTGCTATTACAGAGCACACAGTTTGAGTTTGTGATCTACTCAACGATAGATATTCATTATACAAGACAATAAAGCATTTTATAGACGAGAATAATGTTCTATTTCTTTCTATACCACACGTTTTATGGAAAAATAATTCATGAACGTTCTGCCAATTTTTAAATAGTTTCTGCTATGGGTTGCTATGGAATTTGTTTATCATCAAAATTATTATTTTAGCGTCGAAAAAACTTAATGAAATGTTGTTGATGATGTGCAAGAATTGGAACTGCTTTCTGATTAGAAATGGAAGAGGTTTTTCCTGAAACTTACAATCTTCATAAATTCAAAGTTAATGTTAATTCGTACCTCCTGTCCCTTGATTCACGCGGTGTTCTTTGACATTACAAGGCTTTCTTCTCGTGTAAATCTGCATATATAAAAAAAAAGCTGAGGCGGTACCAAAATCAATGCCACAAAAGTCGAAAGTAATTTATAAAAGAGATTGGCAATGTGAATTGTCAAATTAATTTTTTTTAAACAGTAAGAGCACGAATAGGAATGCAAAAAAGTTTTGGTTAAATTGTTTATCTCCTGAATGTAACCTATCTGTGTTCCATAGAGAACTATTTTTTCGCAAATCGTTTAAAATTCGACAGATATCAATTAATGTTGAAAAATCGCGAATAATTTCATTCACAAATGAAGGGTGCTTTGAAATTCGTATTAAAATTACTTGGGTTACTGTAGAAACGTATAAAGGTTGAATTGTGAAACTTGAGGAAATCTTGACTTTTTCCTTAAGAAATTTTGTCTGAAATGTCAAAATTCACTAGCGTACTAGGTAGTTTCATCTATCCTTGCGGATAAAGTGCAACTCAGTCTACTCTTTCGAGTTGATGAAAACTCACTTTAACATCCTAGCCACCACAAGTCAATTTTACGCGTTCGTAACCCTAGCAATATTGCCGAAAGAATCCTCTCGCCCGGTCCAGAGGGATACAGTATCTCCCCTCGCTGCAGCATCCACTCATCTATCCCGCGTAAATCCCTAAATCTCCAGCTAATGCTCTGACAGAGAGGGTGGTTCTCCCGTTTAAAAATCCTCTTCCGCACGGTGTCTACTCTCTAATTTATGCTCAGACATACGGCACGTGGAACTTGATCTCCGACCCCGTATAATTCTTCTTCAAAGAATTGACATCTGTTTTGGTTCGATCTATTTTAAACTCGAGAAATGTGATGTTACTTAGATCCAGGTGTATTGATGCTTAGAATCATATAGACCGGGCGAGTCCCCGAAAAATCAATTTTTTTAATATATGCAGATTCACAGGAAGGGGAAGCCCTGTAATGTTCAAAGAACACTGCGTGAATCAAGTGACAGGAGATACGAATTAACATTCACTTTGAATTTTTGAAGTTTGTAAGCCTCAGGAAAAACCTCTTTCGGCAAGGACTTCCAAAGTTCAGCTGTTCTATTGGAAAAAGATCCCTGAGCAAGAGAAGTTCGACAGGTCTCCAAATTTACAACAAAGGGGTGGGAATTCTGTACTCGTCGAGTCATCCGTGTAGATATTGCTAAGGGTGGAACGATTGATAACAATTCAGAAGAGCGACAGACTGTGAAAATATCTATAGAAGAGAGACAAATCTCTGATTCTTCTACGACGTTCCAATGAAGTGAACGAGTCTGTGAGCGAAGAATCACCAACAAGACTAATTGCCTTTCTCTGAATAGAATCAAGAAGCTTCAATGAAAGTTTTGATGGCGAGCTCCACACATGAGAACTATATTCCAGAACAGGTCGTATTTGAGCCTTGTAGATCATTAGAAGCTGACGAGGAGTGAAGTATTTCTTCGCACGAAATATAAATCGAGGTTTCTGAGAAGTAACTTTAGCGATCGATCTCATATGGTTTTCCTAAGAGAGCTTATCACTGATCGTAATTCCTAGCATCGAGACACTTGACTTTGTAGGAATAGTTAAGATTGATATTATAATTAGTTAATCAAATATAATCAATTTCAGATAAAGAGTATTTTTTCGATATTTATGAAAAACTCAAAGGAAAGAAACTTTATCAAATTAAGTATTAAATTCTTTCCGACAACATCCTCCGTAAATTCCAAAAATCAAAAGTACCTGAGAAGTTATATTTCAATCGTTAAAAAAAACAAAAAAATCGTTTTTTTAAGACTCGGTCCAACGACTATAAACTGTATAATACTGTACAATTTCAATTATTTATTGGTGAATTGCTGTTAATAGATTCATCAATAGTATCACTCACTTTTATGGATGAATCTGTCGAGACAAGACTCTACGACTCTTCTACGATGTTCCAAAGAAGTGAGCGAGTCTGTGAGCGAAGAATCACCAACGAGACGAATTGCCTTTCTCTGAAGAGGCCGCGATGAATAATTTGGTGCTGAGAAGTGAAGTATTTCTTCGCACGAAATAGAAATCCTAGTTTCTGGGGAGCACCTTCAGCGATCGACCTCACATGTTTTTCCCCTGAGAAATTATTACTGATCGTAATTCCTAGGATCAAGATACTTGACTTTGTAGGAATAATTACTCCAGACATCTGAATACCAGATGATGATAGATCGGCTTTTCTTGAGAAGAGACATGCCTGGGTTTTCGTAACATTAAATTCCACCAAGTTCATCTATTATTTTTTTTTGCTGGCTAGTAAAACGAATAACTATTTGTGCTCAATTGCTATACCAAGCATATGAAAATGTGATCAATTAGATAGCATACATAGGAAATATCTACACATTTCTATGCAACCCAGTGCCCTTTCTGCCAAATAGGTAGGGGGGTTGCTGTTTCAGACGGACTCTGTCTTCCTTGTACACAGCCGCGTATACAGCTCAAGTTTATAGGGGGGGTAATCATTGAGAAAATTATGCGTTTCCACCATTTTATCAAAACACAAATGCATATTGGCCTTTTTACAAACTTACCTTTCACAATGATTTAAATTATTAGGAAACTGAGGAATAAAAACGTCAGATTTGTTTAATCTTCATTTTTTCATAAATAAAATTGGGAAGTAGAAAAAACAATAATTTTCGATGAAAATAAACTTCAGACTTTAGAGATAAATAACATTTGCCTTGTCAACGTAAGAAAAAATAAACCGTTATAATGATATTCGTTCTTGTATTTATCATACTACATATCAATATGAGTACAATGAAAAGTATATACTTATTGAACACAAGATAATGCGACATAAATATTAAATGATAAATTAAAATTTAGGTTTATCAATTTCTCCCGAAACACCAGAGAATATATAATCTTCTGAGGTATTCTATAATTTTGATTACAGGGTTACAGGGAGTAAAGGTGAAATACAATAGTTTTTAATATAAATTGTAATAAGATATGTGACTGACTGATCATTGGGGGGTAATTACCCCCTTTACTCCCCCCCCATTGTATACGCGCCTGCTTGTACATCAAAATATCGTACAAACATTCCTCAACTCTGGAAACCGCACCACATCGTAAATTTCCCAAACAAAATTCCACGGAACAATACCACATTTTCCAGTACCCGGTAGGCTGACTTTATAGCCGTCGATGCGGTGAAATAAAACGTTCAATTTAGGTACCAATAACAATAACAATAAACACCGAGGCCGTATTTTTAGACCGAAATCTTAGACGTCGGGTTTATTTTCGTTAGCAAATGAGGTGATCTGGGATAATTATACCGGGAACAAGGATTGACGAACGTCCAGTTTATTATTACAATCGACGGGTTATTTAGCGGTCTATGCACCGCACTGCAAGCCTCCAGGAGCTAAAAAGAGGTGAAATCGAAACTCCTCTAGGAAAAATATCACGGGATGATGAAACGAGAGGAGAAATGGAAAAACAGGAATTGAAATGAAAAATGGGAAGGTATCAAAAATCACCTTTCATTTGAAAAATGTACCTGATAATAATTGGGAGTTAATTCTCGAGTGCACCAAGTTTAATTTTGTTTGGCAAATGAATTGGGTGTAATTGAGTGTACTTATAATAATTTGATAAAATTCCGCAGGTCGAAGGATTTTATCCGAGATTTTATCTTATAAATATTATTGTTACGAAATCTCCTAGCGCCGGCCCTGTTGCTCGGTAACGCAGGATAATATGATAATACCTAATTGGGGGTTAATTCTCGAGGGCACCAAGTTTAATTTTGTTTGGCAAATGAATTGGGTGTAATTGAGTGTACTTATGATAATTTGATAAAATTCCGCAGGTCGAAGGATTTTATCCGAGATTTTATCTTATAAATATTATTGTTACGAAATCTCCTAGCGCCAGCCCTGTTGCTCGGTAACGCAGGATAATATGAGGGGTCGAAGAGAGAACGTCATTTTCTAGGAAATCTCGGTTCGCGTGGAGTTTATTCCGAGAGAGTTCATCGGAGTTTATAGCTTAGTGGAGCTCAGTGAAAAGTCAGAGTTCTCCAGAGTTTATCAGACAGTTTTAGTACAGAGCGTTGGATACTTTAGCTGAGCAGTTTGAGTGATTGTACTGTATTGTGAAAAAGAGTTGTGATAAGATTGTTTAATGTTGTTTGGAGTTTTGAAGAACCCAAAAAAAACGTAACATTATTATACCCGCATATTTCCCTCATATATAAAATGTCCAATAAGAGCAATGCAATTATCGAAAACTTACAGCGGTAATTGCATTGTATCAAGTCACCATAACAACACATTTGAAACCGTATCGCTAGACGTCAGTAAACAACACAAATAAATGTCAGATAGACTTCAAAAATAGAAAAACATTTCGCGTTTTGGTGAGTACTAAATACAGTCTATAAAGGAAAGTATAAATGAACAAAAAATAACATTTCCTTGAGAATTTCTTCATTCGTGAAATATTCCAATGAATTACATTAGTGCATAAAAATGAACAGATGATTTTGCATTCAAGCGTGATATCTTATACAAATTGCAATCGGTTATTTTCATATTTTGTAAAAGAGCCCTCGTCCTTCGGACTCGGGCACTTTCGCCAAAATATGAAAATAAACTTACAATTTTTAGATATCATGCTTTCTTGCAAAATTATCGGTAATTTTCATGCACTCGTGCAATTATAACCGAAAACATTTTCATTTTCAAAAGCTGAATTTCGAAAATTATGGAAATGCACGCATTTTTATATTGGTATTGGAGGGATAAAGGTTGAGATTATTTCCAGAAAAACAGTAAACTCAGAAAACTTCAAAATAGAACACAAACAATATGGTACCTGAAAAGTGAACCAAAATCCAGGTTTATTTTGATCAGTTTTATCGGTTTAACAGGTCTATAATAATTTCATAGAAAAAAGTGCCACGATATTAAATTCGGAAAAAATAAATTCTCAGCCGACATCAAAACATTGTTGTAAGATATCGTATTTATATTGTGAAGACCATTTTAAGGAAAGAGTGCTACATTTATATACAGCTTAGTGTGAAATAGTCAGAAGTAAGTTTTGCATCAGCTATTTAGCATTAGAAAATTTGCAATTTGTTTGGAGTCTGTAAAATAGTTACTAAAATAACCGATATCGATTTCTAATATACATAGAATCATTCTATATTTATCTGATATCCAAAAAGTAAATAAACGTATCATACTTGAGTGAACAATATGATATTTTGTATACATTATTATAGACGTAATATAAGAGTTTTGGTGCAATTTCAATGACAAATGGTTATGTATACATTATTATGGTATATTTCAAGCTGCTATGTGAATTTTTGATAAAAAAACACGTTAGTGTTGAGATTTGGTGCAAAATATGACATCATTTCGTGTCCTTTGACGTGACATTTCCCTTCGACCAGTGCTGAAGTGTTTTGGATTTCCCTCCCGAATTTTTCTCTTCCATATATGATTCTATGGGTTTGAATAATGAATAAATAGAAAAATACCTTTTGAATATAATGTGATGATGATTTCGAGAAAAAAATATTTGGGACGAATTTGAATTTTATTCATATTAAATAATGTTTGAATGTTTGTTGAGGAGTTATTAAAGATGTTCTGGAATCATTTTTTTTTGTGTTTTGTATCCCCTAGAAACGACAAGGAAAAACATTCAAGATTTTATAATATCTGTTCTTTGGGCAAAATGGTATACTTGCCCGTAACGTAATTGCAATAAAAAAGATGCAGAATTGAGTATGTATTTTGTCAGTACGTATCGCATTTTTATGAATACGGAGATTTATGTAACAAATTCATTGGAAAAAAGAGTCTACTTCCCCTTGGCGACGTTCCGAAAGCTAGTCTACCTCCTTTCTCGAACCTTTTTCGGAAAATTCTCAATGGGATTGTAATCTTTGCTACTTGAGTGTCAAAATGTGACAAATGAAATTTATAATATAAATCTACAAATTCATAAAATAAAAAACCGATAGGTAACTGACGATACAATCACTCAATTTTGCATCTTTGTATTCGTATTCCCTATCGTTGATAATATTAGCCTCGAGGAACTGTACTCTTATTCCAAATATCAAATTTCTAAACCTACAGTCAAAAGAACGACGTCCCGTACAATTACTTCTTTGTCCCCCGGTATCTCGCCTGGTATTTTAACTGACTGAGATCAAAAAACGAATTGGGCGACCTTGAGGTATTTTGGTTATGAAGAACTTCGTACTAAAGTACCACTGGCAAAATAGCATTCTTAATACTTTTACTTTTCGAACGTACCCCGTATACAGACTAGCGTTCCTGGATTCCTGCGCGGGACACGAATAGTACGTCCCGATGTCAGTGTGGATTTTTTTCGGGAACGCGTCAAGATGAAAGATAATTTACCGGCGGAACAGATGCGAAGCGAACACGTGGCCCGTGATTGGGTAAACAGAGCCTGCTGTCTGGCTTATCGCTCACGGGTCCTACCCTAATAGAATATTTCCTCAATGCGTGATATTTCGTTTAAAAAAACACAGTTTCTTGAAAAACTTTCACTTGTAATACCACTAGTGCTTGAATTACATGGGAATTCCGGTGTACAATTGATAGGAATTCCGGGGAAATCCGAGGGAATTCCGGGGTATTCCGGGGAATTCCGAGGGAATTCCTGGTAAATTCCAGGGAATTCCGAAAAATTCATAAAGAAACTATAGGGATTATTATCACGTAACTTCAATTTATTCACGTAATAATAAAAAAGCGTACAGTAAAATTTTATTATTTATATAAAATCATAATTCAAAACCAAAACACCGGTGTGAAGTAATCCACTTCCACTGGACGAAGAAAGTAGGACCTTTGTTTTGAAAGAGTTTGTGGCGAATTTCCAATTTGAAATACATTTCGTTAGCGACAAATAAGCCTGATGACAACAATTTTCATGATCTAATAGACATCTGATATGTCCCTGGAGGGGTGTGTTGGGGAAGTTTTTGCAAATGAGTCAATAACTTCTTTCTTCTTTCAGTGAAATAGTACCTCATTCTGATTCGAATATATAAATAAGGCATGTGGAACAACCCAAAAAACTTTGTTTTATAGTTTGTGCGGCCTCGAGAGATGTGTGGTTGGGGTAGTTTTTTCAAATAATCCGATAACTTATTTCAACTGAATAGAACCTCATTCTGATTTGAATATATATAAATTGGGCATGTGAAACAGCCCAAAAAAACTTTGTGTCGTAGTTTGGGTGTTTGTTTTTATGGTCAACCTTTGCGACTGCCATTATTTTCCTCAATATTTCAAAAATAACGTATTTCGAAATTTCACTCTACAAGACGAAGGGACGCCCTTGATTGTGGAAGAGAGACTAGATCATAATTGGCAGACAAAACACAGGTTGTCCACATTGTTGCCAGCGGTTACTGAAATTGAAATAAGACGGTTATAGCTCGCGTATACGAACTGAGTTATATAGTCAATGACTGCAGTCTTTGTATGATTTCTGAAGTTTCTTTGCAGCTCAATCATGTTATTTGGACGGTTTTATATAATTTATCGGTTTGTAATAAAAAGATGATCGGATATATTGTGGTTCAGTGTCAACTGTTCTCATTTGAGTTAATACAGGGTGAACACACCGGTGAAAAATATTTTTTTATTTTCCTAGTAGGTAATATTGAAGAATTATCAATAATTTTTGATATTATGGAATATACGTTTATGGAAAACAGTTTATTTTCGCTATATAAGCGATGACAAAAACGTATAAAAAGAATTTTCTCCACAGATTGAGTATCCCGTTATCATTTAGCGGTTGAAAATAATAGAACTTACTCAATAGACCATAAAATACCGTATTTTTTTTCAATGACAAATTGTATTTTTTCGATACTTATCATTACGGATTCAGAACTTGATTCTATAAGGAAAAATCTCAGGAAAAATTATGCTAATAAAACAAACCTGAGTGGAATCAGACGATCCGTTCCCTTTATTTTACGATTGTGACTTGCATTATATAGATGATTTATTTTGTTTCCGATATAATAAATACCAGCCTCAATGAAAATGTGAAAAGTTTTGATATGTAAAATCCGATATTATTCAGATTGGGTCATAATCATGACATGGTCTACTTAAAAGTCTAAAGTTTATGTTCCACTCAGAAATCTCAAAAAAAAACTTTTGTGCGAAAGTTCCGAAATATATCTTTCATATTTCGTCGGGTTTTCTCGGAATTCTCAGTATTTCCGTCATTTAGTTTTAATATTTCACCGATATTTCCTCAAATTGACATATTTTTTTGTAGGAATTCCGGGGAATTCCGAGGGAATTCTGGGGAATTCCGAGGGAATTCCGGTTTACGGGAATATAATTAATTCCAGTGTACACATTTTTCCTCAGTGGTCAACCCCTCGTTTCGAGATCACGATTATTTTGAAAAATATCCCGAGCCAAAGGCGAAAAATAATTCTCCTAAAATTTTCGTGGGCGAGAAAAAAATTCCAAGGATAATTCGAGTATGCGTGCTATTCGATGACTAGTTACCATGGCAACTTAAAAAAAAATCCTCAAATTTTTTCGAGGAGTCACGATATTTAAGTGAAAATGTTTTGAAAGTTCAAAAAATTAACATGACAAAACCGGTTAAACAAAAATGACAAATCAACATATGTCAAACACAGCAATACCATGACCAACTTGACAGAGAAATTAATTTGAAATGTTTTGTTGAATTATTTTTTTTTCAAATTATGGCGTGAAATGTTCTTAGCGAACACGCAAGCTCAAATTATTCCTGAAAATTTTCTTTTGGGCACAAATATTTTGATAGATTAAATATTCGTGATCTCGTGATATTGATCTTGTGATATTATAAGTGAAATTTTTTTCGAGATCACGAATAATTTACTTGAAATATTCGTGAGCAAGAAAAAATTCCCAGAGATAATTCAAGTAGCGTGGTGTTGGATGAGAAAAGTTCACACTCAAAATAATCATATATTATAATAGTAATCCCAATTCCACCTACAGTAAATATAATCCCATCTATTCATTTCATGTTTACCAGATTCTAAAAACAATAAATTCTCGGCAAAAATTGAGTGAAATAAGAACCACGGAAATATATCAACGCCCTGAAAGGCCAGTAATGTAATGAAAAAGCAAGGCCCACAAGGTCCGAGCTAGGAGCAATAAAGATTACATATCCTATTTTTAACCTAATAATAGTGATAGTGAAGGGTAAAGTGGCTCGTAAATGTAGATGTGGCCTATTAATGTATATTCATTAGTCTACTAAATTGCTCTAGTGCCGAATTTGAACGTTACATTTTGTTTACTTCTGCTCATAGTGGGTAAAATGACGTGTTATGTCGAATAACATAACATTCTCTGCTTACGTCAAAAACTTTCCACTATAATTCGCTGCCCCATGGGAAAAATATTTCGATAAACACCTTGGTTGTCATGGTAACGCGAGAAGAAATACACATTTCATTAGTCGAAAAGTGTTGGTGTGAAATTTTTACTAGAATAATAATAGAATTTTTCACTATTCAATAGCTTCTTCTTGAAGCGTGTTAAGGTAATATCTGCAAAGTAAAGGAGGAAGTTTCTTCACTCTAGTAGTATCATATTAATTCACGTTTGGTATCGTTCAGTGACGATTTGTCTATCGAATCGCATTTATTATACTCACTATTCAATCATACAATATTCATATAATAATTATAATAGTTGTACTAGCAGCCAAAAAATGTCCAGGACGTGCTTAAACGTTAGTGAACTTTGTCATATTCCTAGATAATACGATACGATTGTAAGTTTCTTAGTTCAGATACAAAATAATTTCAATTTTTTTAAATTTATTTCGAAATCAGAAATTCTCAGAATTTTCAAGTTTTCTTTGAGTTTGCTCCATTTGGAAAAGATATACTGAAATATATACATTGTTTCGAAGATTTCGATTGGTCTAATAGCATGAATAAGCCTTTCCCTCGAGAACGAGAACGCTGTGACTAAAGAAAACCGTAAATTTGCAATGAATTCGTCCATACCAACTTTCACTTTGAGTCCGACAAATTTTGTATTCCGATTACTCAAATGGGCATTGTTGATAGAACAACTACATCAAGCTACCAACAAAATAATGTAACGTGACGAGGAGGATAGGTAGACTTTTACGCACGAGCGAAAAATCGTGAGCACGACGCGTCAGCCGAGTGCGGTTATCCACAAACTGTTGATAAATAAATTTCCTAGATTTTCAATTCAATTTTCCAAAGAATTTGAACCGAATTTAGCTTTTGGACATTTGAACGTAGTCATGTGATCAAGTTTATCGGGAGTAATTACACAAGTGCTTCAAAATTACCGATAATTTTCCATTCAAGCATGTTGTCAGTAAAAAAACTGCATTCGGTTAGTTTCATATTTTGCTAAAAGAGCCCTTCTCCTTCGGAGTCGGGCTCTTCTAGCAAAATATGAAAATAACCGAATGCAGTTTTTTTACTGACTACATGCTTTAATGGAAATTAATCAGATTTATTTTGATGCACGAGTGTTATTCGGTAGAATATTTCCATCGTATGTTTAAAATCCCATATGAAGCGGGACATTTTCGATCAATTACAGCGATAAATTCCCGGCGGGACATTTTCGGGCTGGTAAATACCCAGTAGGTATCGAAAAATACCCGCTCGGTCCGTGTATCTATAGTAACGATTGTTAAAATGTACATTTGTCATCTTGACAGGCATAAATACTGAATTTTAAACGTCGTTGTTTTAACTCCGGAAATATTCTACCGAATTACACTCGTGCATCAAAATAAACCTGATAATTTTCCATTCAAGCATGTTGTCAGTAAAAAAAAACTGCATTCGGTTATTTTCATATTTTGCTCCTTCGGAGTCGGGCTTTTTCGACAAAATATGAAAATAAACTCATGCAGTTTTTAGACAACATGCTTTCATGGAAAATTATCGGTAATTTTGAAGCACTTGTGTAATTTCTCCCGATAAATTCCCGGCGGGACATTTTCGGGCTGGTAAATACCCGGTAGGTATCGAAAAATACCCGCTAGGTCCTTGTATCTATAGTAACGATTGGTAAAATGTACATTTGTCATCTTGACAGGCATAAATACTGAATTTTAAACGTCGTTGTTTTAACTCCGGAAATATTCTACCGAATTACACTCGTGCATCAAAATAAACCTGATAAATTTCCATTCAAGCATGTTGTCAGTAAAAAAACTGCATTCGGTTATTTTCATATTTTGTCGAAAGAGCCCGACTCCGAAGGAGGAGGGCTCTTCTAGCAAAATATGAAAACAACTGGTAAATACCCGGTAGGTATCGAAAAATACCCGCTCGGTCCGTGAATCTATAGTAACGATTGTTAAAATGTACATTTGTCATCTTGACAGGCATAAATACTGAATTTTAAACGTCGTTGTTTTAACTCCGGAAATATTCTACCGAATTACACTCGTGCATCAAAATAAACCTGATAATTTTCCATTCAAGCATGTTGTCAGTAAAAAAAAACTGCATTCGGTTATTTTCATATTTTGCTCCTTCGGAGTCGGGCTCTTTCGACAAAATATGAAAATAAACTCATGCAGTTTTAGACAACATGCTTTCATGGAAAATTATCGGTAATTTTGAAGCACTTGTGTAATTTCTCCCGATAAATTCCCGGCGGGACATTTTCGGGCTGGTAAATAACCGGTAGGTATCGAAAAATACCCGCTAGGTCCTTGTATCTATAGTAACGATTGGTAAAATGTACATTTGTCATCTTGACAGGCATAAATACTGAATTTTAAACGTCGTTGTTTTAACTCCGGAAATATTCTACCGAATTACACTCGTGCATCAAAATAAACCTGATAAATTTCCGTTCAAGCATGTTGTCAGTAAAAAAACTGCATTCGGTTATTTTCATATTTTGTCGAAAGAGCCCGACTCCGAAGGAGGAGGGCTCTTCTAGCAAAATATGAAAATAAACTCATGCAGTTTTTAGACAACATGCTTCATGGAAAATTATCGGTAATTTTGAAGCACTTGTGTAATTACTCCCGAAGTTTAAAATTCAGTATTTATGCCTGTCAATATGACAAATGTACATTTTAACAATCGTTACTATAGATACACGGACCGAGCGGGTATTTTTCGATACCTACCAGCCCGAAAATGTCCCGCCGGGAATTTATCGCTGTAATTGATCGAAAATGTCCCGCTTCATATGGGATTTTTAACATACGATGGAAATATTCAGGTTAAATGTTATATATCCCATCATTTTCGATTTTTTTCCGGAAGAGGCCGTCATTAATTTAAAATACACGTGTATTTTAAATGAGTTATCACCTAACAGCTGTCAAATAAGTAATGAACGGTTTATAACAGTGGGAATAGAAAATTTAATATCACGTAACTAGAAGGATAAGTAGCCTATTACGCACGAGGGGGTCAACCGAGTGCGGTAATACGCGAGTGCCCATAACTAGCCTTATCCTCGAGTCGTGTACTGTACTTTTTCTACCCCCACCACGCTTTTGCCGTAATTCATGGTGGTGTAACAAGACACTGAATGACAGCAAGTAGGTAAAACAACTGCTTGTCGATTCATAGATAACTAGATACAGTACCAACCCACCAATTGTTTGAAATAAATTTGCACGCATTTTAGTCAGTTGACCATGGTGTAGGAGGGAAATACCTCAAAATTATCTCCAGAAAAACTGGTAACTCCAAAATCGAACACAGGAACGATACAGTACTCGTCTGAGAAGTGAGCCGGAATCCAGGATCATTTTGGTCAGTATAATCGGTCAAACAGGTCTAGTGCAATTGTAAAACTCTGTAAAAGCAGTCTAGCCTTCAACTTTTTCATATTATGAAATCATGTCATTGGACACAAATTTCGGCAAAAAATAAAATTTTTCTCTCGAGTTATAGTTTATGTCCGGATTCAGTCAAAAAATGATTCAATTTCCGCGTCGGTATGTTATATACCATTCAAATCGATCAGAAAAGTGACATCGGGTCGGTGGGCATAAATATCCGACCACTCCTTCTTCTCAATAAACAATTGAACAATTTCCAACGTGAAAATATGTTGATAATAGGCCCATTTTCTAATAATTGTGAATGAAATAATCATTTGCCCATTCAGCGATTGTTTCTCCCGCGAGAAACACAAGGGGCAATCAAGTCACCCCTGTTTCTTTACATATCTAGCAGCCCAGGTGCGCCTATCGCCTTTCTGCCGATCGACTCGAAACAATCGAACCGACTATTTTCCGTCTCGCGATCACAGTCTAAACGATCGCTTCCTGTTCCCATATTTCTTCATCAAGTTAACTGTTCAATGCACTCCCCGGGTGCAAACGGACTTTATTTAAGGACCGTGGGAGAAATAACGTTATCGCTGCGTTAGCGTGCGTTCAGTTGTTTTCGATTCTGCGATGGACCGGGGAGGATTTCCTTAATTTTTTTCACTTTCCAAAATGTGACGTTTTTGGCATTTCAACCAATATTGGCGAGTTATTCTAGCCAATCATCCGGTTTTATACTGATAAAACCGCCTGGTCCTTGATGAAACTTTGTTTACCTTTGAACTGTCAAAACTATAAGGTTGACGCATTATTAATAGTCATTCACTTCTCACTTTGTCAGCATAATAATAACACAAACGACACATTTCAATAAATAGTCAAATTTCACACACGTAAATAGCTCATGAACATAACCAAGTTTACGGCAGATATTGCAAACGACGACTTACGTCGTGGTCAGAATTGCAGCTGCTTGTATATCGATTCAGATACTTGAGGTTTCCTGAACTCAAATGAAGATGGCGTACGATTAATTCTTGGTAAATTCAATTTGTTTTCTGTGGTTTGAGACGAAACCGTTGTATTAAGATCTTCATACAACATAACGAATGATTTCATGTTCCTTCTGGCGCGATTTTCAATTCACAAAAAATTTTCAATTATCAACCTTGTACAATGGTGTGGCGTCATCTTTTGGTATCGTCAAAAAGCATCAGTGAAGTTTGCTTTAAACTATCATAATTTCTAGATATCTATATCATATGCAGCGCGTAAACACCATATCTCTTTTGGATCACAAAAACTGTGTTTTCAACAATTGTACATTTTCTTGAAATCGAATTTCCTTCTTTTCTTCTCATGGTAATGAAATACTACTACGGCATTTGGTTGGCAGCACTCTCGATGTTGCCGTAATTTGTGTGAAGTCTGTTATTTACCAATCGATAAATGTCATTCAAAAGTGACAGTTCTGTGTTCAAGTCTTATTGGTACCTCAATTAAGATACTCAATTGTGATCAAAACTGTTTATTTCGATGCTTCTATAGAAAGTATCAGTCTCAGGCTCTTCATGAAAGTGCCAAAAGAGTTAAGCACCATTGCTGCCATGAATTGGTGATATCTTAGATTATTTATTTCGAAAGAGAGAGGGATAATGATGTCCCTTCTCTTTCCTTAACGGCTGTTAGAGAGCTGAATTGACTACAATGTAGTAAATTATATTAATTATAATCAACAGTCAGATATTCATTTTTATCGTATTGCAGCAGCTTTGAAAGTATGTATACTGCAATTTCTCGAAAGACTAAAGATACCAAAGCTCACAGACCACCAAAATACTGCAATACTGGATATAGATATCATGCGTTACAATATTTATACTACGTAGGAACTCGGTGGGCATTTGCAGTTTATAAATATGTGAAAATCTCGATTTTTCGAAATAGTTTTGGATGTTGTAGCTATCAAAATATATGATTTGAACTTTCGGAAGGGCATATAACTCTAATTTCCCTATTGGAAAACTAGGAAAGAACCTACCTATTAACAAAGGTTTGATTTTCCTTCCATATGCAAGACGTCACAATCTGGCTACAGTGTACTTCAAAAATTAACAACGCCCATGATGACGTGCATTGGTTTTTAAATTGTATCAGCTATAGAATCGCCCCTTTCTCATCCCTTGTTAGTACAAGACACCTTGCAAGATACAAGAATTGCCTCCGAAATTTGCTCATCTTTGTTTATGTGACCTAACAGATTTTGAGTTCTATGGTTTCTCGAATTTTTGTTAAGGGACACGTGAACTACAGGATATTCGGCCAATTTGTACCTTTTGAATGCCTTTTGTAACAGAATGCTTAGATCGGGCGACAGTAATAGATGTTTTGGGTCGATTTTCAAGTCTGCTTTCGGAAGAAATACCTACCTAAAGCTGTAATAAATCGTAATCAACAAGGTACTTCATGTGAAACCAACAATTCGCTTTCGATAAGTTTGAAATGATTTTGATGGGCAGCATTTTCAGGCTACCATGCATCTTTAACACACAAAAACCTCGCTCAAATCAGGAAAATCATTAGGGTATATTGTTTCAGATGACAAAAAGTGACTTGAAATTCGCACGAATGAGTTGAGAAAAAAATTAAGATAAGTACCTACACCAACTTTTCGATGTATTCTCGTCACAACTTGAAATAGTTCCTTCGTGAAATTGACGAAGATTTTGTTTGGAAGTATAGTGTGATCAAAAAAACGTGAATTTTGGTTTCTACATGAGGTACCTTCTTTTCCAAAGGAAAAAACCTGTCACTACTACTTGGTCTTTATCTCTCAATTCTAAATGAATTCAAGCAAGGAAAGTCGAGGATTTTCTGTTACATCCCAAGTGTTTTGTTTTCCTTGGATGATCTGAGAGAATAACGTCGTAAAATTTTGATAAAAATATCATCTAAGAATGGATAATTTTCAACTGAACACTCTAACGAAGCAAAACATTCTCTTTGTAAGTAAGTCAAAATACCTACCTAATCTTGCATTTCACAACCCCATTTCCGATTCTTGAATAACATCTTGGCATTACTGTCGAAGAAACTCGACATTAATAAACCACGAATATCCGTGGATTATCCGTCTTCTAAAGCTTCGCGGTGTCAGGATTAGGGCTTCCTTGGACTCTTTCTAGAGTTTCCTTCGATAAAAATCATAATACCCACTCATGTTAGGTGAAACTCGGAGTAGCGGAAGATATTATTCTTCGGATAGATGATAGCTGATGCGAAATACGAAACGCAGGTATCACTTACTAGCCGTTGATTGATCGACGGTGAATGTCACCGATCATGATCGCTGAACAGGTGATAATAATAGTGTGATCAAGGTTTTTTACCGACTGGAAGTAAAATGCATGATTTTTTCTTATATATTAAATTAATCATGTACATCTTCATAACGTAGAAACAAATACTTACAAATAGTCATGGAAATTCTTAAAATATCGGTATTAATTGCAAAAGTGCATAAAAATTACCGATAATTTTGCAAGAAAGCGTGATATCTGAAAATTGCAAGTTCATTTTCATATTTTGGCGGAAGTGCCCGAGTCCGAAGGACGAGGGCTCGGGCTCTTTTACAAAATATGAAAATAACCGAATGCAATTTGTATAAGATATCACGCTTGAATGCAAAATTATCTGGTCATTTTTATGCACGAATGTAATTCATTGGAATATTTCACGAATAAATAAAATTCTCAAGGAAATGTTATTTTTTGTTCATTTATTCTTTCCTCCATAGATTGTATGGAGTACTCACCTAAACGCGAAATGTTTTTCTATTTGTGAAGTCTACCTGACATTGATTTGTGTTGTTTACTGACGTCTAGCGATACGGTTCCAAACGTGTTATTATGGTGACTTGATACAATGCAATTACCGCTGTAAGTTTTCGGTAATTGCATTGCTCTTATGGGACATTTTATATATGAGGGAAATATTCGAAGTGGACTGTAAATTTGAACCATTTAAACGTCACCCTGTAGTGTGCGCTTTGGAAAAAATCAAAGGACATGTCCCGTGTTTGCTCTAGCAGGCTTGTCAACCACTCAAACGTACTTTCAGTTTTAATTGCTATACCGTGTGTCACAGACTCATAGTACACCCCCGTTTTCTCCTTTGTTTTTCTAGATATATTTTTGAAATTCGGAACATTGAATATGCTCACTGAACAGCATTTCTCGACATATCTGAAAGAAAAAAATAACTTCCAATTTTTCCGGAAATGACATCAACTTTCGATTCTTGAATGGGACACCCTGTATATTGTTACATGATCGGCTAGGGATGATCATGAGGAATCCAACGAAACCAGGTTTGATGATGTTATCTCCAATGACTGCGGAAATATCGCCATTTATTTTATCCATAAGCTCAACGAGTAGGAGAGAGAAACTTTTTCTGGCGGGTCAATCCGATTCTCTCTCCCACTCATTGAGCTTATGAATAAAATAAATGGCGATATCTCCGCAGTCATTGGAGATAACATCATCAAACCTGGTATCGTTGGATTCCTCATGATCATCCCTAAACGATCATGTAACAATATACAGGGTGTCCCATTCAAGAATCGAAAGTTGATGCCATTTCCGGAAAAATTGGAAGTTGTTTTTTTCTTTCAGATATGTCGAGAAATGCTGCTTAGTGAGCATATTCAATGTTCCAAATTTCAGAAATATAGCTAAAGAAGCAAAGGAGAAAACGGGGGTGTACCAAGAGTCTGTGACACACGGTATAGATTATGGAAAAATCTAACAAACCCTCTTACAACTATTATGTTGTTACGATATGTCTTTGGGTTCGTTTATTAAAACTCCAAACAACACCTCACTAGTTTTATTACAACTCTTCATGACAATACAATACAATCACTCAAATTGTTCCGCTAACTATACAACGCTCTGTACTGAAAATTCTCTACTTCGACTTCTGCACTTAGCAATACCAAAGCTCTCTCTGATAAAAACTCCGTAAAACTCTCCGCCTCTCCACTAAGCTAGAAACTCTGATAACTATCTGCCGTAGAGGTGAATCGCTTCCGTATATACCGGGTGTCAACGAATCTATTAGACAAGTCATAATTTCTAGACTATTAGGAGAATTGAAATGAGATTTGGTATAGTTGAATGGTATGTGGAGAGGAATGTTTTCACATATTTTTCACTTTCCGGTCACTTCCGGTTTCAGCGGAAATGGCTCCGGTTCTGAATTTTTAAATGGAACACCCTGTATATTGTAACATTTTTGGATTTCTGAGACAATTCTGGATCAGAAACTGACATTTTCGGAAGATTTTCAGCCTACTTGATTTTTTCAGAGTCACTTTTAAAATTGCATCTAGGTGGCCATGATCGGACGTAAACTAATCTATGGACCTCAGGTGATATCAGAAAATTGCAATAGCGGAGTTTCAGTGACTAGTGTGTTGAATATGAATGAGACAAGTTTAGAAAATAACATTTTCGTGTCTAACTATTATTTTTCAAATGGCGACCATTTTTTGACAAGCACTTTCCGAAAAAAGGATTTTTTGACGAATCTAACGATACTAATTTATTTGCGATTGGATTACAAATAAGAACATAAATTAAATATTACTGAGGAAAATACTCGATACAAATTCATCTACTTTTGTCAAGGGTGCCATGGATAGGAATGATGCATAATATTTTGCGGTTATTTCCATCAAGTCCACTTTGGAGAACAAAACGCTCACCTAGGTTATGACAGTGACATAAGCTTTATGAGCAGAAAGTAGAAGTTTCTCTTGATTTTCGTTAATTTTAGTTTAATTTTTCGTCGAAATAATGTATACTCAAAGTGAAAAAGTGGATATGTTGTTATTGTTTGGAGAATGCCACAGAAATTCAAGGAAAGCTGCTGAGTTGTACAATCGGCAACACCCATCCCAATATTGTTTCAGTATTTTCCCTATGTTGAGAGTCGTTTTAGGCAAGAGGGAAATCGAGACGCAGAACAGAGGTTTGTCATAAATGAGGAGACCGAGATTAACGTTCTTGCTATGGTAGAAGTTGACAAAACGGTTTCTTCAAGAGAAATTAGTAGAGAAATGCAGATAAGTCACGAATCAGCAAGAAAAATACTGAAAAAGCACGGATATCGAGCATTTAAATATCAGTTACATCAACATTTGTATGCTGAGGACGGCGAAAGAAGAGTAGTATTTTGTGATTGGTTGCTTCAAAATCATAGAGTTAACCCAAATTTTATCAACTTCATTCTATTTTCCGACGAATCACGGTTTACAAATAATGGCATGTTTAATAAGCAGAATTGTCGGTACTGGGCCCAACAAAATCAACATGCAATGAGAGAGGGCAATTTTCAAGAAAGGTTTGGCGTCAATGTCTGCGCTGGTATCGTTGGAAACAGAATAATTGGTCCAATATTGTTTCAAGGTCAGTTAACAGGGGTTAGATACTTGGGTTTTCTTCAAAATGAAATCGAGGATCATCTTAATGATATGCCTTTAGAAGTTTTACGGCAAATTTACTTCCAGCAAGATGGAGCACCACCCCATAATAGCAGAGACGTACTTGATTTTTTAATAGAGCATTTTAATAATAAAGTTATTGCAACCAACGGTCCAGTACGGTGGCCTGCCCGCTCACCGGATCTGACTGTGTTAGATTTCTTCATTTGGGGATATGTAAAAGAAAGGGTCTACTATGCAACAGCCCCAGCCACTCTCGAAATCTTAGAAGAAATGATTCAACAGGCATTTAGAAGTATATCGCCTCAAATGTTACAAAACGTGTTGAGAGAAACAATTGAACGAGCTGAAATGTGTCTTGAACAAGGAGGAATGCACTTTGAAAATTTACTATAGTGGAATTTTCAAGAACTTAGGATATTGCAAAAAATCTAAGTACATCGCTGAAATTATTAGTTAAATTTGTTAAATTTGTTGATCCAATCGCAAATAAATTAGTAACGTTGGATTCGTCAAAAAATCTTTTTTTCGGAACGTTTTTACAAAGGTAAATAAATTATTATCCATGGCACAATTGACAAAAGTAAATGAATTATTATCAAGTATTTTCCTCAGTAATATTTAATTTATGTTCTTATTTGTAATCCAATCGCAAATAAATTAGTATCGTTAGATTCGTCAAAAAATCCTTTTTTCGAAAAGTGCTTGTCAAAAAATGGTCGCCATTTGAAAAATAATAGTTAGACACGAAAATGTTATTTTCTAAACTTGTCTCATTCATATTCAACACACTAGTCACTGAAACTCCGCTATTGCAATTTTCTGATATCACCTGAGGTCCATAGATTAGTTTACGTCCGATCATGGCCACCTAGATGCAATTTTAAAAGTGACTCTGAAAAAATCAAGTAGGCTGAAAATCTTCCGAAAATGTCAGTTTCTGATCCAGAATTGTCTCAGAAATCCAAAAATGTTACAATATACAGGGTGTTCCATTTAAAAATTCAGAACCGGAGCCATTTCCGCTGAAACCGGAAGTGACCGGAAAGTGAAAAATATGTGAAAACATTCCTCTCCACATACCATTCAACTATACCAAATCTCATTTCAATTCTCCTAATAGTCTAGAAATTATGACTTGTCTAATAGATTCGTTGACACCCGGTGTACCTACTTTCTTACGCCTATGGAGTATCTTCCTGTCGAATCTCGATGATCGAAGTCTCCACGCGAATCAAGAGTTCCTGGAAAAATGACGTTCTCTCTTCGACCCCTCATATTATTTTGCGTTTACGAGCGACAGGGCCGGCGCAGGAGATTGTTCAACAATATCGTATTATAGGGAAAAAACACTAAGTATTAGAAATACACCTGATGAAGTGTTTTTTCGTAATCCAAATGATGCGAACGTAAGAAATAGTATACATTTGATTGAACACCGTCTGATATTCTCCCACGAGTTCTCCCAATAAATGCAGGCGTTCCACAGGGTTCAGTTCTGAAACCCACTTTGTTTCTGCTTCATATCAATGATTTGCTGGAGAAAACATCTTGTTCAGTGCATAGTTTTGCCAACGATAGTACTCTCCATACTAGTTTCTCTTATAGAATCCCCCTTTCAGCACGAGAAACAATAACTCAGAGAAACATTCACGTCAATAGAATTAACGATGATTTGGCAAAAATAATAGAATAGAGTAACATCAACTTGGTGAAGGAGGAATTTCGAGCGGAATTGGCTGAGAAACAAACATAGGGCGTAAAACCCCGATTTCTTATCTTTGGGGAGCCGTATCTCCTCCGAAACGAGTTGAGAAAAATTTTTCATTTTCGAAGCGGAGCCCGATTAACGGAATTTTACCGATTTTAGGATTGAATATATTATTCATACAATAAAAAGAGGCTTTTCTTGATTCGGATACTTCTTCAAAATATGCCAAAATTATATTTTCAGAAACACTTTCAGTTTTGTATTCTTTCTTCCAATCCATCGACTGTTTGTATCTCGGTTTGTATGCAGTTCCATACTTTTCTCTTGAAGTTGAAGGTAGTAAATTCAATGACAATGAATTAGTTGTGGCGGAGTATTCTCAATTTCAGAACTTCCGCTATCCATTTTAGTTCAATCTCATTTGAAAAATTATGGGACAAGAATATTTTACAAATATTTTGTGCTTGACGTTTGTTGATATTCAAATGATTCGGTAGATGTTGCTCCGTTGTCTAGCAATGGATAGTGTGTATGGGTATTTAGATTTTGCTTGGTCAGAAGTAACCTCTGAATTAGCTATTTACGAGGCTATTTACTAGGATATTTAGCAGTAGGAAATTCGGTTTCAACCCAACTCATAAGAAATAATCTGATACTTATTTACAAAAAGTAAAAAGAACTCATCCCGACCATGACTCTTCCGTCGTTATTCATTCTGGAAACAGTGTGTCTGGTACACAAAAACAGAGCCTCACACGATGCAATGGCTGGTATCATTCGACAAAATAACAATCTGAGACTACCTATTCCGTCTTCAAATTTAACGAAGAACTCTGTGATCTATAGTGCAATCAAACTGTACAACCATTTGCCTGCAACTTACAAACACATCGTTTCGCCATCCCATTTCAGATCTGTCAAACTCTTGCTTATCGATGAGGTGTTTTACAGTGTACAAGAGTTTCTTAGCAGGGATTGGAATATATAGTTGATATGTCGATGTGTGTATATATGTGTATATGCTTGTATGTCAAATTATACTCACCTTAAGGAAATCTTATTCATATTTATTATTCTCAATTGATTTGATATGTTTCTTTCGTCTTGTTATCGTTCTAATTTCGTGATTATGTCTTTATTATAATTGTGACTCGAATTGTGACGATGTTGTAGCACATACTTGTTTATACATACTCATCTATTTTACACCCTATTGTATATTTATCATGACTTTATCAATGAGATGAAAATCTTCTGAAAATAAAGTATATTTTGATTTGATTTGATCCTTCTTGAGTGAACGTCAATAATATAATACATATTCACATTGCTTTGATATAAACGAAAAATCGAGCGTAAAATCTTGCGTGAAATAGGATTTTTGGTGGAATTTCCATAACGAGTTAGGTGAGGTAATGATTTGACATCTCAAATCTCAGATTTTCAACAGATAGTCGAAAACGAACCCAGATGAAAAATATTTGTTAACAAGTTTTGAAAACTGAATGGGATTTTCTCGAGGATTTTCTGCAGTTTTCGAGTTATGAATATTTTTAAACATCAAGTCTGCCTAACTCGAACATAAATTTCCGTGAATTTCCCGCTTCTGAACAACATTTTTGCAACTTGTTTTGATGTTGGGAAGCTGATTATGTTTCAAAACTTGAAAAAAAACTCGAAAACTACAAAAATAGGATAACATACATGGAATATATTTGGATACCCCTTGATGCAAGAAACCTAATTTTTATTTTTTGACGTCATGATTTGGACCACCCTGTATGTAAGTACGGTCAAAATATTTTCCAAACAAGGTATGCGCTATCCGATAAACATTCAACAAAAAATGCGGTAACAGAAGATCATACCCTACTTCTTTGCACAGTGAATTTTCATAAAAAACACTTTCAAGAGCATGAATGGGATTCAAGTATGATTTCACGTTACCTGAGACCTAGACACTGCCGTTTCTCACCTTGGCAGGTATTTGTGGAAGATGTAGGATATGAAAAAAGTTCATCAAAAACTCAATCGAGATCACTACCTATGTTAGTGTAATTTTTTGAGTAATATTCAATTTGTATCACCATTTCACTAAAATAAACATTCGAAATTTAACAGTTTCTAGTAGGTGAAATAGAAGTTTACTCAAAACAATGATTTTTACATTCACTTGGTGAATCAGTGAAATCTATTCGATCTCTTATTTCGGATCCGAATGAGGCTTGAAAATCAAAACCAATTTTTTAATAACAGCCCTGTTATTCAACTTTGGGTACCTGCTTAAACTGCGGACCTCTGATAATATAAAATTCTCTACAGACTACAAAATTATGATAAAAAATTCCTGTTCTTAACCGCATCAAGGTATTCAGATTGCACTAGGAACGTTGAACGTTAATTAAATGCTTGAACCCATGAGTCATGAACAATCATCACTTTAAAACTTTGTTACGCCCTGTCGCAAAGAAATTCCACAATAACTGGAAAAATATCACCGATATCATAAATCGTACAGTTCTCAGAAATAACAATAGACTAACGTTACGCCTAATTAGCATTTCCAACGACCATTTTTAAAACTCTGGTCAAAAATCAGCCAGGTACACGCCCAGGTGACCAATAATAACCGTCCCATCAGCTTACCTGTGAAATTGTTGCTGTCGCATCCCGCGTCCTGGTAGATTTGTTTTGGTTCCAAATCACACATGCACTTTATATGTTCACTCTGTTATCTAATCGATTTCGCTATCGCCTTATCAGAGATATCACCACCGAAAACATTGCTTCATCCCGATTGCACGATAGACAAGTCCGTGGCAGCAGGTTAAACATGGGATGAGAATAACATACGACCGAGATACAATTGTTTACGTATTGACACACCTCTGTCGAGCTCGACCATACACACAAACAGTTCGAGACGGAACGAACAACTGCAACACGCAAAACAGCCGACGCCACCGTATCACAGAACACCTTACCGTATGGACAGAAAAGAAACTGGTGACACCTACCTGTGAGTAGAAGATACAGGACAGGAAGAGAAGCTAGCGCCAAGGGAAAATATTTTTTTCAGGACAAATTTCCAGTTGTGATTCTATCTATTATAATAAAGAATGAGCTTGGTATCTTAGGAAAGCATAGAGCGGACATGTGATATTTTTTTCTCAATTGTTTTGTACGATAATAGGGGATATTTGTCCTTGAAAAAATATATCGGTTCAAAATAACTTTGAACATACCTACTCTGTATAAAAACACGCATCAAACAATCCATCACAAGACTTGAATCTGAATCGAATGTCCATAATTACAAAACCAGAAAAAATCGAAATCTATAATATAACATACCATGCAGAAAATTGGAATCATATCGAAAAAATGGCTGAAAACGATTTAAAACATTCGAAGAGGTGGTTAGATTCCAAGTTACTTACAATAAATTTCGAAAAAACTAAATATGTTGCCTTTACTAGTAACAAAAATTCAAATGAAAACTTGGGATCAATCGAAATTGACAAAGACATTATTTCAAGAGTGAATAGTATTAAATACATAGGTATATTTATTGACCAACATCTCAAGTGGAATATACAAAAAAAAATTTAACTAAAAAACTGAAAAGTTTGCTTCTTAAAGTTCTTCAAAAAATTTCTCAAAATTCCCTATTTAGAAATATTATATAATTCTCTCATCCAGTCTCAGATGAATTATGGATGTCTTAGTTGGGCAGGTGTAGATGAAACTTATTTGAAACCATTAGAAATTCTTTGAAAATATGTTCTAAAAATATATATGGAAAAAATATTAGATATTCTTCTGACCTACTCTGAGATGGATATCAGGCAACTATTTTGTTTTAATATAATGATTAATCTCTTCAAAAATAGAAATGAAATCAAATACAATGTGCATCACTACGAAACCAGACATAAAGAAAAAATAGCTCCGAAAACAAAAGTACATAAAACAATTGGCCAAAAAAATTATGCATTCACTTGTTCATATCTATATGACATTGTACCAGAGGAAATAAAAAACACAAAATTATTTATATCATACCAAAAAAACTGAAAGAATGGATACTTATTTCTAATAGAAAACTATTTCATGATATATTGAGAACAAACTAATCATACCTATGTTTCGATTATGATAATTTTTTCGCATTCCTTACATAAGTAATACGTATCTCTTTTGTAATTTATTAGCATAGTTCCTATTATAAGAATCTTGTTGTTCTTTTTGGAATGAATTAAAACTCACTACAACTAAAAAAAATTGAGTTACAACTCGAAATCAGGCTAAGTTGATATTTGCTCTACGTTTTCGTGCTTTTTGGTGTAAAAGTTGAACGATCTTGTAGGGGTTGGTAAAATGTGCCTTAACTTTCTTGGTATTTTAATAAACCTTTTTTGAAACTTCATTCCCATTATATTTGTGGCATCAATTCTCGAATGAATTTCGATTGAAAATCTATTTTCCGTCTCCCTTTATGCAGGGTATACATTTCATGGCTTCATTGTAGGGAGCAAAGTCGTACTTGTCCTTCCTAGGGAGGATAATAGTAAGAGAGCCCAGGATGCTAAATCGGGATTTACTCGAGCGTCATATAGACCTATTGGGATGCGAAGCTTAGATGATAAAAAGAAAAAATGTTATATAATGTATACCTTTTCATTAGTGTGGGGAGCGGCATAGACTTTCAAAAATGTAAAAAAAAAATGTTGCATGGATATACTCGAGCGTGTCAGATATTGATATCATCTATGTCCTACATATTATTAAAAATGTACGTATGTTAATCTGATTGTTTACGTAAGGGTTAAAAATGAAAAAAAAAATTCTCGAGCGCGTCAGATTTTCTGAAGGGATGTTAAGTGAACCTAAAAAAAGCTCTTATATAATAATCTGGCGGTTTGGATGTGACGCAGACTCGCGGCCGTTATTAGAATGTGAAACAAAAATTCGTCATTTTGAAATACACAAGCGCGTCAGATTAAGATATATATATGGTTCATCTTTACGCCCTATACGTCGCAGTCTCATAATCTGACGATTATCTGGAGGGATTCGCCTATTCTGCCAATTTGATTTTTTTTTTAATTTTTATTTTTTTTTCATTGAACTTAAGTAATTGAAAATTTCAGGAAAGAACATGCAAATAAAGAAGTGTACGTTTTTTTTAATAGAATACTTGTATTTATAAGAAAATAATTATAAGCAATAGAATTTTCAAAATTTTAATACGTTGGATATTCGTTGTAAACAATATCATGCCACCAACGAGTCTGTATGATCAAATGTCATGGCAACAGAAACCAGAGTGGGGACGGAGTGAGGGAGCAATAGATAGAAAAAGAGTGAGAGAGAAATAGAAACGTGGAGAGGGGAATACAGACAATACGTAGCTGCACGCATTAAACTTTATCGATGAATTTTTATTATTTCGACTTTAGGAAATCGTCAGATTATATATTTTTTGCAATTCTTGAATTATTCCCTTCAAAATAAAAATAAAATTAGCCTCGCTCGAGAATGTCCAGATGACGTTTTTTTTACAACTTCGTAGCCCTCCTCCTTCGTTAGGTCACTCTCGAATTGTCAGATTAGTGGAATATACACGTTTCAAGATGTAACTAACTCACCCTACCTTAATCTGACGCGCTCGAGAATTTCAGATGATCAATTTTTTTTACTAATCTGAACCTTTATCCTTGAAGGGCGGCCATATATACAGGGAGGATATGGTGGAAGTACTTAACCTGGTACAAGGTATCCCCCTGTATATTAATCTGCTGCGGTTTAGTAAATCTCGAAATCCCCGCTTGAGCTTCCCTATTATAAGTACGTTTCTCACTTTTAGTTCTTTAACGAATTTTGTTTCTTTATTTTATAAGTGAACAAGCTGACCCGTGCCCACTTCGTAGACCGTTGATTATTTTTGTAATGCAATAATTATTGTTTGAACGTCATTATTTTGTGGTGAATCAATATTTTTGCCGTAGTTTTCTGGGTCTGTAACCTACCACAATCTGCCCTCATACACTTGTATAGATTCAAATATTAATTCTGATTTTTTCAGATTGTGGTAGTAGTCCAGTCTATGACCATTTTCCCGTGTATTTATCCCATACAGCACCGATTCGCATGAAAATTTGTATTCAGGATCTACATACACTCTTTTTCAAAATCTACCCTGTGCCGAGGGTTGCTTTCTCCCTGGGGGTGGATGCCACCCCTTCTTGGGGGTGAAATTTTTTTTATTGGTAATAAGTGCGGAAATCAATAGATTGACTGATTCTAAGCACTTTTTGTTCAATGAAGTTTTTTTCTGAAAAGCAATACTTTTCGACTTATTCGCGAGTGAAATTGTCGGTTTTCAGGCAGAAAAAATTACGTGTTCAGATCCTTTTTCGCGAATAACTGGAAAATAATGCATCTAATCGAAAAACCTGCGGAAAGCAAAATTATAGCTTTTGAACAAACAAAGGCGATGGTTTATTTGTGATGTATACAAACCCACTACAAACTGAAATATTGCTTGTTGAAGGTTGATTGGTATTTTCAAACGCCAAAATGAAAAGATTGATTCTACGTACAATAACCAAAAATCAATGCATTTTTCGGGAAGAAATAATTGGACCTTTTCTAAAGTCCTTCAAAACTCCTTTATTCTTGTCATTTATAAAAGTTTCTAGCATCATAACTGACCGAGGTATGAAGGAAATAATGTTGAATCCTATTTTTCCCTTGAAAAAAAAATTGTAAATAACTCATCCTTGCTTTCCCCTACCTTTGGAAAACATCGTTGCCTAGTGGAACTATATGTATATATACATATATAATATACATATATTTCCACTAGGCCTAAAATATAGTTACTATGTGTATTCTTCAATATGTTAATGTACATACTCTAATTTCTACAAAAATTGTTTTTTGTTTTTTTCCCATAACTCGCTTAGTCTTCAAGCAATCAAATCCACCAAAAAAGTATCTTGTAGCTTTTTTCAAGAGCTATAAGCTCATTATTTTTTGTTTCAGATTATATTTTTGAAAAGGTTCATGCTGAAAGGGATCAAAAAAGGTACTTTGCGCGAACCCTCACAATATTTAACTGGCCATATCTTCATCTTTTCATCCTGCAGAAAAAAATGAAACAGTGAAATTTTCAGAGAAGAAAAGCCTTCAATTTTGTACTCAAGAAAATTTTGCATTTGATCAATACTTTACGAGTTATTTCGAGAAAATTGTGATTTTTCGCTGAATTACGTATAAGATTTTTTCTCTTCAATCTCGATTTTTTCCAAAACTACGTACTTTCAATTGATGAAAAACTCAGAACTCATTATAAGAACATGAATGAAGTAAATTTTGGAGTAACAACGATTTTTTTCAATGGGTTGGGGGGGAGAGAGGATGAGTTATTTACAATTTTTTTCAAGGAAAAAATTGGATTCAACATTATTTCCTTCATACCTCGGTCAGTTATGATGCTAGAAACTCTTATAAATAACAAAAATGAAGGCTTTTTGAAGGACTTCAGAAAAGGTCCAATTAGTTTTTTCCGAAAAATGCATTGGTTTTTGGTTATTGTATGTAGAAACTTGCCATTTTGGCGTTTGAAAATACCAATCAACTTTCAACAAGCAATTATTCAGTTTGTAGTGGGTTTGCATTCATCACAGATACACAATCGCCTTTGTTTTTTCAAAAGCTATAATTTTGCTCTCTGCAGGTTTTTCGATTAGATGCCTTATTTTCCAGTTATTCGCGAAAAAGGATCTGAAAATGTGTTTTTTTTTGTTTTGGACTGAGGTGGCCTTTACTTGATGGAAATCCATAGTTATAACGCTATAAGGTAGACACGATTAAATTTCCACAAAATTTATTGTCTTCGCGACATGTTTCGGTACACTGTACCTTTATCAAGCGATACATTCGCTTGATAAAGGTACAGTGTACCGAAACATGTCGCGAAGACAATAAATTTTGTGGAAATTTAATCGTGTCTACCTTATAGTGTTTTTTTTGACTGAAAACCGACAATTTCACTCGCAAATAAGTCGAAAAGTATTGCTTTTCAGAAAAAAACAGATTGAACAAAAAGTGCTTAGAATTAGTCAATCTATTGATTTCCGCACTTATTTCCAATAAAAAAATTTCCACCTCCAAGAAGGGGTGGCATCCACCCCCAGGGAGAAAGCAACCCTCGGCACGGGGTAGATTTTGGAAAAGAGGGTAAGTATAACCTATATCCAAATTTTCATACGAATCGGTGCTGTATGGGATAAATACACACTTTACACTTTTTTCACCGTCATAGACTGGAGTATAGGTTACAAACCAAAAAACTACGGAAGCAATAACTATGTTGTGTAGTTCTTAAGTACTGAGTTATATCAAGTTCATCACAGCTCTGCCTTCTGGACACACTCGAAATATCGTTTGAAAGAACTCGAAAATGTTATGAAACCTTTTTATTAGACAAGTAATTCAAATAAATACAAAACACGTCTTCCATCTATTCTGCTAAAGAATGTTTAGGCAAAATTCAAAGTAGATTGGACCTAGGAATCATGTTGTCCCATACAAACTTTTACCCCGTTTTTTACCCCCTTAGGGGAGGCATTTCGGAAAACCCTTTCTTATCGGATGCCTACGTCATACAAAGAGCACACCGCACACCCTCCAAGTTTCAGATCTCTACGATCAGTGGTTTATGCTATGCGTTGATTAGGATGCCTAGAAGTCCTGGTGACTCAACTGATTAGATTTTGTTCAGATTTTTGTGGCGAAAAAAACAATCGACGCTTTTGAAGGTTTCCCCTATTTTTTCGGTAGAGGGCGTTATGTTCCCATTTTTCAAATTTGATGACAAGTGTCAAGTTAATTGTCATATTGTCATGTCAGTTTGAAATTTTGATGTTTACGATGTTTTTATCGTGTTTATTTGTTGATTTCATTGTTTTTGAATATCGAAACGTTGTTACTGGTATCTCATTGTCCACCCATTATCCATTAGGTTGCGATCTCTTCTCGCTAGCCAATCAAATAAAAGTGGAAAACCCGACTGCACATTATTTTCACTTAGTGCAAATTTAGCTTCAGACAAGACTGACAAGAGCGTGTTGGCGACATCTGTACATATTGTACAGATGTACCTTCAAAAGCTCAATTATCCACCAAAAATCAAGCAATCCAGATTTCGCCACTTTCATCCCAAACTTCTACAGGTATAAGTAAACACACCAGGGTTTCCAGGCATCTTAGCGTTGATTAACCTCTAAAATAACTTTCTACCCTTTTTCAATACCATTAGGCAATAAATTTCAATATAATACGAAACACGTCTTCAATCAATTATGTGAAAGAATGTTTATGCAAAATTTGAAGTAGATCGGACCAACATGGTAAAACGAGATAAATGGTGTCTCCTGGTACTAAGCTACCTCACCACCAATTTTCGGTTATAATTGCACGAGTGCATAAAAATTACTGATAATTTTGCAAGAAAGCGTGATATCTAAAAATTGCAAGAGTTTATTTCCATATCTTGGCGAACAAAATATGAAAATAACTGAATGCAATTTGTATAAGAAATCACGCTCAAATGCAAAATTATCTGGTCATTTTTATGCACGAATGTAATTCACTGGAATATTTCACGAATAAAAAAATTCTCAAGGAAATGTTATTTTTTGTTCACTTATACTTTCCTCTATAGATTGTATGGAGCACTCACCAAAATGCGAAATGTTTTTCTATTTTTGAAGTCTATCTGACATTTATTTGTGTTGTTTACAATGCAATTACCGCTGTGAGTTTTCGATAATTGCGTTGCCCTTATGGGACATTTTATATATGAGGGAGATATTCAGCCAAATCGGTTCAGCCGTTCTTGAGTTAGTGTACCTAACACGACTTTTTTAATTAACACGCTTTTATTAGCTTGGGTTGTAACTATGTATGTAACGGAATCTTTGAGCATAATTTTCACCAATTTCCAGAAGTCTGATTAATTTGAAACTTTGCATACGTATCAAGGACCGATGACAATGCAATAATTTGATCATAGTTTTCCATTAATAATTACTAATTATTATTAATTAATTAATTATCATTAATTAATTAATTATTTTTCAGTAATTTATCTAGGCTCGCGATTGTTTGCTGCTGGACAAGCCTATGTAGCACTTAGTCGTGTAAGATCTTTAGACGGTATTCGGATTGAAGAACTTGATTGCTCTAAGTTAACAGGAAGTACCCCATGCAATAGTGAAGCTTTAAATGAAATGATGAGATTGCGGAATGATTCGTAAGAAATATCACATTTCCACTAGAAACTAATTGATAAATTGAACTAATGAATTAAAAATAAATAATAGTTTAAAAAACTAAAAAAACACGCTTTTATAGCTAACCGAACTAAAAACTAAAAAATAATTTTTAATTACAAAGAGTTTATATTACGGTAGTAGAAGGCTAAACAATTATTCATAGTCAATCAGCTCAAAATAAAATTGTAATAGAATTTAAGTAATTAACAGAATGAAGTAATTCAGAGTAAAAAGCGTGGGGTGCATTTTACTACATTTCATAAGTCTCCTCTCAAAGATAATTACCGATAGAATGATTGTAATATATAATATATCAAGCACCCCACGATTTTACTCTGAATTACTTTATTCTGTTAATTACTTAAATTTTATAATAATTTTATTTTGAGCTGATTGACTATGAATGATTGTTTAGCCTTCTACTACCGTAATATAAACTCTTTGTAATTAAAAATTATTTTCTAGTTTTTAGTTCGGTTAGCTATAAAAGCGTGTTTTTTTAGTTTTTTAAACTATTATTTATTTATATATATATTTTTAACTCAATTGAAACCTGCTGCTAAGAGCGGAAGGATTAAAATGCAAATCAAGTGAGAAAAATCAAAATCAAATTTTTGGTCAGTAATGATATAAGGGATTGATTGATCAAAGAAAATATTTTTGTTACAAAAAAAAAACGAGATTTCGAATATGAAATATGAGTCAAAAAAGAATTTCAAATAACGAAATGAATGAAATAATATTGTGACAAGGAAATTGAGGTATCGAATATGAAATACTAGTCAAAAAAATGTAAATAAAAAAAAATTAAATGAAATATTATGAAAAAATGTTGAAACCAAGTTTCAGGTTGAGTTTACTCACGACGTTTCGATTGCTGGTATCCGCAATCGTCTTCGGGTGATGACTGTCTTGTCACAATATTATTTCATTTATTTCGTTATTTGAAATTCTTTTTTGACTCATATTTCATATTCGAAATCTCGTTTTTTTTTGTAACAAAAGTATTTTCTTTGATCAATCAATCCCTAATTTCATTACTGACCAAAAATTTGATTTTGATTTTTCTCACTTGATTTGCATTTTAATCCTTCCGCTCTTAGCAACAGGTTTCAATAGAGTTAAAAATATACACAATGGAACCATTACCATTTAGCAAGGAACATTGTCAACCACTTTCAAGCAAACAATACCGTGTGTCACAGACTCTGGGTACACCCCCGTTTTCTCCTTTGCTTCTTTAGCTATATTTCTGAAATTTGGAACATTGAATATGCTCACTGAGCAGCATTTCTCGACATATCTGAAAGAAAAAAACAACTTCCAATTTTTCCGGAAATGGCATCAACTTTCGATTCTTGAATGGGACACCCTGTATATTGTTACATGATCGTTTAGGGATGATCATGAGGAATCCAACGATACCAGGTTTGATGATGTTATCTCCAATGACTGCGGAGATATCGTCATTTATTTTATTCATAAGCTCAATGAGTGGGAGAGAGAATTGGATTGACCCGCCAGAAAAAGTTTCTCTCTCCTACTCGTTGAGCTTATGGATAAAATAAATGGCGATATCTCCGCAGTCATTGGAGATAAGATCATCAAACCTGGTATCGTTGGATTCCTCATGATCATCCCTAGCCGATCATGTAACAATATACAGGGTGTCCCATTCAAGAATCGAAAGTTGATGTCATTTCCGGAAAAATTGGAAGTTATTTTTTTCTTTCAGATATGTCGAGAAATGCTGTTCAGTGAGCATATTCAATGTTCCGAATTTCAAAAATATATCTAGAAAAACAAAGGAGAAAACGGGGGTGTACTATGAGTCTGTGACACACATATCTACTTGATTATTCTGAGGAAACCGCGTTCTTGGTAATTTGTCGTTAAATGTAATATTTTAGACATGTTCAGATCGAAACAGAGATTTATTAATTTTAATCGAAATATGATGATATTAAAATTTGTTTCGAATTTAGAAGTCGTGTTTGATTGCCATAAATTCCCCAAGTGAATAAAAAGCGTGGCCCTTCAGATAGTCTCTCACTGACTTTTTGAAAGTGATAAATCTATTTTCACTTCTTATACTAATTGGAAGGTTATTATAGATTTTTATTGATGTCATAAATGGTCCTTGTGAACTTGTGTTAGATGAGCTTTGGGTAAATAAAGTTTGTCCCCATTTCTAGTTATATACTTATTTACATCTTTGAAGGTTGTAAAATCATTTATATGTTTCTTTACATAACAAGCAGCCTCAAGAATATATAGACTGATGACAGTTAAAATTTTTTCATTGATAAATACAGAGCGACACGAGTCAGTGCGTTTGAGATTGAACATGCTTCTGAGGATACGCTTCTGTAAAATGAGCACTCGTTCAACATTTGTACAATTTCCCCAGCATAACAATCCATATGTTAACTTAGAATTAACACATCCATAAATATATATTTTCAGGGTGGATATTGTGGATATTTTATACAGTTGTAAAATCACATAGTTGCATACTGAGAGTTGTTTAACCAACTTTTCAATATGAGTCTCCCACGTCAACCTGCTATCTAGGTGCAAACCAAGGAATTTCACGTTTTCACTTTGTTTCAAAGATAAATTTGGTATTTCTCCTGTTCGCACAAGAATACTATGATCTTGTTTGTGCCCAATCGGACTAAAATTCATCATGTTTTAGAGAGGTTTAATTTCAGGCCATTTGCAATGGACCAAGATTTCATTTGGCTTATGCAATATGTGGAATTTTTTGAAAGCTGTTCATCACTCATCGCCTGTACAATACAGGACGTATCGTCAGCAAAAAGAGTTAAAAAATATTTGTCAAGGTTTATATCTAGATCATTTATAAAAATGAGAAAAAGTGTTGGGCCAATAACACTCCCTTGAGGTACTCCACAAGTAACGTTTAGGTAATCTGATGGATAAACAGTTCCATTTTCTACTATACGCACTTGCTGAGTTCTATCCGTTAAATAGGTTTCTATCCATGACAAGGAAGGTCCTCGAATACCATATGTCTCTAGTTTTTGTAGAAGCAGTGGTTGATGAACAGTATCGAAGGCACGTGCAAAGTCAAAAAAAATGGCAGAAGTTTTCTCCTTTTTATCAAAGTTCTCTAGTAATACTCTATAAAATGATAAGATAGCATCTTGGGTAGAACAGCCTTTTGTAAATCCATACTGTCTTGTAGTAAATGTGTTTGATTTTGATAAAAATGATATAAGTTTTCTTTGAAAAGCCTTCTCAAAGATATTTGAAAAAAACGATAAAAGAGCAATTTGTCTGAAATTTTTAGGGTTTGTATAGTCACCCTTCTTGTGAACAGAAATAATTACGGCTTTTTTCAATTCCTTTGGAAAAATACTATTTCCTCCTCTGAAACTTCATTCTCGAGAGGAAAACTAGTACTTTCCTCACTTGATATACAAATAGCTATTTCCGCCTCCCTCTATCCAAAGTATACATTTCCTGGCCTCATTGTAGGGACCAGAGTCGTATTTTTCCTCCCTAGGGAGGAAAAGTAAAAGTGACGTTTGATACGTCATCAATGAAATAAAGTATACGGCATTGACGACTTAAACTATATTCTATCTTAAGTATAAATCTTACCGTTCATTTATAGAACACCTAGTATTTTGCAAAAATGTACAAATCAGTAAAGGAGGAAAGATATTTTCCAGAAGTGAATATATTAAACAAATAAAAGTTAGTCAAATATTATAATAGAGCTACACATTCTTGATTCCGTAGACATTTTCTCCTCGCCTTCATAGCGCAGTGTTGTTTATCAGATATGATGATAGATACTATGGGAAATATAGGTCTTGGTTCGAGTCCGGCGTCAAAATATTTTTTTTTCTCTTTATTGTATTCTTTGTTTTGTAGGTTCTCCTAATTTTGGGAATTTCAGGAGCATGCTATACTGTACCTGATTCTTAGTTTTAGTTCTTTATTAAATTTTATTCGTTAGTTTTATAAATATTTTTCAAAATGACTTTTTATTCGAGGGAGGCGGAAAAATCTTATGAATAACATGGGAGTAAAGTGCCTTAGTAAACTTCATCCTTGGGAGGAAAAGTAGCATTTTGCTCCCTTGTTATATAAAAAGCTATTAGTTTGGAACCTTCAGGGGGCGTAAATAGAAAAAGGGGTCAGATTGATGCATGAAGTGAAAAAAAAAACACACTTATTTTCTATATTTCTTTACTGTATCACCGAAGTGCTGTACAAATCATATTGAAAAATTATAAAATTCGTGTAAGTATAATCATGTAATTCATAATAAATATAGCATAATAAAGAGTGAAAAACCATCGCTACACTTATAAAGGGCTTCCCAACGAAACCTTCGAGTAATTTGCGTTATATTTTTTTCAATAGCAACGAACTAAGGATGACGTTATGTAAAAAGGTTTCCTAGACTCATATGAAAACGGCAGGTTGCTTTTCCAAAATCATAGAAAATATAAAAATATCGAGTGTATGCTTTATACTATGATGTGAAAAATACATCTTTTCCATTCCATCTAAAGAATTACCGAATCTTCCGCATTCCTTATTGTTCATAAAATCAGATATATTCCCGATCCTTAACACGTAGGGGCATTGAGACTGAAGTACTCCAAGAGGTTCGAAGTTTTTCTCCGGTACCTCGTTTAGAAACCCTGTGCACACGAACCCTTTCGATCCCTACCACCTAAAAGGGGCTTTGAGACTAAAATACTCCAAAAGGTGCGAAGTTTTCCTCTGGGACCTCGTTCGAAAACCCTGCGCACACGAACCCTCCCGATCCCTACCACGTAAAAGGGACTTTGAGACTAGAATATTCCGAAAGGTGCGAAGTTTTCCTCCTGGAGTTCGTTTGGAAACCGTACGCACACGAACCCTCCCGATCAATACCACGTAAAAGGGGCTTTGAGACTGAAATACTCCAAAAGGTGCGAAATTTCCCTCCGGGAGCTCGCTTCAAAACTGTGCGCACACGAACCCTCTCGATTTCTACCACGTAAAAGGGGCTTAGGGACTGAAATACTACAAAAAGTGCCTAGGTTTGCTTTGGGAGCTCGTTTGGAAACCCTACGCACACGAACCCTCCCAATCCCTACCACGTAAAAGGACCTCGACACTAAAACACTCCAAACGGTGCAAGGTTTTCCTTCGAGAGCTCGTGGGGAAACCCTGCGCACACGAACCTTCTCGATCCCTACCACGTAAAAGGGGCCCGTTCCCGCAAAACCCTAACGCCGAACTTCTCCCATTCGCTCGCCTGTATCCACAGCTCGTGCGCAGTCTCCAAACAAGACAGGATGCACGCCCCCTTCCACGCCACCATGGCCGAATCCATGTCCCTCGGATTGGTGATGATGTCGAGCTGTTCCGCCCTGTACAAGTAGGGAATCTGCAGGGATATCCTGTTCTGCAACCAGGTGGCGATGCCCGAGAACTTCATGCCCCCTCCGACGACTGAAAAAAATACAGGGCAAGCCCGTTGTCACTCGGCGAAACGGCTATTTCTTTATTGAATTTGGAATTTGAGGAATGGCACTTTAAAAATTCAGACCCCGTCAATCATCAGCTATTCACGTTCGTCAAGTGACGTTGTCAGTAAACGAAACATTTCAAATAATCTTCTAAAAATCTGAAAGTCTGTCTGTTTTCGATAATCCGTCAAGTTGTAGTTTTCAGAATTGAGTAATTTGTGATATAATTCATTCCAAGATATCGTTTAGGCTGTTCGTTTATATACTTTGAAATTGAAGATAAAGCCTCAAACAACAAATCGCGACGATTCTTCACTATGTCAACTGTCAAACTGACGATTTCCTATATCATTAGACATATTATTTTCGAAAATAACTACTTTACGTTCTATATGTTTGGCTGGGCGTTAAATCACAGTGAAGTCACATTTTCTCACGGAGTTTGTATACCAAGTACACGTATTTAAATGGAATAAGAAGCAGTTATAGGGTTTAGGTTTTCAACAAAGGAAACTAGGAAGAAGTTTCTATCATTCATCAAAGTGTCCACCGATTAACTCGATTTTCTTTGAGTAAAAACAAGCTGACCTGGGTTCCAAGGAGAAAAATATCAGCATCTTCTGTATTGTGTAGAAATATCCCGTGAGTATAATAGGTATTTGAATTATTTTTTGTGTGTTTGATATAAAGATTCGGCGCCATATAGGCAGGGAGAGTTGTAGTTGTTAGCTATTTTTGGCTATTACTTCTTCAGTAGAAGTTTGGTTTTCTTTCTCTGTTGAAGAGAAAAAGTCAACAAAAGTTCCTCAGACTTACCCAGTATACAACCGTACATCTTCCTCTTTATTTCCTCGTTCGGACACCTGTCGATACTCTGCAGTACCGCCTGATCCAGACCTAAAATTTGGCCGGGATTTGTAACAAATTCCCGAACAGAAGTCATCACGACGGGATCCATAGCGTCTACGACAATGTCGTCTTCGGTGGCGTTGTTTTGCTGACCGTCCAAGTAGCCATCGTTCAAAAGGTCGGAAGACGATGTATCCATGCTTTCCTTCAAACCGGTCATGCCTGAAAGGGTGAGCGAACGAATGTATTGGCCGTTTTCCTCATTGGGAAAGGCCAATTTGACCGAAACCGAAAACGCATCCTTATGCATCCGAATTTCGCATTTTTCTGCGATTTAAGTCAAAGTAGTGGAAATTATACGAGTAAACAAACTCACCTGTGAAGTTCAATCGTAATTATATCACTAGATTAGTACAACCGCATTGTACTGGATAACCGGTGGCTATGCCTCCGGTAGAGAGACAAAAAACAAGTTTTCCTCCGATTGGGACGTTTATCATCCGGATACGCTTCTGTTGGAAAATATTTGAACTATTTCATCACGTAAAACAAAAATAAACTTTTGAATGTGAAATTATGGTACACTTCTCCAACACATTCACACACTGATTAGTCTACACATTTGTTTTACACAGAACTTTGCCAAAGTTCGAGAAACACAAGGTACAATACAAAATACAACGTAAACAATAGTAAACATATGTTTTTGACAGATTACGATCAGCTGATTACGACTTGTTGCCGACATTTTTGAACAAACATCAGCGCCCTCATCGGTAGAAATTCTTCCCAATTGACAGCAAATATCAATTTGGCAGACACATTTCAATCAGTAAATATTACTTTTCCTACCTAGACACAAAGTAAGGACTTTCCTGCCTGGGAAGCAAATGTAATACTTTGCTGATGGATATGATGTCTGTTTAGTAAAACAAATAACGAATTCTTTGTTTTGTGTTTCAAACTGTGGTCATTCAGTACAGAAAGGCTGTACTAGAATTCTTGATCGGACTTTTGGAGATTCGAAGAAACATTCACAGAAAAAAAGAATAATTCAGATGCATGAGGATGCTTCATAAGAGAGAAATATTTCAGCAGTGAAAGCTACTTCTACAGGGCTCCGTTCATCTCCAATCACTGTTTTTTTTACTTGGACATCGACTAGTTAGCCCTAGTAGCTGATGCCACAATGAAAGTCATCTTCCCAGTATCGTTGGCCTTGGCTACAAAAACTTCCAGCCCAATTTGAGAAATGAACCAACCTTTTTTCCGAATATCTCTCAAATACAACTCGTCGTGCGGATCTTCGGGGTCGCCGTTGGACATCTTTTGCGTGTGGATGCTCTTCGCGCCCGTGATGCCGAACAGTTCGGGGCTGAAAAGACTCAAAGGGGCCACTATGCACTCGTCTCCCACCTGAATCGTAAAGTGGTAGACGGGTTTGCCGGGCTGTTTCAGCACGAAAAACTTCTCTTGCGACCCGCAAATGTCGAGATTGACGTGGCAAAAGTCTTCTTTGAGCTTGCGCAGCAGCATCGTGTCGAGTTTGTTTTTGTCGCTGCACTCTTTGTAGGGAAAGGCGCACTTCTGGAGGAGCCAGAAGAATATCTGAGTGATGTCGCCGCCCCCGTAGTCCAGTCTAAAAAAAAAGTATACCTGTGGTCACAAAAAATGCGTGAGAATCGTTGAAAAAATTATAACAAGCACTGTAACTCCTCTCGTAATTGAAAACCTGTAGAATAAAGAAATTAGTTGGCTGTGGTTTTATCGTTGAGAGTTGAACATCTGTATACAGGGTGTTCAAAACAAGTACAAAGTAGAAAAGGTTTCCAGCACGTGTTTTTTGAGGTCGAAATTGGATCAAAAATGCAAGTGATGTTCCAATGTAATGGATTCAGGAAAGCACCAAGTAGATGGCGCTAGATAGGACTGGGGTCATGTCAGCCGTTAATTGGCTAACCTCAAAATCTACCGAAATTAAGTTTTTCGAAGTTTTAGTGAAAAATGCTCATAACTTGGTTCTATTGGGCTAGAAAGAAGGCGGTATATGCCCTTCTTCCGACCTTTAAGGACCTTAACCTCCGAACGAAGGGAGAGCGCCTCATTTTGACTACAGATTCGTGTTCTACGCATAAAAATACGTGAGTAGAAATATTTTTTTCCAAAAGGCTCGGGTGTGAGGATATAACAGACTTTTACCGATTTTTTTTTTTAAATACGCAGGAAAACAGGTCGAAAGAAGTTTAAACGAAAAAAAGCAGATATAAACAGTTTTTGTATCCAAGTTCTTACATCCCCAAATTCAAATTTATAAATTTGCCGCGTAAACTTCCAGCGCCAAGATGGCGGATGACATACGTCACTTCTCATATCAGAGTCACTGCACCCGTCATTAATCTATTGTAAACAAATAGTGTTTCTGCGAGGTTGTGAGAAGTTTTTTATCCATTTTAAATCATTATTTATTATTACTCTCGTCAATCTTCATCAAAATAAGTCGAGACATATTCAAATGCAGAAATCACAAAATAAGTGGTGCTTTGTACCGGGATGTACGAGTACTTCTATAAGTACACCAGAAAAGAAATTTCTGTGTGTTCCCCAGGATATTTCTCGGAAAAAAAAATGGTTCGAAGCTGCTAGAAGAGATATGCCCAAGTCTAAATCTATGTTTTACTGTTGTGAAGATCATTTCAGGGTGAGTCTATCTACCAAGGATAACTTTTTTTGTACGACTAAGTTTTTTAATCTTGCAGTTAGAAGAAGATATGGAGAATTTCATGAGGCATAAATTGGTGGGGGGAAATATTATCCTGAACCCAGGGGTAATACCACATGTATTTGACTGTCAAAACGGTAGAAAAAGAGCCAGTACTACCCCTGAAAGATTATGGCCTGAGAAACGACAGCGAAAAAAACTCATCACTGAAATGATTGCAGAAACTGATATTTCAATGAAATCTCAAGATGAACCAACCAGAACCAACTATCAGCTATCAGTGGTGGGTGAATCTCATCTTCGGCATACCACAGAAGAACTATCAGAAGAACTACCAATAACAAGAAACGTAGGGGTACAAGCAAAACCTACATACCGTAGCAAGCAGATATCGTGTAAGATGGGGAAAGAAATGAAAAATATTGCTACTTCGCCATTGAAATCTCATTTCAGAAATGATCACAAAAAATAAATAGCTTTTGTTTAATCAAAAACAGGTGCTGAAAATCAGTAACATACTAAAAACTATAAATTATATCTGCAGACAAATTTCTCTTGAGAATGCATGAAATTTGAATTCATAAAACAGTCAATTTGCAATTTGAGAAGTGTTTTGAACACTGAATTAAATCCCTTTTTATTTTAATATTCTCTTTTTCAGTTAGTTTTTCTCCATTTATACTAAATGATTTTAACCCTTTTTATGCTGAAATTGTTATTCAATAACACAACCACATAATAATTGTGGTGGTTCAACAAAGCTGTGATTCCAAAATATTTAGAGTGATACCTACCTTTATAATATTGACTATATAATAAAAGTATACATTTTTCTAAACCGCCTACCTCACTCTAGTATTCTGATGACAAATCCCATCCTCCACGCACGAAACAGAAGTCTTCTGGTCCCCCACATCAACCACACAAGCATAACTCAACCCAGACCCGAAAGTAGCCGCCACATGATCCTGCACTAAAAAACAACTTCCGAACCCCATTTTCGTTAGCAGCAAGTACATCAGCTCCCTCAAATACGTACGGTTATACACGTCGGGCACCACCAGCACAGCCTTGCAAAACTTCAACTCCTTTTGAGGGATCTGAAAGTTAGTTTCCAAGACGTGGCACCAAATCGCGTCGAGGTCAGCCATGACGGCCGTTATTGAGCCTCCGGCGCTCTGGTGAACATTCAAATCGCCCCGTTTGTAGGGAAAGTGCACGTTAAAGTCCTCCTCAGGGTTCAAGCGTAAGATATCGTTGCCTACAACAACATCCCCTTCTGGTTTTATCCATTCTCCCCCGTTATTACCAAGCAACTCTGGCTGGGACCTTCTATTAAACGCTGCGATTTGCTGAGGGGGCGTAGCGTACCTCCTGCGCCCGTCAGACTGAAGACAGGACTGCAAAGTGTGTGAAACAGCAAGTCGTGCTTCTTCAAAGTCGTGTGGCTGGTTCAGATCTATTCTTTCTGGGAGGAAAGTGTCTCTGTAGCTTTGTCCGTAGGGCAGTCTGCGTCTGGCTATGGCGTGCAACACGGTTAGGGGGTTCAAATCGGAAGCCCGGCCTATTCTGAGGTTCAGGGACCCAGGGTGGATGACGATGATGCTTTTTGAATGGACTTGCTCGGGCGGGGTGTCACCAGGAGTCGCCTGCGTCATCTTGGAGAAGGGTCGCGTGTATTTTGGGGGATTTTCATTGATATACAATGGAATAATTCGAAAACAACGGTGAAAAGTTCAACTAACCTAAGATTCGACTGTTTCAGAGTTTCAGTAATTCAGTTGTTTATTTTTCGCACAGAACACAAAACACAAATGATGATACAGGACCATGGAATAATGTTACTGTCTCCAGGATAAGTGTTCTATGACCATGGATATGTCCCGTATATGGTTTCGGTCAACCGGAGCGGTTGTCTCTCTTTATGATATTTTACAGTTTCATTCAAGAGAGAGAGAACTACTCAGGGGGTCTATTCTTGAACAACACGCTCGTCCAACGTATACGTTGTTGCTAGGCAGAGACCAATCAGATCAGAGCTGCGTTCGAGTTGATAACCTTATAGCGTTTCTTTTGGAACTCGGGACAATTTTTGTTCCATTGTTTTCAATGGTATCAAAAGCCCGGCTGAGGCACTGAATGCCCTGCTCGCTTGATAGGGCTTCAACTCGAACGTAGCCCAAATCTGTCGTAGCTTAGCAACAGTGTATTCGCAACATTGCGAGTGATTCAAGAATATTGCCCTTGGGGCCCTATTCTTGAATCACTTGCAACAACGTATACGTTCAGTGAACATGTGCTTCAAGAATAGGGCCCCTGGTTGATTGACACAATATACGAAACATAATGCATGTTCTTTCCTGCGAAATCAGCTATTTCTCCTTTGTTGTCCGTTGTTTTGTAATTATTCCCTGCTTATAAGTTCTTATCGATTGCTTACATATCAAATTGCATGAGGATTTGAAAACATGAGGTATTTTGAGAAATTTTCAACTGAAATTCTTCGAATTTGAAAAAACATCCTTTGCCAGAACTGTACAGATTAGTTTCCTTTGAAAAATATATCAAGAATATCATTATACATATTTTATTATTTTCATCAAACACTCTTTCGAGTGCGCCCAAAAGACAGAGCTTTATGCGGGTAAGGGTCGACTATTTGTCTTGGGTGCATTTTTCTGCTCATTTATTATTATTGTAACAGATTTGTCTTTGTGAAAAGTGAACTTTGAATTCATTCCTTATTTTGTCACCACTTGAACAATACTCAAGGCCTCCTTGTCCCCCTTGTGACCCTCATGCCCGGGGATCCAACATAAGTAACTCTTTTTTGGGTACGTAGCTTGAGTGCGCCAAGATAGCTTTCCACCAGTCGTGAGAAGCTGATCGTCTTGATTGCTGCCCGGCTGTCGGAAAAAAATGGCAATGGTTTTATTTTCGACCTTCTACGTATACATCATTAGTATATGTAGTTTTATAAACAAGTACTGAATGCGTTCTAGAATCTTGTATGGCAAAATACCTCTAAAGTATTCAACCATTGCACTGCATGCGACACATTCCCAAAAACCCGCTACCATTTTATTTATACTATTGCAACGAAATACACCATAGCGAGCGCCTCTGATGGGTATTCACCTCAACTTCAGGGATATGCGCAATAAGATCGTCGCATTTCCCGTGCTCTGTGGCAGAAGTTCCTCCCGGCTCATTTGAAATCGTAAACTCACGGTAACAAGATGCACGGTTGGGAAATAGTAGACATGCCCGATGATGTCCCCGAAAAGCGAGGCTTTCCGGATTTGGCAGCTTCCCTCAGTCCCAATGCGAGAAGGAAACTGCCATTCTCAGAGGGGGCGGCAGATTCAGAACCTGAAACAGACGGCAAAGGGGGCGCATCCGCAAAAAAATCCCCAGACTATCAGAAGCGCAAACCTTGGCAGAAACCAGAAATACCGCTAGAAATGCTGAACTCCTACTATCTCAGCACTCCGCCGAAGGGCTCTTGGACAGAACACTGCCTAAGAGAACGGAAGGTAAGTTCGAAAATTGATTCTTCAACAAAAAATAACGAACTAACCTTTCAGCAGGAGGAATATGAAGAAGTAACCTGCCCTTATGCGACTAGACAGGCAAACGATCAAGCAGTGTACGACACGGGCAAGTTTTTATCCAAGAGCAAACTGAAAGAGGAATTGGGTATGTTGAATATGGTGGGTGCTCAGATCATTCTCTGCAAAGTTCCCAGAGAGGCCTTAGAAATGCTCATTGCCGACCACCCTCCACAGAGCCTCGTGGTCCAATCTCCTCCAAGGACTGGTCTGACATCTAGTTTGGCCCTCGCCATGCTGCATTTGAAAGATATGAAGGAAAGGTATCCACAAATCCTCTGTGTCACACCGTCTCGGTTTGTGACGTATCGGATCTTGTCCTTGGTAGAAAGATTTTTCACCCTCTTTACTAGGAAAAAGGAAGGTCCATATCCGACAAGGCCACTTTACATCAACGAGGAATTGGAAAGGACACGTTCCGGAAAGGAAATACTGGACTATCCCATAGTTCTCGGCGAACCCAACATGATCCTGGAATCAATTCAAGAAGGGGCGATCGATTTGAGGAGAGTCCGCCTCTGCGTAATGAAAGACGCAGACGACTTGATATCTAGGAAAGAGCTTCAAGATGAGTGCCTGCGTATAATGGAAAATTTGCCGACATCGTGCCGGATAGCGATGGCTACGTCGACGTACGAACAAGAGCTCATGGATTTCGCTGAGCATATCTTGGAGGATCCTGTCATTATAGTGAAGCCAAGGAAAGAACGCTGATCGTCTTTATTTTATCGTGGCGTGTGCGATTTCAAAGATAAGTCTATTGTTATTGTATGTTTTTATTGTGTTCTACAATATCTCACTCAGCGTTCTCTGGAATGTTGTTTTTCTATTTTGCCTGTGATTTTTTACAATGTTTTTCATCTGTGGCTTTTTTTATACGTTTTTTCGAAGAGAAGCATATTATACTGTTTACTGTTTAAATATATTTGAGAATGAATCTTCTTCTTATTCTTGACTGACAACACAGACACGATCGATAATGACATATGACAGATTTTCAAATTTTTGAGTTCTCTTGCGAAATTTGTGTAAAATAAAATTGAAGTCGGGTTAATGTTTATGATTGGGATGTTTCAAATTTTCATAATATGTAAGCAACGGGTGAAAGCTTGGATGCATCAGTAGAGACAAAACGATATTTGAGCTGAAGGTGATTTGAGGTGTAATTTGACTAAATGCGTATATTCTTGCTCATGTACCACGGAATTCAAAATTTTGTCGTTTGAATATTGACAACATCGAAAGAATTCCAAATACGGAATGCGGATGCAACTGCCTCCATGAATTGGCTTTCGAATTTTCTCTGCGGATTTTTGTCAAAATTGTGCAAAATTCAAATGAAAAACACCCGCCGCATGAAACTTTTGCAATTTATATGTTTATATTCAGATAGAAAAGAAATAAACGATAAGAGAGTAAAAATTGATGATCCTGCAGAGCGTCATAAAACTAATATTCGATCATAAAAGTGCAGGACCCATACATTATACATCCCAATCTCTCCTCTCCCTTTCTCTCTCTGGGCGAGTCGGATATTAACTCCAGCTTCAACCAAGACGGGTAATTCGAATTAAATATACCTTATCTCTTTTCACTACTCAATCGTTCGAATTTTATATCTGGGGTAAAAAGAGTGGAACTTGTTTCGTTCGGTTTTTCAGGGGTAGAGTGAAAGAAACTACTCCTTTAGTACCCGCTTGGTGTTATGACTGATGTGGTTTGAATAAGGCTGGATTTCTGACAGGGGTGCTATTTTCAAACATATTCGGATTTAATCGTGTACGATCTCTTGCACACGAAATATTTCCGACTATCTTTCTCATTTGGGATTTTCAAACACCAATCGAATCATGATTCTATCATGATCGAAAATTCGAACGGATTGATATGGCAACATGGCCAGTGACTACTTTTGACAGAGATCGACCGGTTTTCCCATTTTAATTCAAGTTGAGTTTTTGTTTATAAAATGAATAGTAAAAGAAAAGGGAATATTTCGCATGAACAAAAAAGGGAAATGTTAGAATTCCTGGATAAACATCCCGACTTGCAAAAAGGAAAGTTTACTAAAGACTTCACATTTAAAAAATCACAGGAACTTTGGATCACGTTAGCGAATCAATTGAATGCAATGCCCGGAGCCCAAAAAGAGTGGAAGCTCTGGAGAAAGGTAACATTCATCCCATTTTATACTGAACACGATTAATCTATTAGTTTTTCAGACATGGCAAGATTTAAAAGGATCTGCGAAGAAAAAACAATCAGACATAAACATTTATAGAAGAACAACCGGTGGTGGTCCAACCTTTCATACCTCCACTACTGAAGAGGATAACATGATCTTAGCGATGATAGGGACATCAGCCACAGAAGGCCATCCCGACATACTGGAATCAGAAACAATCTTTCAAGATTTAACAAACGTTTCAGAAGTTGATATGGTTAAAGAAGCTCAAAACGATAACAATGATTTTTATATTTTGAATGAACACTGTTATAATATTAATAACATTGAAGTCTCAAGTGTCCAAAATGAACAGAACAGTAAAGAAAACAAAATTGAATCATCTGGTGATCCGAACCAGAATATTGAATGTGACAAAATAGAGGGTTCTAAACAGAAAAGAAAGAAAACAGTGAGAGTTGAAAGATTGAACCACACCATAGCCGCCACCAAAAAATTGGCTGAACAAACAGATTTGATCACTAAACAAACCGGTGAATATCAAAGGAACAAACTGAAGTTGTTTGAGAAAGATATTGATGCCAAAAATAGAATAGCTTCTGCACTCGAGCAAATTGCCAAAAACTTGGCAGACTTGAAGAAACAATCTTGAAATTAAATTTCAAGCTCCTTTGTCATTTTCATTAGTCATAAGCTTATTATTTTGTGATATGTCTCAGATATCTGCGACTTTATGTGCAATGTGATCAATGTGTACCAAAGTATTTTTGTTGTTTTTTGTTTAAGAATATAATTGTTAATTTGTACTTAGAACTATATGAAAAAGGAATAATACAGAAACTCATCAAACACCGAAGCAGTCAATATTATAATTATTTTCCTGCATTACTTAGAATAGTGAATGGAAGTGGCCGTTACTCGATGGAAATCATTAAACAAATAATTTTCACATATTAGGGTTCAACTAAACAGCGACCCGTGTTTCGCGATACAATAGCTTCATCAAGCAGGAACTTTAAACTCCGTTAAGTTACTGCTTGAGCAAATTATTGTATAGCGAAACACGTGTCGCGGTTTAGTAAACCCTGATATGTGAAAATATTACAAGCAACTGTATATTATTTTTTTATATAGAATAGCTATTATTCTAGCCTTTTGGCTCAGCTTGTATAGAAGGCATAAAATTAAAAATGTTACTCCAGTAGTCCATACCATGAAATATCTAGTTCTAATATTTTGAAAATATCAAGTGGTTCTCAAGCTATTGCCTTCTATAAAAACTAAGCACAAGAATATCTACTCAATCTGAAAACAAAAAAATTCAGGTTGTGGAAATAAAAAAACTTGTGATAGGTACATATTTTTTATTCATAAATTCAACCAAATGTATTTTCCTCAAAGATTGAAATGGTTTCTCAACAGATATTGTTGCAAATTTCTCCCTTCTTCCAGTTCTGGATTTATTCTCCTGCGTCCACCTTGAAATGCTTCAGCATCAATATTTTGAACGTCATATTGTCCAAAGTCAATCTCTATAAACCTATCTTCATCATCAAAATTTACTGGTGCTAAATTGTTTTTTACACACATATTGTGCAAAAGTACGCAAGAATTTATTATTTTTGAACACCTATTTGGTTTATAGTGTAAGACCCTATGCTTGAGGAGACATCTGAACCTCAACTTCAAGACACCATTGCACCTCTCAATGAGAGATCTGGTACTTTTCTGTCTCTGATTGTAGTTACCTTCAGGAGTGCCCTCTTCAGCATTAGCTAAGGGTGTTAGCATCCAGGGCCTTAACGCATATCCGGAATCACCTACAATAATTTACTGGGTCAAGTTATAGAAATCAAATGACAATTAGTTTGTAAGCTTTACCTAAAAGATAAAATGTTTTATGTCCATTTAAATGAAGATTACGCATATAATGGTATGCAGTACTGTTATTCCACACAAACATATCATGGGTACTACCAGGATATCTGGCACACACATTCATAATTTCCAAGTTGTGGTCACATATCTAGAAGTAAAATTAGTTGATTTCAGTAAATGATAATTTAATGTACCTACTCATATTGCATATTGCCGAAATTATTTCCAAGTACACATGATTATCAATTTCACAAGATGAAATAGTTTACTTTTCTTGATATCTACATTTTCAGGGTTGATTGAGAACCCCGTATTCAACAACGATATTTGCTAGTGGATCACTCATTGGATGTTGAATTACCATATTGTAACATTTTTTCTTTTTAGTTTGTCTTGATCCTTTTTTGACATAATATAACTAGTCCAAATATGGGTGAGCCACAGAACAAATTTCAACTACTTACTCAACTACTTACCAATTGGACATTTATTGAATGATATCCTTTTCGGTTCACATATACCGCTTCTGGATATACCGGATCATCACTGTCTGGTGGGTATATAGCAACGTGGGTGCAATCCACACACCCAATAACACCAGGAAATTGATGTTGCTGAAAAAAACTACAAAAATGATGTCTGGTGATGTTTTCCTGAATATGCACACTCACCTGTTACGCAGATGTCGTAATTCCTCAATATTTCTAGGAAGTTTAACATGAGAATTAAGTATTTGTGGATCATTAAGTGCATCTGAAACCTCCGTGATGGATTTGCTTACAGTGCATTGACTGACAGCATGATTAACATTTCTTCCTATATCCATCTGATAACTTCCACTGGCAAAAAAGCGTAATGCTATCAGTACCTATGAAAAATTGATACTTTACTAATTAATAATGTTTAACATCTACTGAATTAGATAAAGAAAAAAATTCGTAGCAACTTACTTTTTGCTCAACAGTTAAACCGGATACTGTTTTTGGAGCATCAATGTGTGGCTCTACCAAGTTGACTATTTCGTTCACCAATGGTTTGGTTAAACGATATATTTTGACGAACTCATTATCTCTCAACTCTTCCATAGGATCAACGATCTGCCGGTAATGTCTTCTGCGTCCTCGTGCAAGTATTTCAGCCTCTTCTAAAGCCCCTATCCCAGCCAAATTAATAATTCCATCAAAGGCAGCCATAACATAACCTCTATCGAATTTCCATCAAATTTCTGATTTTCGTGTGCGAACTAATAGTTCCGGTTGGTTCCAACCATCCGATGCATATTGAACGGAACATTTCGTATGCGAGTACTCATACAGCATTTGAAAATACTGTTTATAAATTTTTACCCGTAAATGTGATAAATTCGTACACGAAACCCACTCGCATGCATTTGAAAATAGCACCCCGATCCGAAATTCGATCGTACGACGATCAGATAGCTTTCTGATTGGTCTAAATTTAAATTCAGACCAATCTAGGCCAATCAGAAAGCAAAACTAACCACAGGAATATATTGGTTCTCTTCAATCTCCATCACAATTCAGTTTCACACAAACAAATCCAATAACCCAAACTTTAGTGTATTTCTTGAAAAAGACTGTCAAAATTATAGTCCTATATTCGTTCGTTTATTGTTCCTCAGAAACTTTTGGGTGATTGATAGCACTCCACATGCAGTATCAAAACAATTTTTCGAACTCAGCTTTAATAATATTTGAGTACATTCACCAACCCTAATACATTCAATAAAACGAATGGTGCTAGTTGAGTGATTAACCGATTACTCCATATATTTGTTACGTCATCGTCCGAAGCGACCACATAACCGGTTTCCGTCAACACCAGTGTCTACTACCAACCTTCAAATCGTGGCATTCGGGACTCGAAAATCCGCCTGCATCTGTCATGGCTGGTAGGTGACGCTTACAATGTTATGAATAATATAATTTTTCTTGAATTCTGAAGGGATTTCCACCAACTTTTTTGTTTCAGATCTATTCGCCAAAGTCAGTTGTACATATTGCCAGGAAGAAATCAACAGCGTCCGAATACAATGCTGCGTGTGTCCTGATTTTGATATCTGCCTTCAGGTAAGGTCACGTGATTGACGAGCTGTCGAAACTTGGGCGCGAATTACAAAATTTGTTACATAAATGTTGCATTTGAATAGTTCTCATAATGCTAATCAATGGAGACTTTAGTAAGGCAATAAACGCCGTTATAGAGATAATAAACAAAAGCTTTGAAGCAGGCGAATTAAATACTTTTGATTTTGTCTGCTTCAATATTCTGCTCTCAAAACTGCAAAATTATAAATTTTACAAAACAAATCTCAACTTATGGAATGTTATCTTGAAGAGAGGTAATAGAATGTATTCTTGAATGACAAGCATACAGTTCCACTCCCAATTGAGTTTGGAGTTCCCCAAGGGTCAGTACTGGGGCCAACTTTTTTCTAGATTTATATTAATGACAAAACCTGACAACCCTAGTGCTGACTTTATATTATATATTCGCAGTTCACACAACCATATCTAGCTCCGGCAATGATCTTAATATTTTGCGTACTAAATTTGAGAACACAGGTGAAAATTAGTTAATTGGTTACCACATATAATCTTGAGCTCAATGAAAATAAAAGCCAAATGGCTTAATTTTCCATAATACGTATAGCTCGTGGGTGTTCATATTGAATTGAGAAAGTACAATCTTACAAACTTTCTCCAAAACTTTATAAAAGTACATACCTATTGAGAAACTTGCAAAAATCCGTCTCTAAACAGGTATTAAAACCGTGTTTTATGGAATAATATATTCAAAAATATCCTACCTGATATTGGTATGGGGCCATACATACAACCAGTGCTTCAATTGTATTTAGCATCCCAAGGAGGGCAGTTAGAATTGTTGATATTTTTCCCTATAGACAGAACTATAGAAGCAGTTTCATAAATAATAAAATGCTAACTCTACCATCATTATACATATTGAAATGCTTGCTGCATGTGAAAAACCATATTTCGGAATACACTACCCATGAAAAAATTTATAGTCATAGTACTCTCAATAAAGAAAATCTGTACCTCGATGGCCACAGAGTGTACAGAACTGGAAATGGTGTAATTTACTGTGCTACAAAAATGTTTTATCCACCATTGGATATATTTAAGAATAAAATCAAGGAGTATCTTTTAAAAAAAGCATTTTCTTGTATAGAAGAATATTTTATAACAATTTTCAAGACATGTAGTATCACGGAAGCTGTATAGTGTTACGAAACGACTTTTATGACCCATAAGGTGAACAAATTATTTTGTTGAAATTTTTCTTATATATGACTGTATGTTTATGTTTAGTTTTAGCTAAATAAGTTGTCCCAGTAAACTTGTACTTTTGTATCAGCACCAAATATCTACTACTACTAAACTTGAAAGTATTCAAAACAAATTCATCAATTATGTCAATAGGAAATGCTTTCTATGAATCACCGAAATAAGACTTATGGGTAAAGAAATGAACCTAATATCTTTATAACAGTGAAGAATGATTTTGGATGTTACATTTTTGTACAAAGTTATCAACCAAGAAATTGACTCAATAGAAATCTATCAGCTGAAACAAATTGCAGTTCCTGTTTATTGCACTAGACATTTCCCTTTGTTTTTTACCAATGAATTAAACACAAATTATTATTTGAATTCCCCTCTACGTAGAATACCGACTCAAATCCTACAATAAAGTAGCAGAATCAACAAATATGCATATTTTCGCAAATAGTTTTTTTTCTGAAGTTTTTCTAAAGTTCACCACAAATATATTTCAATGAACTGGAGACCCGTTGCATATGTTCTTCATCACTCTATACAGTGTCTTATGTTTAAACAATTTCACGTTTTAGAACAGTGCAAAACAGCTTATTGTAATTTTATGCACTCATACTAAGTGATATATTGTATATATGTACTTTTTTATTATTTGTACTTCAGTGAATACATGCTCTGGGTTTGTCCTGTCTGTACCCCAAAAGAAGAAATAAAAATAAATAAATAAATTCCCTGTATAAACATTTATGTTCCTTGGGATGAATAAACTATTATTATTATTATATTGTAAAAAGGAACACGAAGTCGTCTCTACATATATTTTATTCAAAAGGATCAATGTCGTATTTAATAAAACATGTTTCGAACATATATATGTTCATCTTCAGTTAGAGTACGATAAAGGAATAAGTGGGGAAATCAAACTATCATAATAATTTTTTTTTATCAAGGACCTATAAGGTTCATGAAGTTATAGTTAGTTATAGTGAATACAATTTAAAAACTCATACGCGTCATCATAGGCATGGTTGAATTTTGAGGTACACTGAAACCAGATTGTTATATCTAATATGAAATCAACAATTCACACCTCCTTTGTTAATAGGTTCGTGTATATCATTCATTGAAATGTGGAAGCTCATCTATGAAAAAGTTCTTTTCTAGTTTTCCAATTTAGAGTTCCGAATGTTCAAATCATATATTTTGAATAGCTACCTACATCCAAACTATTTTGAAGAATCAAGATTTTTCAATATTTATAGACTGCAAATACTTACTGTGTTCCTACACAGTATAAATATTCTCAGGCATAACACCTATATCCAGTACAGCAGTATTTGTAAGCATTTTGATGGTTTCTGAGCTTTGTTATCTTTAATCTTTTGAGAAATATCACTGACAGTATACATACTTGCCTTCAAACCAACACGATAAAAGTGAATATTTGACTGTAGATTATAAATATATTTACTACGTTGTATTCCAGCAAAGGGACATTATCCCACTCTCTTTCAAAATAACTACTCGAAGATGTCATCAACTCTTGTCAGCGATAGTTTTTACCTCTTTTTGTTTTTTTAAGAAGAGCCTGATACTTCTATAGAAACATTAAAATATCCAAAATACCTAAACACAGAACTGTCACTTCTGAATGACTATTGTCAATTGGTAAATAACAGACCTCAAACAAATTGTGGCAACATCGAGAGTGCTGCCAACCAAATGCCAGAAAATAACAGTCGCCAAATTTGAAATTCTATACAAACATTCCAATGCATTTCCATCAATGAATTGGTTTTAGTAAGGTTAGGTCGATTTCCCCACCTATTTCTTTATTGTACTATAACTGAATAATAATAATAATAATATTAATAATAATAATAGCCTTTATTACCCAACAGTTAAAAACCATTTACAGGGTTAACTACATATGTTAAAGAGTAATAGGTGCTTATAAGTACGACGTTACAATTTGTCAAAAAGATGAACAAAATAGATATGAAAATGGAGCAATGGAAAAGAAAAACATATAAACCTATAAAATAATATTACACCAAGATTAAGAATTCTCCATGAAAAACTGAGATGCAGTTTTTACAATACATTCTAGGGAATCAAAATTGATATCACACAGATTTGATATTGAATTGAAATTATTGCAAATACTAAAGATAGGTGACTTGTGGTACAAATTAGTTTTGGCCAGTTGGCAATAAAACGTTTTTGTACTTCTTATTCTAAACTGAGGCACACAGAAATTTATGAGAGATAAAACCTCTGAAGCATCCACGTTATTGTGCAGTAACCTATATAGAAAATTGATTCCAGCAATTTTTCTGCGTAGCTCGAGACTTTCTATATTGAATGTTGAGCTGAGAAATTCATATGGAATACCCCTCTCAGGATAGATACCAAAAGATTTTAAGTATATAAACTTTAGGAAACGACGTTGAACTTTTTCAATTAACGTATTATAGCAATTATAAAAAGGAGACCATACGACAGAGCCATATTCTAATTTTGTCCTTACGTAAGCTATATAAAGAGAATTTAGAGCAGATATGTTTGAGAAAGATCTACAATTGCGAACAATAAAAGCCATAAGCTCTCAATGATTCATTCACTTTCAATCTGATATGATTGGAAAATGACAAATTCTGGTCAAAATATACACCAAGATCTTTTATTGATTTATTACGTGAAAGTGAAATGGCATCTAATCGATAATTGTACTGAATGACTGACATTTTCCTGCTATAAGTCACTACTTTACACTTGGATGCATTGAGATATAGATTGTTGACTTCACACCACCTCTGTATATTTTCTAACTGTCGTTGCAATATATTACAATCTTCGATAGTTTCAACAGGCAAATATATTTTTAAATCATCTGCATAAAGTAACTTATTACAATCGACATAATTACTGAGGTCATTAATAAATAACAAGAACAGAAGTGGTCCGAGATTAGATCCCTGAGGTACTCTAGATGAAGGATTGTAATAAAAAGAGTCATAGCCGTTACATGATACAAACTGTTCACGTTGAAGAAGGTAGGAGAGAGGACATAAGAAGATGAACATATATACGTTACTAAACACGACATTGATCTTGTTCGAATAAAATATATGTGGAGACGTCTTAGTGTTCCTTTTTCCAATAAACTTGGTCTTCCACTTCGAGTTTGGACTACTACTTTCGTATTATTACTATCACATTTACCGTTCCAGTGCTTCTCCGTGGGCGCCGAAATCGGCCCGCACCGCAACGACCACGCGTACAAGTTCGTCGACCACTGCGCGGTCAGCATCTTCGGCGGCAGGGGCGCTTGGACGGGCAAGGAACAGCTCCAGCTGCTCGACGCCGTCGAACTGTACGGCTTCGGCAACTGGGAGCTCGTGAGCCAACACGTCGAGACGCGCACCGCCGAAGAGGTCAAGGAAGAGTACGTCGCCCGCTATTTGGACGGCAACATCGGCACGGCGACGTGGGCGCAGCTCGCCAATCACCGGCAGGAGTTGGTCGATCACGTGGCCGAGGACGAGGGACCGCTCTCGCCGACGGTGACGTCGAGGCTGCCGCCGTTGGACGCGACGCTCGAGGAGGCGAGGCTGTTGGGCTACAAGCCGCACAGGGATGACTACGAGAGGGTTAGTGTGTTTTTAGTAGGAGAGCCCACGATGCTGAATCGGGATTTACTCGAGCGTCATATAGACCTATTGGGTTGCGAAGCTTAGATGATTAAAAGAAAAAAATGTTATATAATGTATACTTTTTCATCGGTGGGGAGAGCGGCTTTAAACTTTCAAAAATTTAAAAAAAAAAACTGTTGCATGGACATACTCGAGCGCGTCAGATATTGATATCATCTATGTCCTACATATTTTCAAAAATGTACGTATGTTAATCTGATTGTTTCCATGATGGGGGTGGTCGTACGCAAGGGTTGAAAATGAAAAAAAAAAATCTCGAGCGCGTCAGATTTTCTGAGGGGATGTTAAGTAAACCTAAAAAAAGCTCTTATATAATAATCTGACGGTTTGGATGTGACGTAGACTCGCGGCCGTTATTAGAATGTGAAAAAAAAATCGTTATTTTGAAATACACAAGTGCGTCAGATTAAGATATACCGTGTGACACAGACTCAGGGTACACCTCCTTTTTCTCCTTTGCTTCTTTAGCTATATTTCTGAAATTTGGAACATTGAATATGCTCACTGAGCAGCACTTCTCGACATATCTGAAAGAAAAAAACAACTTCCAATTTTTCCGGAAATGACATCAACTTTCGATTTTTGAATGGGACACCCTGTATATTGTTACATGATCGGTTAGGGATGATCATGAGGAATCCAACTATACCAGGTTTTATGATGTTATCTCCGATGACTACGGAGATATCGCCATTTATTTTATTCATAAGCTCAATGAGTGGGAGAGAGAATCGGATTGACCCGCCAGAAAAAGTTTCTCTCTCCTACTCGTTGAGCTTATGGATAATATAAATAGCGATATCTCCGCAGTAATTGGAGATAACATCATCAAACCTGGTATCGTTGGATTCTTCATGATCATCCCTAACCGATCATGTAACAATATACAGGGTGTCCCATTCAAAAATCGAAAGTTGATGCCATTTCCGGAAAAATTGGAAGTTGTTTTTTTTCTTTCAGATATGTCGAGAAATGCTGTACAGTGAGCATATTCAATGTTCCGAATTTCAAAAATATAGCTAGAAAAACAAAGGAGAAAACGGGGGTGTACCATGAGTCTGTGTCACACGTATATGGTTCACCTTCATGCCCTAGACGTTGCAGTCTCATAATCTGACGATTATCTGGAGGGATTCGCCTGTTCTGCCAATTTGATTTTTTTTTATCATTTTTTTAAATCATTGAACTTAATTGAAAAGCTCAGGAAAAAGCATCCAAATAAAAAAGTGTATGTTTTTTTAGTCGAATACTTGTATTTATAAGAAAATAAATATTAGCAATTAAATTTTTAAAATTTTTGAAACGTTGGATACACGTTAACAATATCATGCCACCAACGAGTCTTTGTGATCAACTGTCATGGCATCATGGCAATAACAGAAACCAGAGTGGAGACGGAGTGAGAGAGCAATAGATAGAGAAAGAGTGAGAGGGAAACAGAAACGTGGAGAGGGGAATATAGGCATCACGTAGCTGCACGTATTAAACTTTATCGTTAAATTTTTATTATTTCGGCTTGTGGACATCGTCAGATTATATAATTTTTGTAATTCTAGAATGTCGAGATGACGTTTTTTTTTTAAACTTTCTAGCCCTCCTCGTTCTTTAAGTCACTTTCGAATTGTCAGATTAGTGGAATATACACGTTTCAGGATGTAACTAACTCACCCCACCTTAATCTGATGCGCTCGAGAATTTCAGATGAACAATTTTTTTTTACTAATCTTATCCTTTATCCTTGAAGGGCGGCCATATATATATATATATATATATATATATATATATATATATATATAGGGCTCATATATAGTGGAAGTACTTAACCGGGTACAAGGTATCCCCCTGTATATTAATCTGCCGCGCTTTAGTGAATTCCAAAAATCCCGTCTCGGGCTCCCCTATTATTTAGCACGTTAGATGCCATCACGCCCCGGAGCGGTTGAGTGATACTTTTGTTAAAATGGCATTTTATTCTTTTTCAAATGGCATCTCATTCGTGAAATTCGGTCAGATGGTTTCCGAGATGAGTTTTCCTTGTTCCATTTGAAATAGTAAGGGTTGGTCCCACCCTTCCTGGAGGGTTGAAGTTACAGTCCAAAAAATCGTATCAAAAAACCTTCCCCTCGACAAATGTGATAACGTTTTTTTCAATGAACCAGGAATCAGATATTTCGTCTCTTTCGTTTCGAATTTTGAACCTGTTTATTGTTTAAATGTTGTGGAATTTTTTTCATATTTCAAATGGAAAATAGAACTTTTTTTTTGGAATAACGATTGAATATAGAATAACCTTTCCAATGATATATCATGAACATGCTCTCGATTCACAATCTGTCGAAATAGTTCAGATCTTATAAATATTACTTTTTGTACTCCCCTCGTAACGAAACATCTTTATGACAGTGTGCTATTGAAAATTGAATAATATTATGTAAGTAACGAAAATTCATGGCCATACTTTTCACACAAATATTGTATGAAAAGTTTTGCCATCAACTGTTGTTACATGATATTGTTCAATATTCCGTAGAATATTTTCATGAAAATGTTTCGTTACGGGGGGGAAACAAAAAGTATTTTTTTATAAAATCTCAATCATATCAGCAGGCTGTGAATTGGAAGTATGATTATGATATATCATTGTAAAGGTAATTCTATACTCAATCGTCATTTCCACGAGAAATTATAGATTCCTTTTGAAATATGAAAATTGGATGCGCTTCCGATCAAACCGGAAGTGTTATATATGGTTTTATACTTGCTAAATTGTATACTCATGGCTTCAAATCGAAGCACCGAATATGAAATATCCCTAAAAAGTAACAACGTAGATACAGGAGGGGGGGAGGAAATCGGTTCCGGGTCACAAGGTATATTGGGAATTTCACGATGACTAAAAAAATCGGCAGATGTGCACTTTTTCTGAACGACTTTCTGGTATATAACTTTTCGATTTTCCCACTAGGAATATAACATGGAGGCCGAGCAGCTGGTCTCCAAGCTGCAGCTGGACCTCGAAGAAGACACCGAAATGGAGGTGGCCCTCAAGCTGGCCATGGTCGATATGTACGTGAGGAGATTGAGAGAGAGGGCGAGAAGGAAAAGGATCGTCAGAGATTATCAGTTGGTAGCCAAGTATTTCGCAAACAAAAAGGAGCTGCACCAGAAACAGACTCATTCCAAGGAGTACAGGTTAGTGGGGAACTAACAATCGGACTCGGTGGCATTGATCCACATCGAATTAACAAAAAACATACTTGAAACTTTTTGTGGAGAGTTAATTATCATTCTTTCAGTTGAAAATATTTGCGGGCACTTTTCGACTGGTACCTTGTTTTCAATGCATTTGCATACTCATAAATGTATGTAGAAATTTGAGTTTCATTATCTACGTGATGAACGTTGTGATTCTGAGGCGGGATCTTTGATTATGACATTTGATGTTATTCTAATTTCAATTAAGTATACAACTATTCATATAAAAAAATTCCATTTGTTGCACACCACACAAAGTGAAATCGAACAAAAAAATACGCGCATACTCCCCATTACGAAGATTAAAAAAAATTCGTCGCAGGGAACTGCGCGAAAAGATGCGCGTCTTCGCCCAATACCTGTCTTCCGGCGAGCACGACCGACTTATAGCGACCATCGAGAGGGAGCGCGAGTTGCGCCACAGGCTGTCCGAGCTGCTGAGGTATCGCTCCCTAGGCCTCACCACGCAAGACGAGATCATCCACTACGAGCAGCACGCGGCGTACGAGCGGCAGCAGCAGATGCGCCAGAGCAAATCTGTAAGTATGTTTGAATAGCTGTTGTGACGGCGAGTCGTGTGCTCCCCTTTCCCGCACGATCACCGCCGCTTTTCTCGAGATGCACGGGAATCCTGGCGTTTGCAAGAAAGCGATGTTTCAGTTACCTTAGGGTACATCTTTGTGACATCCCAGGGACGTCTCTGGGTTGTACTGTAAAAGAATCGACGCGATGTTCCTGGGAAGTACTGGAAAAGAATCAGCGTGATGTCCTTGGGACATCGGTTGAACTCGTTACTTGATGCGTCCTAGGGACTTGCCAAAGTCGATTTTGAATATAATTATTCAGTATTTCGGTTGTTTTCAAGCCACGAAGGTGAATTGAACGGTGCTCCTTGAGAGAGATATGTCAACAAAAAAAAACAAGAAATTTTTTAAGTGTATTAATAAAAATCAGCATCAATGTGATCAGCAAGAAGATCATAGACAAATAATTTCATTCGAATACTTCACAACGTGCGATCATCAGGGTTTCTATGCATATTGGCTCCTTTTGAATCAGCTCTACTTTGCATGGTATGTCTTAAAGATGTTGGTGTCTTTAGTGTAGAGGGTTACTGTTCTGGGCAGCAATTCTTGACTCTTTGCCTCTGGATTGGTGAGCGTCATTTAACATTAAGATTTAGATATGATGACGCGATATTGTGAACCATCTCATGCCAGTAACCTTTACATCGTTTTAATCATTATATAATATCAAATTTGATGAAATCGAAAATCTCTTCATGCAAACAGTCAAGAACCCTTGTCTTGATTCATTCCAATTGCATTCCAGCTAAAACTAACCATTTTAAATGGGTTAGTTTTGATGTTGGAACTCTGAAAACAAATGTGAAACACGCCAATTTGGGATTTCCGGATCCTAATCTAATGTCAAAATTTTTTCCAATGGACATGATAGGCCTATACATGTTCATTCACATCGAACAGAAAATTGTTTGAAAGATCTTCAGATCTCTATGCAATACTGGTTTGTTGGAATTAGGTTTGCCATCTCAAAAATCTGTCAACCAGGACAAGAAACGTTAAAACCCCGGATTCTGGAGCTTACTACCCGGACGTTTGAACAGAGTATTTTTATAAGTTACTCAGTAGAATAAAATATAGTTTTGATGGTCATAAATCAACTTTTATTCATTTCAATACAATTTTAAAGTAAATAACACGAGCCCGTCTTACAAATTACTCTTTTTTTAAGAGTCTTTTAACACATTAAAATCCCAAAAGTTTAAAGAAACTACATCCTACATTTTTGTCTGTAAATAAAACAAAAAATTATACTCTCTAACTTCGAGAAAAAGCATCGTGATTTGAATTAAAACCCGGACAACAAAGAAAACCCCGCCCGGACAATCCCCGGACGCCTCCTAAACTATGACAAATCCGGGGAAATCCGGACGGATGGCAACACTAGTTGGAATAGGTCTTTGAAAATTATAAGAACTTGTAGCTTTAAATATGTTGATTGCCACAGTTTGGATGCTTTTAGTAAAATATTGATGACATTTTGTGACATACCCTTGAAACAGTGATCTGTAGTAAGAAAATCATAATTCAAAGCTGCCACTTTCAAATTACAGTTGTCAACAGATTAATGGTGGCAACATCAAATGTATTGCCAACAGTGTAGCATCGAATAACCAATAATAAATTTTTATCAATTGGTAACACTGCGTTGATTTTATGTCGCTATAGAAATGTGGCAAGATGAACTGATCCATGGTTCGTTTCAACTGGAATGCACAGTAGTTGTCTTTACGTTTTTAATGAAGGGATACAGAGAACTGAAAAATAACTTCGCATTCGTATCTTCTTCTCTTTTTACTAACACAATATTTCTTTTCCTTTCCTTTCTTGCAGTCGATCCGACTTATCATCGAACCAAGTTTTTTGAAATAACAAATTGGCTTGGTAGAACTTGCATTCAGAGTCATTTATCAATGATTGATTTAGGCAACGCTTCAAACATTTCGTGATCTTCACTTTGTGAATATAGGGTGTCTCATAAGTGACAAAATGGTTAAGGCTTTCGCGGCCGAGTTTTTCAGTTTTACTACTTTTCTTCGGGTTTGAAGGCCGTCGTTCTTTGGAATTTCTTCCAGACGTTTCGCTAGGGCGAGTGGCTAGCTAGCTTCTTCAGAGGCTCACTCATCTTGACTATTATAAATAATAAAGCTGACAAAAAAATTGTACCAAACACAAAGAAATTTTAAATTATTTTTTCCGGAGTATGAAGTAATATGAGATGTTGTACTGCTGAATCGTCAGGAACACACAATTCTTCACTATTGTTCTTCATTGTGCAAGACATTAAACACCAGCAAGAACTTTTAATGTGACTTCAAATAAAACGCGTGAGCTGTAAACTATACTATACCTGTTGGTAACCAGGTGATTCGGCGTCACCTGACACGACTCCATCACAGAAAATGCGATGATATGAAAATAGTTAACTGACAAGAAATGTCAAAATCTGTTTTTATAGAAATACTAAATGTATCTATTTTATTATGCAAACAGGAAAGTTGTACAAAAAACTTTGTATGATATTTCTGTCAAGTAAGTTTTATTTTGTTCGTGAAATTACTCAACTCGCTACGCCCGTTTCGCAAACTTTTTCACTCACAAAATAGAACCTTACTTTCAACACTCATTTCATATTTAATACTTTTTTCTCTGAAAGTGGGAATAAGTTGTAAAAAAAATTAAAACAACCCAGAATAGTTTCATTGTAGATATAATAAGTTTGCCTCTATCACTCGTTAAAACAAAAGCATCAAAGATGCAGGTTTTCCTGATTATCTGAAAAGAATTATTCTGAAACCGATATACAAATCAGGTGAACGACAATGTGTTTCAAATTACCGTCCAATAGTTCTTTTGAATATATTTGCGAAAATATTTGAAAAAATTCTCAAAATTCAACAAACAAATTTCATCACTGACAATATTGAGATAAACAATTTTCAATATGCTTTCCAACCAAATACGAACACCTAATCTATAATAACTGATCTCATGAATAAAATTTATGAAAGATTAGATGATAGTGATTGGGTAGTAACAACATTTTTGGATTTGAAAAAAGCCTTTGACACTGTTGACCATAATATTTTAATGGATATATTATATAATTATGGTATAAGAGTTCATGCATTCAATTTATTCCAAAACTATTTTCAAAATCGTAAACAGTACGTACAAATCAACAAATGTAAAAGTAATGAGAAACTTTCTAAAATTGGCGTCCCTCAAGGTTCAGTTTTGACTCCAATTCTTTTTTTAATCTATATTGACAATATTAAAAGACTCAATTTATATGGAATGCACTTTTCTTTTGCAGATGATATAACATTATTTCACTTTGGGAAAGATATTGACATTTTGGAAAAATCATTAAAACATGATATTGACCTTATTGGAAAATGGACGTGCAGCATTAACCTAACCGTCAATTCGGAAAAAACTGTTTTTATGATTTTTAAACAAAAAAACATGAAGAATATAAAATTAAACTTGAAGATAGATAATAAAGTGATAACTGAAGTTCCAAATCATATATATTATGGTTTATTAATTGGCACAAAATTAAATTTTGAAAATCATATTAAAAAAATGAAAAAATCTATTGTTCCATTCCTGGGGGCCATTAGAAGAATTCACATTTTGAACAAAAACGTTCAGATTCTAATATATAATGCCTTCATTGTTTCCTATCAGATACCTCATTACAGTTTGGCCTTCATGCTCTAAAAAACAAAAAAAATATAATATATCGCTTAATGAACAAAGCAACGAAAGTTATATTCAGAAAACCGTGGGATACTCCTGCAGATATATATAAAGTAACAGACAATATGAATTTGGATCATCTGATTGATTATGAAAAATCTAAATGTATATAAAAATTAACAAAAAACCTTCAGAAATGTAATATAAAATTGTCAAAAAATTATGATTTACATGGCCATCATACCAGAATATCAAATAACTTTCATTTAAATATGATTCATTTTAATAAAGGAAAAAATAACCCCATTTCATCAGCATTAATAACTTTCAATGAACTACCAGAAAAAATTAAATCATCCAAATCCATTCATATTTTTTCAAAAGAACTTAAAAAATATTTGCTTGCATAATGATGTTCACCAAATTATCAAATGAATATTATACTCCAATTTATTATTGATAGTACATAATTTTATGATGTTCTGTCTGGAAGCTGTATATTGAATAAATAAAATAAATATCATGAATAGCTATTTTTTGCGGAATAAATATATGGAAATTAACTCGAGGACAGTGAGAAATTATTCTTCATGATATTTGGACTTTTCATCAGAAATACCCTCACATCCTTTTGTTTGGACCATAGCTCATGAGACACCCTGTGTAACTTGTTTATATTTTACTACCATCTGATCTCAGTTGAAAGAAATACATAAAAATATATATTCCACAGTTTAACTGGAAAATGACGGATCACGGAGTGACTTGAAGAATTCACATTTATGTGCAACTCCAAAATAAACTCTTCTTTCTCTCTCTCACCGATCACAATTATTCATTTTTATTCACTCACTTTCATCCACCGAGTGATTGTGTGCTGTTGCGTGTATATTATGTGTTCGCCATCTTTAATAAAAAATGTATTGATTTCATCGATTTCCATTCTTATTTCATATATCATCATGGTTTGGTTTCGTGTGCAGGCTAGAGTTAACAGAAAAACTATCGTTGACAGAAACAGATTGTATCAGTTTGCATTTCACTTAGGGCAGCAGTGGCTATGCAATGCTGGAGTTCCCCCCCAAAAACGGGTGAGTACCATTCACGGTTTTTGTTTTCGTTTTCGTCGCGTCAAGTTAGGAAAAATCGATACTATTTGCCGGGTTATCACCTCGCCGGGTATTGGATCGAGTTTGAGTGGCAAAATAGCGCGGAAAAGAAGTTTTTGCTTTCAATCGTTTGACGCTAAGTCTTTGAAACGAATAATTTCAATCTTCTGTTTGAAATTTTTGATGATAATTTTTTCAATCGATTTTGAATAAAACTTCTACCCAAGTAAACATCGATAATGGTCATAAAAAATGGAATTTGTTTTCATCAGCGTCAGAATAACAGAGTTATCGCAACTTCTGTTGCGATAGTACTTAAATTAAGATTCCTTTAATTAAATTTAAATTGAGAAATACAAACTTTTATTTAAGTCGCTTCAATTTTGACATTTTCTGTCAAATATTCTTCAATCTTAACCTATAAATTTGAAGTTGATATCAAAACTAAATATCGTGAGTTCAAACTTCAATAATAATAGTGTTGAGAGAAAAAGGATTAAGAACGTTCATGACTCAAGTACGAGGATAATATTATTGTTTGAATGCCATTATTTTATAGTTTTTTGGGTTCTTAACTACCACAATCTGAAAAAATAAGAATTGATATTGAAATCTATACAAGTGTAGAAGGGCAGATTTTCAATCTACCCCGAAAAGTTGCTGCGTCTATTGAAAAACAGTTCTTTCTGGATAAAACAAGTCCAATTAGTCAGCAACTTCTCGTATAACTCAAATTTGGCTATCAAAAAAAATACAAGAACTACTATCCGCTTCCGTTTTCAAAACTCTTTCACAAATATTTTCTTTTAAGTTCGTTTTTCGTAAATGTCAAAAATTTGAGATTCGACATATATCTTTCAAGAGAGGCAGCCAGGCGCGATCCATTTAAACCGAACTGTTTGAGATGCAAGCATCCGCAGACCGCATGATAAAAGTAGACTCCTTCAACTTTCATCTCCTGCTATTGCTCTCTCTTTCTATCATTTGAGTGACATTCCATTCTACTGTATGATATCCATCGATAATGAGGATTCTGATAATTTATAACCATCAATCTCTCTGTTTTTGACGCACATCTTATGTTCGCTCTTTCGTACTTCTAGAGGTCTGGATGTTTCACCGATATAATTTTGACCGCACGAACTAGAGATTCGATAAAAACAATTCTTTGTGTTTTCTGTTATGTCAGTTGGTTTAGTGTGTGTCGGTATTGAACGTGAAGTATTTGTTTTGAGAATGTTGTTCTAACATTATACCTGTTGCCGATCCGTTTTAACTTTTCAGATAGCCTAGGGACGTGAGATATAATGATTGTTAGAGGATATGTAGTTTGTGCGGGTTTTATGTCTTCACTGCGGGTGTGTCACGATTTTCTATTTCAGTCAATGTATTTCCATAAAATTCTTTCAATATCGATTTCATTAATTCACCCTTTTCATCATTTTTGTTCTATCGAAACGACATTTTACTTTACCGTTTTTGACAATTGTATGATGGTTTGAGTTATAGTGACGATATCTGCCCTTCTACACTTGTATAGATTCCGACATCAATTCTTATTTTTTAAATTATGTTAGGTTGAGAACCAAAAAAACGAAATAGTACCTATCACGTAATCCATATGAAAACCGATGTGCTGTCCGGGAAATCAACAGCATACAGCAGTATAATTTTCTGAGAGATCCATTTCAATTGAAGAATTGGAAGAGATCTCAACACATTGTAAACAATATATGATTTTATTGAATTTATAATTTTCATGTTGGAATCTCGCACTCGACGACAAGTCCGAAGTTTGATTCTGGAGTGTTATTCGGGTTTGTTCGCCGTGGTCCACAGGTGTTTACTCCTGACGTTTCGCCTACAGCTGTGGTAGGTATTATCAAAGTCTTTGAGGTAACGGACAAAATGTTTTCGTTCTCACAGACCATACTACTTCGTTCACGTTTTTCTCCGCTCTATATCTGCTTTCATGTCGGACGTTTTGTGTGTCGGAGATGGTCGTGGCTCGTATTCTATTGACTTGTTTTTATGTTTGTGTATCTGTATTGCCTCTCTGTGTAATCTGGGATAGAAGCTTCAGAGTCCTGTCGAGCGCTTGAGGTTCGTCAAATGCAATAACGTGATTGCCTTCTCCGAGTGCGTGTTCTGCTTTTACCGACTTGTCTGTCTGTTCTAGTCGACAATTTCCCCTATGTTCAGAGAGCCGTGTTAGGATGCTTCGTTTGGTGGTTCCAATGTAGACCGATCCACAGCTTCACGGAATCCGGTGCACACCTGGTGTTACCCACGGCTCTCTTGGATCTTTGTCTGACTTCAAACTCTCTCTGGCGGTTCGTGTCGGACTGAGTATTCTATGGTGTTTCATCAGCGTTCGTTCTATCCGATCTGTAACACTTTTTATATATGTCATGAAGGCTTTGCCCATGGCGGAAGAATCCACGGTTTCCTTGGCGTTATCTCTCTTGTAGCCTAAGAGCCAGCGATCGCCAGACTTACGTTATTTTATAAAAGCTGAAAGTTCATCTGCGCGTGTCCCCAACAAAGGTGAAAACAATCAGCGACTGTGGAGTTTAGATCTTGGTTGCTTGGCCAGGAAACAGACAGCAAAGATTTTTATCCAAGTCATGTGTTTTCTTATATATTTCTTACGAATGTCGTAGCTTCAAGCGCACATTTTCTTGATTACTTATACATAACGTCAAAAGATGGCAAGCAATTCAGCAACAGATGTGAAATAATTTCATCAATATCTTAGATCATTCATATTTTTATAAGTACTTTCAGAATTGAACTATTATTTTCCGTATAAACTTCTATTGTTAACACTCCTGTGAAGCTTCATCATCTTTCTGCCAATATTTCAGTCAAACCATTTTATCAAACTGACAAATAGATATCTGCACCTACTTTACCCTTCAGAAAAGATAAATTTCTCTTACATTGACAAGTAAACAGAAATATCGACATTATAGGCAAGATGGCATCACAAAAACCTTTCAAATACTGTCAAACGTAAGTATAATTATGATTTAATGAAGTTGAGGGGTGTCTGGCAGGGGGTTGGAACCAGAGTAAGTGTCTGGCAATGGATGATGTGATTTCTAATATCATTCCGAAGAAGATATGAAAAAGCTGAGCTTTATACTTTGACGAAAGTGAGGTACTATTTTATACGCCTTTGCTACCTGGTATCTGAAGAAGTAACTATCATCCAACCTTCATAGTCGCTGATCGTTCTCACCTGTGTTAGGGATACGCAGAGAAACTTTCAGCTTTTATAAAATAACGAAGGTCTGGCGGACGCGGGCTCTTGCTCTATTGGGCCGTATTTCCCGTTCGAATTCGGCTTCGCTATACCCGTTCCCTTTCAAAGCTAGATTCAGGTGGTCAGTTTCCTAGGAGAGATTTCGTGGTTCACAGATGCCGTGGGCTCCTCCCCATTAATTTTTTGGTTACCCCTCTCTTTTGGCGTGGCTGGTGATTGGAGTTTTCGTTCAGGTATCTATCTAGGTGTGTGGGTTTTCTGTATACCTCATGTCCAAGTGTCCTCGTCTGTTCACTAGCCCATTCAGAAAAGAAATGGTCCCTTGGGTTTCTTGTTCCATTGTGAAAAAGCCTTCATCCCATATGTGTGATAGATCGGATAGGAAGAACGCTGAAGAAACACCATGTAAAAGCAATACTGAGGCCGACACGAACCTTCAGGCACAATCTAAGGTCAGACAAAGATCTAAGAGAGTTGTGGGTAACACCTGGTGTGTACCGGATTCCGTGTAGCTTTGGAATGGTCTACATTGTGACCACCATACAAAGCATCAAGACACGTATTTACATTTGACGAAACTCAAGTGCTCGACAGGATTCTATCCCAAATTATACAGAGAGTCAATAGAGATACACAAACATAAAGACAATTTCAACCGAAAAGAAGAAGGCATGAACATCAATAAAGTCTAGTTACCTGTACTGAAGAATACACGACAGAAACCAGTTAATGGAAAACAAGCCACGACCATCTTCGACACACAAAATGTCCGACACGAAAGCAGATATAAAGAGGACCAAAACGTGAACGAAGTAGTATGTTCTGTGAGAACGAGAACATTACGTCCGTTACCTCATAGACTTTGATGCTGCCTACCACAGCTGTAGGCGAAACGTCAGGAGTAAAAACCTGTAGACCACGGCAAACAAACCCGAATAACACTTCAGAATCGGTTACTTTCGGCCATGACAGTTTTCGTTCTTTGATCAAATTCTAAGTTTGTTCGACATTTGACGTAGTACTTGTCAATATCAAGTTCGAGTAGTCAGGAAAGAAAGTTGTTGCAATAGCACCACTAACAAACAGAATAAAAAATTCAAATACGGAAGAATTTAATTAAACTTTCTGGTAATTAAGTAAATCCATTTTTTTCTGCAATAACTCTCTAATCTCGCGATCTCTTTTACGTCATGTCCACGTCAACGTATTGGGCTCTCTCGAACGGTCATTTACCCAGCTTCGAGTATCGGAAGTTACTGAACCGCGCGTATTTTGTCCGCAGAAAAAACGAAGGAGCCGACCAAAGTTTCACCGAAGAAAGGTTCACGTGGCCTCCTCCAAGCGAAGATTGCGACACCAGCAGCTTCTTCTCCAGCAACAACTCGAGCTCGGATAACGCCCCTCTGGAACCGGTTCCCTTGGAACATTTTCCGACGGGAAATCTGCTGTCCGAAAACGAAATAAAAGTAAGTCCGTATTTCGTTTAGCGTTTTCGTCAAGCGTCGGCGTTAAATATAAAAATTTTGAATACTATATTCGAATAGCCGATTGCACCGACTTTTTGTTATGGGAGCACGAAGCAAATGGCCTACTGAGGGTCAGTAATGGCACTGCAACGATTGCACCATTGTTTGAGAGATTATTAAACACCCATTAATCAACCCTCTCTTAATTGAAGAGTTAATGGTCTCATAACAAAAAGTCGGTGCAATCGGCCGAAAGAGTTATTAACTGTTGAAGTTCCTCTCTGATTTGCTTTCATTGAAGGAAATGTTTGTTTTTCAGCTTTGTGCGAATTTGAATATTCAGCCCATCCACTATAACAGCCTGAAAGCCGTAATCATCCAGGTAAGCATGTGGTAGATGACAATTTTTACTGTTTTTTTTTTTGCAGCGAAAGACGGGATAGCGATTATGGTAAAAGTCTGTTGTATCCCCACGCGTTTGACTCGTGCGTTGAACACGAATCTGAAGTCGAAACGCTTCGAACATTCGTGGGGTGTCATTCAAACCTCATTCCATCTCACGATTGTTTTAAAATTAAAACCAATTTCCATCACAAATCTTATGAAATTATGAAAAACTTTTATAGTAATATTAACAATTTATTCACAATAAATATCGATAACAATGCAAAAAAACATAACAATATGTGAATAAATAATTGAACCTCACGAAGTTGCGCATTGTTGTGAGGAAACATTATATTAGATTATTTTATATAATTCAAGTCAATATGAGAATATAACAAAAATCATAAATATCAAAGATAAATAGTTGTATAAAAATGAATAGATACAATATAATCATGACACAGGCTATATTGGATATTTTCTTTCAATAATATTTTGGAAATATAGTCTAGGAGTTTCAGTAATCCATGTGTTCACTTTTTTCTTATAAGTGTATTTCGATTTGGTAATTTTGATTGAATTTGGTAATTTATCATAAATGAATGGAGCTAAATATAGAAAAAAAATTTGTGACTTTACTTTACATATGTTATTTTTTTACAGTTATTTCATTTTTATTTCGTGCATCATGAGTATGCTTACTATAATTAATGCAATTTTCATGAGAAAATATATAAGTGAGTATTTTGAAACTGAATAATTGCCTAATATCCATTATTTTACAGTCAGAATATAATTCATCAGAAGAATATCTCAGGTTTTTATTAAATATGATTTTCAAAAACCACTTTTGTAATAATTTCCAAAGGCTTAAGATATATTTTGTCAACTCCCCCCCATGATAAAATACCATAATTTAATTGAAATTGGACTAGAGAAAAATAAATCATTTGCATGTGTTTTCTATCCAAAATATTCTGTAAAAATTTGAATTTAGGTAATAACAGTCGTAACTTTTTTATGACATATTCAATTTGGAAGTTCCATTTCAAATGTCTGTCTACTATGACTCCTGAATATTTTATCCGATCTACTTCTTTAATGCATGAATTTTTTATTTCAATTGGGCCAAGATTGGGTAAATGATTTCGATAAGAGGTGAAAGGAAGGTAATTAGATTTTTCAAAATTTAATGTTTACAAATTGTGGTCAAACCAATATCCAACATTATTGATTGATGATTTGAGGAAACGTGGTGAGGAAGGAGAAAGGCAAGATTTATAAATCCCCATTGCTTGACTCATTCCTGAAAAATCTCAAGCCTAAATTCTCGCATTCTTGATTTTGGACAATTTCAACTAGAGAAATCCCTTCGAGAGTTTGCCAATAGAGGCGCACTTTATGAATCTGATAACGTAACGTCAAATTTTCTGCACGCACGACGGCAGTTTTGTAGGTTAAAGGATATTTGGGAACACTCGCCTTAAAGAACTTTCATTTCTTGATTTCAAATTATCGTTTTCGGAACGTTTTCTACTAGGTACGTTACAACCATTGTCACAAATGCTGGGAAAAATATAAACTGGGAGATTCTGGTAAACAATCAGTAAATCACATAAATATATCTACCCAAGTTAGAGAAAGGTCATTTAAGGTGAAGTTTGTTTTCCTCATCGTCAGAAAAATTTCGCGTTTTATTATCAATCGGGATCAATTTTGATTATGGGATTTTCAAAACCCACCTCCTTTTTTGAAATATGTGTTGAAACTATCATTTATTTCCTAACACTAAAATATAATTATTCTCTAATGTCCCCCCTTTTGTTTTTTGAAAGGGTCAACTCGAAAATTTGAAACTTGAGTTAATGAAATTGATGCATAAATACTATATTTTGGAGTGAAATTGACAGATGAAAATTTCAAAGATGGCGACTGGGCGCCACCTGGAAGAAAAATTAAATGGAAAGGGGGTCTTGTGATACATCATTTTGAAGCTCCTGACGGATACTTTACAACCCTAGAATATGAAGTCGATATCTTTACCTACTACAAAATGGCGGAACATTTAATAATTGCCTGACGTTTGACGTTGAATGATGTTTATTTCCTAAGAAACTTACAAGTTTATAAAAGGGAAAATTAGAAACAAATGAATAATGAATCAAATAGAGAAAAAAAATGATAAAGTAACATAATGAAATCAGACTTTTCACAGAAATAAAAAATAATATAGTAATAATGAAAATAAAATGAAATTATCGTTCACCTATCGCAATAAATGTTTTTTCAACTTAACTTTGAAAATGAACTTTCCAAATTTTTTTATTGCATCAGGTAATCCATTATATAACACTATTCCATTGTAATAAATTGATTGTTGTCCTATGTTTGATCTGAATTTGATTGTTGATAAATTATTTGAACATCTGGTTGAATGGTCCATGTTGGTCACTATTAATTTTGAAGATGAGATTAGAATGTTTCAATTTATTTTTAACCAAATGAATGAACGTGCAGAGTTTTAGCGTATGTATCGAAGATATATCTAACGGTTGATTGGGTTTGTACAAATTTTTTGTCGGTTCTCTATGTTCAAATTCATACATACATTTAATTAATTTAAAGCTTTCAGAGCTCTAAATAAGGTTTTTGTTGCTGATCCCCAAAACCGGAATTAGGTATTGAAATCTAGAATATACCAGAGAAAAATAGCAACGCCGATATTTATAAAAATTTTTTATATTCTCTGTCGTATATTCAATATTGCATCAGTTTTAGTTCCGTACACCTTTTGCTACAGATAGCCCTACAAAAAAAGTCTAAAGGTGTCAAATCTGGCATTATTATCCAATCAGTTTCTTACTTGTCTGGAGTTATGGGGTGGTGCTCCATCTTGTTGGAATAATAATACCCATATCGAATTCATTAAGATTCGCTTCTACGATTTCGGTGATTAGAGGATCAACAGTAGTTTCCAGCATACCTATTCAACACAGTTCCCTGTTGAATTTTGTTCAATTTGCCATTTTGTACCTATCTACTTGTGAAACCGAAAACTAAATGAGAATGTTTGAAATGAACAATGATGTTCGTTGTTGTACTGACATTTTTGTCTATTTTTATGAATAAAAAATAACCTATCAAACCTTATCGGGTTGTTGGGATTGCCATATGGTAGAGTAAAACGAATATTTCAAGAAATATTGACATTAATGTGTTTGTAATCAGGTTATCATTGAATGATCCGCCATTTTATAGTAGATGACTCCATAGCCTAGGGTTGTGAAGTTTCGTCAGGAGCTTCGAAATGGTATTTCATGAGACCCCCCTTTCCTTTTAATTTTTTTTTCAGATGGCGCCCATTCGCCATCTTGAACTATTCATCTGTCAATTTTAGTCCAAAATATAGTATTTATGCATCAATTTCATTATCCCAAGTTTCAATCTTTTGAATTGATCTGTTCAAAAAATAAAAGGGGGGACATTAAAAAAAAGCACTGTATGGAGATGGATATCAGATTTGGCACTACTAATACCACAAAAAACGCAAAATGCTTCATTATAAGAGTAACTAGAGGTAAAAAATTCACTCAATGGTAACGATAAAAACGTGGAAAGTACGACGTGAAATGAAACGAAGAAAACTAATTGGCATAGAAATGAATATTGAGTTTATCGGAATTTCCAAACGCATTCAAATTTCAATGGTGAAGGAAATATCACGCCAGAGTTCGGCCAATGAGACCGTCGGTAAGCTCACACATCGTTTTCTCAGGTCAAGAGGTATGACTAGGCAAAACTACAATACTTGATATCAGTATGGGAAAATGCTAAAGCTTCGATCATACGTCCCCTAAAATCTCTGCAAAATAAAACAATCAAATGCATATTCAAATTACCTTTTCGATGTCCCGCTTCCGATTTATATGTGAAAAATGAGCTTTTAAATATCTCCTCTTTATATATATTGAAAATTTGTTCTTTCATCCATAATAAAAATAAACATTCCTCTCTAACCTTCAACACAATTGAAACAATTCATAAATATGAAACTAGGCAGTCCAAAAATCTGAGTCCGATCAGTAGAATCAAGACAAACTACGAAAAAAAATCAATTTCATACAATGGAGTGTTAATATATAACAAACTACCAAAGAAATTAACTGAAGATTTTTTTGACAACGCTTCAAAAGAAACTCGAAAAAGTATTTGATCCAGTAACACTTCTCTTTTTCCATCTGACATTGGATTGATTCATGATCGAAATCTTCTTTTTAATGTATGAATTGTAATAGTGACTTAGTTTTAAGATCCCTTCTTCATAAACATTCATGTTTCTTGGGGTCAATAAAGACTAGTTGATTGATTGAAAATGTGGAAACTAGTATCCATCCCCATGATATTTCCAAATGTTTGACTAACTATGTGTAAACAATGATACAAGCTAGGTTTACCTGCGCTGTAGAAATGAAAGAGATAGTGATTCATCTAGAATATGACGAAATTACCTACTCGATGATAATTCTAGTCGCATGTTGAGCAAAACGCCATCTCGCTCTCGTTTTCTGTTCACAGACTTGCTGTCCTATTATTTCACATCATTGTTCAGAAAATGAAGCTAAAAAAATGTTAAAACCTCGCAATTTCTTCGTCCAGCACCGACTTGTACAAAAATATGGGATTAGGCTTATTACACCCTGTAGTTCATTTTCTATATCGAGCCGTTGTACGCTTTTTGTTTTTTATGGTTGAAAAATACCTCTAAGTGTCAAAAATTATGAAATAACATTAAAAACCTGAATATGGGTAAAAATAGTTAAATAATGATTGTTTCATGCTTTAGGATACAATTTCATAATCTTTCAACCTACCCTTGAAAACATTGAAGTTTTTATAGTATGTCTTCGAACTTTAGAATACACTGGTGAGAAATCAACGAAATATACACTCACGCACGCGAGCAGATTTTTCTTCTTCTCTGTCTTTCAATATGAATGGAAAAAGTGGTACAAATAACTTAACGGCCGAGCATACCGGTTATGTAGATTACTACGCTCCGAAGAGGGTAATTCAAATTTTTTCAAAAAAATTAGATCGTTTTTTAAGCCTAGCTCCTTCATTTTAGGTGATAGAAAAATTTTCAGGAAATATTTTGTAGAGCTTTTCAAGAACTATTAGACTATGTGAATAAAATTACTTAAGATCCCTTTATTTTTTAAATGGGGAGAGTTCAAAGCTCTTGACTAAGGTGATGTTCGATCGTAAATTTAGGTGTTAAACGGCTATATCTCAGCAAATATTCATTATACAAAAAATCTACATACAGGGAAATTTTTGTCATTGAAAAAGCTTCAATTTAGTACTGTATCGTTTTTTTTCGTATCTTTAGTATTTTGAGAGATATTTATAAGAAAAGGGTTAAAAACACGAAATTGAAAAAAAATCGTTTCCTCTTCAAACTCCAATTTTTCTATAATTAGGAATTTTAAATTGGTTAAACTCCGTGGACGTACTGATAGGACATATATGAAGAAAATCACAGAAGGGTGACGATCAATTTGGGTTAGGTGGTACTTTGGAGGTTGTTTTCACAGACTTTTTTCGAAGAAGCGGTGATCGATGATCGGTAACCGATCTTATTTTGATCATAAGTCGGTCAATTTTCATGCTAGGAAGACATTTTTTTATTTGTTTGAAAGGTCTAAATGAATACTTCAAAAAAGATTCTTTGGGCTTTCTTCGAAAAATGCAAATTTTTCTCGTTATTTCGCTTTAAATCTTCAAATTTATACATTTGACGAAAAAAGCTAAGCATTAATTTGCTGTAAATCAGTATTTTTACGAAAAAAACGTATGGAACATTTTTTCTCGGAATTACTTTTTCCGTCGATTCCTACAGTTGAAATGTAACAAAAAAAATTCCACCCTCGTGATGGGGTGGCAACCACCCCCAAGGCTCTAGCGTACAGCGTCATGATACAGAAAATGATCCTTGAGCTATTCCCTACCTTCTGTGAAAATTTCAGGTAAATCATTGGTGGACGAAAAAATTGCGAGCCAAAATGCTTCATTTCCTGAACTATCATATTAACTACGTATTTTGTTGAAGGAGAACCTGCTGAGCCCGGGGAAGCACCGGACCCCCACCCCGGAATCTGATACGCCGGAAACGAGCATCAGAGACGCCATCACTCAATACTTGAGCTACAGCGGCTGGTTACCCGGAGTTTCGGTCGTTTGATGTACAGGGTGCGACGGTTGTCACGATTCCATTTCGGGACGGTCGAGTCGTTTTGTTTTTACGGGTAACCTAAAAGAGGCGAGACAGTCGACTGGCGTTAAGATTGTGTCGTTTTTGGCTAGGTTTGGATGATACTCAAATTAAAAATATTCATTTGTTTTTCTCGGGTGCTTGTCGGTTCGAAGGGGCTTCCGAAGTCTTTGGGTGAATTACGGTGCTGTTCTATTTAAGTAATTATTATTATTATTGCTGGAGTGGTCGAAGGGTAGGAATGTTCCGAGCACAAGGTTGTGTTTCTAGTTTCGGATGATGCTGTGTCTTTTGTGATTCGATACCGCCGTGTATTATCTTTGAAAATACCATATTATATATAGACTGTTGTATATAGTTAGGTTTACGTACATGTAAATAAAGAACGTTTTGAGATATTCTTGTTGTTTCTTAAATATTTTCACGAATCTGCAATGATTGAAAGGGTACAGAAAAGGTAAGGTTTACGTACATATCAGCCGGACTCAATACTTTTCTTGCATAAGAACCCGAAGCTTACGATTCAGTAAATCATAAACGGCTACCAGAAACACTTGAATCTGTTGGTTCACGAGGAGGGGCTCATGAATTGATGAAGAGATATTAGCAATTGAATACAACACATGGAAATAAATAGATCTATTAGAGACCACACATTTTCTATTGTGGAGTACCTCAGGATAGTGTCTTGGGGCCATTAATACTAACGATTTATAAAATTTACAATTTAAAAAAATGCATGCTTCTGCTGTTATAGTAATATATAAGAAAAGCCCAAATTAAATATAAATAACACATATTTAGGTCTATTCTGGTGAATTTTGAATAACTTTCAATATTGAATATTGGTTATTGAAAATAATCGACAATTTTTATGGAAAAATTTCATGATGCACCATCGTGATTTCTGAAATATCTTGTAAGTACTGGTTTTCAATATGATATAATATTGAATTCCCAAAAAAGTTTCGAAAAATATTGACAATTGAAAATTTTTTATGAGCCCCATATTTGCGTTTGGTCCCATTCTCGAATATTTCTCAATAATCTAGTAATATTCAATAATCAATAGGTCACCAGAATAGACCTGATTGTCCCTTACGATTTACTTTAAAATGTTTTACCTTGTTTACTGATTTCTACCATTTTGCAAAATACAGGGTGTTCTTTAAATAAACGATAAAATTTTTACTTGACAGTGAATATAGTTTGGCTTGTCAATGCCGTATAAGTTATATTATTGATGACGTATTATGAAGTCACTCTCACTTTTCCATCCTAAGGAGGAAACGTACGACTTTGCTCCCTACAATGAAGGCAGAAAATGTATACTTTGGATAGGAGCTGGCGGAAAAAGCATTTATGGCATGTAATAAACGATCATTTTCATTATATCTATCTGTAAACCACAGATTTTTAAGAAACATTCATTTCCAAGGATGAACGAACGAAAACATGTATTTTCATTCACCCTGTTTCTAAGGAAATATACTAACAATTTTCGATTTCTAGATCATTAATATTTCGTTTTGAAATGTGAGTGGGCAGCTAAGCATGTAAATTAAAGTTTTCAGCTAGGGATAATCGTAATCAAATATCCTGATAGCAGCTATAAAAATTGCGAAAAAATGTATAGAATTTTTTTACTCTCCTGATCAGGGGAATTAGACATCAACCTAGCTCAGTTGTTGATGCATATCATGGTTTTAATATAAATCTTAATTTTATCAAACTAGTTCTTCGCGTTGAGAAATTCCAAGGAACACATCTTTTTCTAAGCGATAATTTAAAGGGGTATGGGAATAACCGAACGATCCCAGGCATAGGACTTGTTATGGTTCCGTGACTACGAAGAAACGGCAACATTGTAGCAACGCCCTATTGATCAAAATTGGGGAACCACAAAGTCGACACTGCAAAATATTGCCTCATATTGTGATATCGCGGAAAGTACGTGGTGAAAATTCAATTCGCGACAAAAACAATAATTTTCAACTATGTCTAAAAGGATAGATTGGGCTAAATATGTGGAGGAGTTCGAGAAAGATTATATCAGTCAGGTAAGTAGGTAGAAAAACTCAGATAATTTATTGTTTTCAACGGAAACATTGGCAGATGGAGAAACTACCTGAAGGTCATGAACTTAACAAGCATACAGGCACTTCCCCATCAGTTCCACCAAAAAAGAAAAGATATGAAAGGATAACCAGTTCTGCAGCTCAAGAACAATTCTCAAACCAGTCATACTACCCTGTTAATTCTGTTGGGGTTCCCCACTTGAACCCCAGTCTTCCTGGAGGAATATGTGGAAGGAGTCCCAAAGCCCCATGTGAAGTTCAAAAAAATCTATTGAAGCATTTTGGTGGCCAATCTCCAGCGGGAACTAGCAAAACCTATCAAAATGCATATGATGAAAGGAATTGGAATTAATGAATTTGTTCAAGAACATTTTCAAGTTAATAACTTCACTGATCCAATCAAATAGGAATGGGGGGTGAAATCAAGTAAAATGGCTTTGAGACGAGACTAAGGAGGTTTCTTTAAGAAAAAATACTTTTTTTACGGGATGATTATTTTTATGATTTTTATATAGTCTCTTTTTATGCCTAAATATATTAAGTGAACTCAACAGAATGTTTTTCAAATCAAAGTCCAAGTAACTTTGATGAGTTGCAAATACATACAGTGCTTTTCTTCTATATTTCCGTCTCCCCTTTTATTTTTTGAACGGGTCAACTCAAAAACTTGAAACTTAGGATAGTGAAATTGATGCATAAATACTATATTTTGGACTAAGATGCCTAGGAAACCCTGGTGTATCCATTGATTCGATATCGTTTAGAATTTCTTGGCGAAAAACAATCGACGATTACAAAAGCTTTCTAATTTTTGTATAGGAATAGGGGGCGTTATATAAGCATTTTCGAAAATCTGTCAAATGTCCGTTTTGTCAGATTGACGTAACTTAAGGTTTATTGTTGTCAATGAAAACTGAAATTTTTTCTTCGCACTCAACAGTGTTTAAAAGTCTATATAAGTAGAATGAGTTTTGAAGTTATCACAAGTACTTTTTCACGATGTGTAGAAGGTTTCGTATTCTGTGTGGTCAGCCAAAATCTGGGGAACCAGATATTCGTCTTTATTCAATACCTGAGTTAAGTACAAAACAAATCGCCCCAAAATAATAACATGAATGTAGCGTTTGGAGCTAATTTTATTCGTTTCAGCTCGAGCGAAAGCCTTATATCGAGGAGGAAACATCTGTAGCTCTTATCAATGAGATATTGAAAACAAAGTTTTGTTTAAATAAAAGACATATCGATGTGATACGTATTTTGAACCGTTGCATAACTGATGTGAGTATACACATTTCCAAGACAGTCTACCACTTTCAATACACTAGCATGAACTTTGTCGTATATTCTCAGGTGAATGGGCAAAGTAAATTTTCTCGGAATCAAAGTCTAGTCTTACAAACTGATATGAAAACAAAAATACTAAAAACTTGTAGTGGTAGCAGGTGACAGTATTGACAGGTTGTTAACGGTAGGTTCCCACGTTACATGCACGTTTTCTGAAACGCATTTGATTGGCTGTCAGGACTGTCAAAATCTCAGTAGGCAAATAATAAACAGTGGTAGAATATTCGGTTGAACATTCCTCTCTACTGAAAATTAAGCATCATATGGTATATGACTGATCGCCGTCTACAATAGCGATCTGAAGCTTTTGCGATCTCAGAAATCAAGCAATCGGTTTTCGCCAAGTTTATCCCAAAATTATTCAGGTATAAGTAGATACACCAGGGGTTGCCTAGGCATCTTATTTTGGACTAAAATTGACAGATGAGTTGTTCAAGATGGCGACTGGGCGCCATAAAAAAGAAATTAAATGAAAAGGTGGGTCTTGAGATACATTAGTTTTAAGCTTCCTATAAGAATACTTCACAACCCTAGAATATGAAGTCACTATCTTCACCTGCTACAAACTGGTGAAACGTTTAATGATTACCTGAATAAAAACACATTATTGATATTTCCAGAAATATTCGTTTTTCTCTACCATATGGCAATCCCAACAACCCGATAAGGTTTGATAGGTTACTTTTTGTTCATAAAAGAAAGACAAAAAAGTCAGTAGGAGAACGAACAACATTTTCAGTTCAAATATTCTTATGTAGTTTTCGATTTCACAAGTAGATAGGTATCACGAAAACTATCGCCAAAATGATCTAATCACCGAAATCGTCGAAGTAAATCCCAATGAATTCGATATGACAATTATTATTTCAACAAGATGGAGCACCACCACCTTACTACAGACAAGTAAAAAACTGTTTGGATAATACTTTCCATGGTCTTACGGAATGACCTGCCCGCTTGCCAGATTTGACATATTAAGGCTTTTTCTACGGGGCTATTTGAAGCAAAAGGTGAATTCTAACCTGCTCAATATTGAATATAGGCGAAAATCGACAACCGCTAGATGGCGTTGCTAAATCCAAGATGGCTTCACTTTGGGGGGAATAACAAATTTTGGCCATTTGAAGTATTGGTACTATCAGTTCATGTTTTGCATTCTCGAGGACTTTTTGAGTGATAATTACTGTTTAAATGTCTTGTTGCTTTGTGTGCTAAGGTAGTTACATGTTTGGCTACTATTACAGCCTCATTTTACTCGTGAGTGTTATAATTTGAACTACTTCGCCTACCTACTTTCAAGATCAAAATCTTTATCATAGAATTGGAGCTACATAGTATTCTGGATTACGTGGGAAGCAGAACTAGACCATTGAAAGAGGGTAAGCTGTGTTCAAAGCAGGGCATATCATTTCATGTGGAGTGGAAGAAAGTAACCATAAAAAATAAGGAGCTTATGTTCGCAAACATCATCCATACGAAATCAATATATTGGTGGCTGATGAAGGATGGAAATGCCAATGTTCCTGCAAAGCGGGTTTATCTGGGTTCGGCAAACATATTGCAACCCTTTATTATATTAATAAGTAGGTGATGTCATTTCCTAAATATTATATAGAAGTAAATATATCAATATATCAGATTTAATAAAACATGTCACGGACTAGTGTTTCAACAAATGTTTTATTTTTACTATTCAAATTAATCAAGATAAAAATCTGATTTTTGTTTTGCTACAAAACCTTTTTCTGTACTTATTGTATAATTCATAAGATACATTACCAAGTATTTCGAGGAAACCTTATAGAACATAAGATTTCTTCAAAAGAAATAGGTTGGGTACTTCACTTCCAACGCACCAAACTTGTTTTTGAAGAGTTGAAGCAATGGATGCAAATGAATCAGTGGAATGAATCATTGATTTATAGAGATCAACAACCCTAACGCTGAACTGATATCACTCTACTAACTATTCAATTTGTTAACAATGTTATCATTTTCAGAAGAAAATTGATAATATCAAGTGATATTAATTTGGTGTTGGGGTAACTGATCTCACACCAAAGGTTCCAATCTTTCCAATAATGAATGAGTCATACTTTTTTAAAAAAATGTGTAACCAAGGAGATACAATTTTTTCTTGGCAGTTATTCTACTGACTAATTGTGGGATAGTGTGAAAGGATAAAAACATACTAGAAAACTATGATTTATATACATAAATGTAATAATACTTTGCTTTAACTATATATTAATAAATATTATATTATAAAGCCTTGAAAATGGCTTCAAAGTGGGAACTGAAACGTCCAATAAACTTTATTTTCAGACACTCTAGAAAGTGGAGGCTACTCACAAACATATTTTCAGTTATTGGTTTACTGATTTTTTCAATGTACCTATTTTTCCTCCTGAGACAAAGCTGTTTGTCGTTAATATGGGGAATTTATGCAATGAAATAGTACTAGTAGGATTAAATAATGAGCACTGAGACACCGAGCACATTTTTCTCGATTTTGTAGGAATACTTCAATAAATTCACTGCATTTTGGTTTGTAAACCACAACAACACTTCATATCTAAATCACTTTTCGCACTTCTGTAGTGTATTAAGTTATAAAAAATTCCATAATAATAATTTTAAATCCAACACTCATTAGACTCCATAGAATTAATATTTGTTGTTCACCTTCCGGTTAGTTCAAAAAAATATATAGATGGCGACCACTTCGAAGTTTTTCGAAAATGTGACGTGAAATTTCGAATAGACTCTGTTATGTCAAGACGTTTACGGCAACCATCTTCTGAACTGAACGCGGCCGCGGCTTATTTCCTCAAATTATGAGTTAAACGTCGATGTATCAAGGCAATTATTAAATGTTCCGCCATTTTGAAGTAGGTGAAGATATTGACTTCTTATTCCAGGGTTGTAAAGTATTCGTCAGGAGCTTAATGACGTGTCACAAGACCTCCCTATTCATTTAACTTTTTTCCAGATGGCGCCCAGTCGCCATCTTGGAATTTTCATCTGTCAATTTTACTCCAAAATATGTAGTACTATTTATGCATGAATTTAATTATCCCAAGTTTCAATTTTTTCAGTTGACCCGTCCAAAAAATTAATGGAGGAACCTACATTAAAGAAAATATAAATGTGTACGTAAAGTGATCAATTGATCCATCTATGCCACCATTTAATATATAGTCCCATTCTTGCCAAAATTTTCTTCTGCACAATATGTTATTGAAATATGTATTCACTTAGGAATCTTGAATTTTCAAAACACTCCGTTGTGATGTGTAGATAAGCCAGGAGATATATCGTTAAAAGCCTATGGCTTCGGGCCCGGGGGTTTGTAAGTAGTAAGTAGCCCATGTTGCAAACAATTTTTTCTCTAAACACGTACTCTAATAATACACCTATATGCCCACGACCCGTTTTATATTGAAATCCATTACGATACAGATTTTCATTACAATACAGATTTTCATTACAATACAGATTTTCAACCAATAGAAACCCATTATTTTTCAATCAAGCATGATGTGCAAGCTTTGCATTTCGACGTTTGTCAAGTCAAAATCAGTAGGTATTGAATTTTTGAAGAATTTAGTCAATTTTCGATAATCGAATGAAAATGTCTTACAGCAGTGATATACAAGAATTACCAGCGACTCCTCCACAGATGTCTTAGACAAGAAAAAATACAATCGAAAGGATTCTATTTTTCATTTGACAAATGCAACACATGTTTTTATTTTCAACCAAATTATATATGAACTCTCATGTCCGAGTGGTCAATTGCGCCGGCAGTGATCAGAAACGTTCGGGTTCAAATCCTAAACTCGGCAGATTTTTTTTCATTTTTTTTCTTTTCATTTCTCATTGTTGTATTTTCCGTGGTTATACCATTATTTATAATTTTGTAGAATTTTTCAAAGAAATACGATTGATTACCTACTATTATTGTGTTCAATATAAATACCTAATAATATAATATTTTTAGTTCATTATTTATTGGGTGTAGATAAAATAGCGTATGCAACTCTCATGTAATGGTTATTACACGATCGTTGCATAATATACTATTGTCTACACCCGTACTCTAATAATACACTTATATGCACACAACCCGTTTTATAATGAAATCCATTACGATACAGATTTTCATTTTTTTTTTTTTTTTTTTTTGTGTTTTTTTGTTTTATTATTTATTGGGTGTAGATAAAATAGCGTATGCAACTCTCATGTAATGGTTATTACGTCGTTGTTTACTGTTACCCTCTCTTGCCGTGTCGAGATTTTCAATCATTAGAAACCCATTATTTTTCAATCAAGCATGATGTGCAAGCTTTGCATTTTGACGTTTGTCAAGTCAAAATCTGAAGGTATTGAATTTTTGAAGAATTTAGTCAATTTTCGATAATTGAATGAAAATGTCTTTTAGCAGTGATATAGAAGAATTACCAGCGACTCCCCCACAGATGTCTTAGACAAGAAAAAATACAATCGAAAGGATTATATTTTTCATTTGACATAGGCAACACATATGTTTTTATTTTCGACCAAATCAAATGAGCTATCATGGCCGAGTGGTCAATTGCGCCGGCAGTGAACAAAAACGTCCGGGTTCAAATCCTGACCTCGGCAGAGATTTTTTTCATTTTTTTTTCTTTTCATTTCTCATTGTATTTTTCGTGGATATACCATTAATTATAATTCGGTAGAATTTTTCAAAGAAATACGATTAATTACCTACTATTATTGTGTTCAATATAAATACCTAATAATATATTTTTAGTTCTTCATTATTTATTGGGTGTAGATAAAATAGCGTATGCAACTCTCATGTAATGGTTATTAATACACTCGCATAAACCATACGAAACTCACCTTCGGCTCGTTTAGTATCCCGGTTTATGCTTATGTATTAATTACCATCATTACACGATCGTTGCATAATATACTATTATGCAATTCTTGTTCATTTTCATATACAATATAAATATTTTCGAAAATCCAATAATTCATTTTGAATTCAACTGCATACTCAAGTTGCTAGGTAAACCAGAACTTATAACGTTGAAAGGGACGGTTTTATGCCTTTATGGCCCGTGCGGACATAAACTAAATTTATACCCGTTCTCGACACAAAACGTCCGACACGAAATCAGATATAAAGCGGACCAGAACGTGAACGAAGTAATATGTGCTGTGAGAACGAGAACATTACGTCCGTTACCTCATAGAGTTTGAGAATGCCAACCACAGCTGTAGGCGAAACGTCAGGAATTAAAATCTGTGGACCACTGCAAAATAACCCGGATAGCAGCCCATAATCAACACTGTTATTCTGTTTTAAATTCATTATTTTGTACTGTGGTAGAAGTCCATTATATTGAAACGAATTATGAATTTTTTTGTGATTAGGGGAATTCAGGACATCCCTAACACAATAGACCGGGAGGTCATGACAGGTGACTTCCACCATTTTTTCGTGCATGTCTTTTTAAGGCTTGATAAATAACCCTAAAATATCAAAGATAGTCGGGTTTTTAGCCCCCTCCGCGCGTCCTCTTAATAAGGAAAAACGCTTTTCTTTCTGTAGCGAATTTTCGTGTTTTTCCGTGATATTTTACTGCATGCCATTGTAATATACGGAAGTTCAAACTAATTGAAGCTCTAATAATTGATGGCACGCACCCCGCAGCGGCCCAAGATGATCAAAGGGTTGTGAAAACCTGAAAAAAAATGTAGGGAAATTCCGTGTTTTCAAATTGCATGCCGATGTGAAGAATTGAAGTTTTTGTAATAAAAACAATAGGGAAAAATTGGCATGCACCCCTCGTAGGAACAACGGTGAAAAATTTCCGGAAAATTCTGTAAAATTTTAACACCGAATTCCGTGATTCCAAACTGCATGCCATTGAAAAAATACTTAATTCGTACCATTATTCAATAGAAGGAAATTTGGCGTGCACACCAGGGTGTTGCAAAATAGAGGCATGCGTGACGAAAGTTGCAAAAAACACTGAGCAAATTTAGGTGACTTGTTTTTGCATGCCGTTTTGAAATTCATGAATTTACCTTATTTTAAGTCATGAGTGTAAATGGCATGCATGTAGCTACAGCCCGAAACACAAAAATTGTGAAAAAATTGAATAAACATCAATTTTTTTATTGAAAAAAAATCTAAAAAATGGCGTGACTTCTTTTTGCATACCGCTATATACTTTTTGAGCCGAAATGCAAAATAACATGCATGTAGCTTTATGACAATTGGTTAAATAACCAAAAAAATCGTCCTATTTAATAATTTTATTATTTTTCAAATTTTTATGAAAAATGAAAGTCGAAAATCATTTTCAGCATCATTATTTTATACATGAAGTATTATTATTAAATTCACTCGCCGCCCTATTTGGGTTAATATTCCCATGTCTTACTTAACGCTCAGCCGATGTATCTGAGGCGTGAGTGCAAGTGAGCCAAGAATGCTCTCAGCCGACACCCTCCTACCGCACCACATGCCGCCAGAGCCCAGCTAAATATAAAATCTTGACCTGATACATCATGCCGACTGGTAGCGAACTTGTTGTTTACTTCTATACGGTGGTATAGGCAATGGCGTAGCGTGTAGCGGTGGTGAAAGTTATTGGGAGCTAAGTGGAGCAGAGCTTTGTGCGGAAGTAGAATTTTTAGTACAGAGAGTTTTGGTACCGAGCATTGGAAAGTTATCGGAGCGATTTAAGTGATTGTGTTGTATTGTGATAGAGAGTTATAATAAAAGAAGTTAAGTGTTGTTCGGTGTTTTAATCGACGAACCCAGGGATAAATCGTAACAGTAGTGTCAGAAGTTGGATTTTGAAAGGATATATCGTAACAGTGGTGTCAGAATTAATATTTTCCAGGAGAAAGATCGTAACAATAGGGTAGTAGTAACCTCTCGTGCTAGTCAACGTATGATAGGCCACGTTTAGACTAGAGACCGGGAAATTCGAGTCATTTGAATTTTTTTTATAATTCTTGAATGTTGGACTGTGATAACATACCATGTGACACAGACTCATGGTACACCCCCGTTTTCTCCTTTGTTTTTCTAGCTATAGTTTTGAAATTCGGAACATTGAATATGCTCACTGAACAGCATTTCTCGACATATCTGAAAGAAAAAAACAACTTCCAATTTTTCCGGAAATGACATCACCTTTTGATTCTTGATTGGGACATCCTGTATATTGTTGCATGATCGGTTAGGGATGATCATGAGGAATCCAGCGATACCAGGTTTTACGGTGTTATCTCCGATGACTACGGAGATATCGCCATTTATTTTATTCATAAGCTCAATGAGTGGGAGAGAGAATTGGATTGACCCGCCAGAAAAAGTTTCTCTCTCCTACTCGTTGAGCTTATGGATAATATAAATGGCGATATCTCCGCAGTCATTGGAGAGAACATCATCAAACCTGGTATCGTTGGATTCCTCATGATCATCCCTAGCCGATCATGTAACAATATACAGGGTGTCCCATTCAAGAATCGAAAGTTGATGTCATTTCCGGAAAAACTGGAGGTTGTTCTTCTCTTTCAGATATGTCGAGAAATGCTATTCAGTGAGCATATTCAATGTTTCGAATTTCAAAAATATAGCTAGAAAAACAAAGGAGAAAACAGGGGTGTACCATGAGTCTGTGTCACACGGTATATGTTATTTCAGCCATCAACTTGAAATAATGTTTATTCAAACAATTTTCATGGAGCTACATGCATGCCATTTCGTATTTCAACTTAAAATAGTATCTACAAACGAAATACAAAGTGGCATGCAAGAAGAAGTCACTGCATTTTTTAGATTTTTTTTTCAATCCAAAAATTGATGTTCATTCAATTTTTTCACAATTTTTGTGTATTGGGCTGTAGCTACATGCATGCCATTTACATTCATGACTTGAAATAAGGTGAATTCATCAAATACAAAACGGCATGCAAAAACAAGTCACCTAAATTTGCACTGTTTTTTTGCAACTTTTATTATTATTTATAATACGATGGGCTTATTCAACATGCATGCCATTTGAATTAGATAATTATTCCGTTATAAAATTAATATTCATCCTTATTAGAAGTGATTTGGAATCACGGAAAATCGGTGTTAGAATTTTACAGAATTTTCCGGAAATTTTTCACCGTTGGTCCTACGGGGGGTGCATGCCAATTTTCCCATAGTATTTTTATTACAAAAACTTCAATTCTTCACATCGGCGTGCAATTTGAAAACACGGAATTTTCCTAATTTTTTTTTCAGGTTTTCACAACCCTTTGATCATCTTGGGCCGCTACGGGGTGCATGCCATCAATTATTAGAGCTTCAATTAGTTTGAACTTCCGTATATTACAATGGCATGCAGTAAAATATCACGGAAAAACGCGAAAATTCGCTACAGAAAGAAAAGCGTTTTTCCCTATGAAGAGGACGCGCGGGGGGGCTAAAAACCCGACTATCTTTGATATTTTAGGGTTATTTATCAAGCCTTAAAAAGGCATGCACGAAAAAATGGTGGAACGTCACCTGTCATGACCTCCCGGTCTACAATGAAGACTCTTAAATTGGGAGGCTTGGAGCCCCTGTGCCCAATATGTAATATTAGAAATAGCCACATGAAAGAAACTTTGAAAAAACTACTACAGTTCCAACTCAATTCAATTTGTGAAATGTAGTAGTGTTTTCAAAGTTTCTTTCATGTGGCTATTTCTAATATTACATATTGGGTACAAGGGCTCCAAGCCTCCCAATTCAAGAGTCTTCATTGTGTTAGGGATGTCCTGAATTACCCTAATCACAAAAATATTCATAATTCGTTTCAATATAATTTTTTCTAATGTCTATCTAAACTTCACCATGCGACCTTCTTTCCCAACTGAATTTTTTCATCTCCATAATTAAATGTAAATTCAGCTGATGATGATCCTATGTAGGTTCGAAACATGTACTGAATCACCGTCCTGACATCCTTTAAATATTAAATTGTGGAGACGACTTAGAGTTTTTCTGCTTCGTAAATCATTATTTCGTGTTGTTTTTTTGGATAAGAATTAATATTGAAAGCTATACAAGTGTAGAAGGGAAGTCCAAATTGAAATCAGAATTCCTTTTTACTTGTATTATATAATATTTGTAAATGAATGAATAAAATACATACAAACTGTACAGACAGAAAAACCCAGAGGAGGGGTAACTATTCTCTATTTTTCTTTATGAAGAAATATCCTATACTATTTAATTCAAAGTTTGAGTGCTTGTTATATTTTTGTTGATTTTTCGAGTTGCTTCTATATGGAAGCCTTCTATTTTCCCTTTTATTCCCACCGACTTTGAGAAGAAAAATCCAATCAATACTCTGTTTTCTATACAAAAATAATTACGCTTCTAAAAGAGAGAATATTTGTAAAATTTTTATGGAAGTTCTGTTTTCTTTACCTATTCATCCCTTCGAACGATGATATTGGAATCTTTCATGTGAAAGCTAGGACTTTTTGCAGAGATCAATAATTACCCTAACACCAAACTGATATCATTTGCACTTGAAGAGTGTTTCACTAACAATGTTGGGTTTCTCTAGGAAAAGGTATTAATACCTTCCTTTATTTATACTCCACTTAGATTATAGTCCACTCTATTGCATGAGCAATGAAAATAGGCTATGTTCAGTTACTGGTGACAGGAACTTTCATCGTCATCATCATCTGAAACCTTATGAAACTTTTTTCTAGGCTTGAAACCAGCATGACTCTGTGTGTAACCTATTAAAATCAACCTTTTATGAAACTTTTCGATCTTGTATTCATCGTTTTCAATTCGTGGTAAGATGAATTTTTCGAATCTCTCCTTCATGCTCTGCCAGGTTCTCGAAATGATTCCTGCTCTTTCCATGTCTATCCAAAACACCTTGCTTCTGAGTTTCATATACGATTTGGTGGCCACGATTGACTCTAAAATGGAGTTTTCCTCATCTCGAGTGTAACAGGGTCTGTACCCACTCATATCCTGTAACAAAATTTTAAAGTTCCAATTTTCCAAATAAGGAGTCTATTGACTTTTGTTTTGATTTACGACCAACGATTCTCATAAAAATCGTCTAAAATAGAGAGGAAAAATGTGTTTTCTATGTAGCTTTTCGATACTTACAGAATGAATCCTGAAATTGGACACTTATAAATTAAATATCTAAACGAATATTTTCATTTTTTTTGAAAATTGAAATTTTCTTCTCTTCGATTTATTGGCCTCAGCAACTAATGCTATCCAGCCAAACTGAAATTTTGAATGTTGACATCATCATTCGTTATAGAACATGTGCAGAATACACAAAACAATCGATGTTTTGTGGCAGAATAAGATGCAAGATGCCAACAATCTTTGAATGTAGCAGATAGAGAGAGGTTGAGAAGGACCATAGAAGGACACAGTAATTCAAGTCCAGAATTATCATTCTGTCCTTCACAATATCACCTCTATATAGTGTATAGTGTATTCCGCATGGCGCATCGTGTTTTATGCAAAAGTGTCATAAAGTCCAGTCCATCCTTTCCATGTTCTCCATATACGAACTTTGGAATCTATCAGAGTTGCCAACCGTAGCGGAATTCCACTACCATAGCGGATTTATACACTCCGTGACGGCACAAACCAAAACCATACATGGTTTGTGCGTGACGGCGTAGAGCGAAAACTAAGGCGGAAGTAGCGGAATTTACAACAAAAACTCTATTCATAATTATGACATAATTAACTGCATGTTTTTTCTGAAGAATTAATATTTTATGGAGAATTGGATTACATTTTTATAACGATGGAATCCATTTCAACTGTTTTGATTATTCATCATGATATGAATCATATCACGCGCTTGAAAGCGATTAGATTCCACAGCACTCTGTCGAAGTTGTCAAAATCAAAATTTGAAAATTTCATAACTTTTTCTTGCGAACTTACCATATTCTACTTTCGTATCGTTTTTTACACTGAAGTTATTGAGTTTTCAGCGAATGATAAAATATGTCAATTGTAAATTCTAGAAAATTTCGATTACATTGACAGAATTCCGCAGGAAAATACGAATTTGATGGATATTAGTTATGATTATACTTTGTTCAGCCATCCTTTGCCGTTACGTCATAATCAGTGACGTATTCTGCTGTTTTACGTTTGTCTCATATTAGTTGAATGTTATTTTACACTTAACCTCAAAATTATTATTAGTATGTACCTACCTGTAGAATACATCGCATACACTCCTGTTCTTATTGCATGTTGATGTATGATATAAATCGATGATCCTCGAGCAGAAACATCTCTGGCATGATCTTTGATTTTGTAGTCTTTATCTGTTTCCATTCCACTAGTAGCTAGTTTTTGAACAGTTCTAATAGATATTTCTAGAGCATCAGCAACACGCTATAGAACTTTATAAAATCAAATCAATAAAAACTTACTTTTGCATAACATAGGTAGATACATACCTTGTAGACTGCATTTGAGGTAAAAGCGGTACTCCAGCACCTCTTTCTCTTGAAAAGTAGTCAATCAACTTCAAAATCGAGCTTTGCTCTTTCTCATTATACCGGAAAGACATTATGACAATGAAAAATTAACTGAAAAGGCGAAAATGATCAAAAATACTGAACAAATCAAACTATGACCACTGAACTGTCAAAAATGACAAATAAAATTCACGATTAAATAAGACATACGTTAATGACGTCATAATTCCGTCTCATCTATTTCATGAATGAAGGATAAAGTTGGACAACGTATGACGTAACGGCAAAGGATGGTTGAACAAAGTATAGTATGAATGTTCTCAAAAAATTCAAGTTTTGCAGTGCACATATGCGGTAGCGGAATTTAATGGGGAAGATGACCCAAAGCTTTTAGTAGGTGGCAGCACGACTGCATGTGCCTAACGAGTGATTTTGCAGGTTATGTTTTATTTTTATTTTAATGAATATTTTCAAAAGATACTTAAGAATCATAAGGATGTTTTCTCCAACCGATAGATATGGATGTTTGTCTGTACCAGAACTGAAAAGTTTGTTGAGGGAACGTGGTGAATCCCTCAAAGGAAAAAAAAAGATCTGAGTGAAAGGTAAAAAATTCAAACTGATTACAGAGGTAATAACATAATAACCATCTACTAGCCCTGCTACGTTCTTTTGTAAGTGACTGGAGCATAATCTGAAATGTTCAGAAGCCTGAAAGCTCTTTCTTTTCAGGGCTACTTCCCACTGCTTTTTCAGTTCTGTTTCTTTTGGAAATAAATGCGTACCTACATTTTTACATCCGAATGCATTACATAAGACCATTTTATGTCGATTTGAAATCTTTATATTCTTAATTATTGCAAAGAAGGGACGTTTAATGTTTTGAATTGTTGTCATTTGACTTGAGAGGCTGTCAAAGGCACATGCAGTGGTGACGCTCCTAGTGGTAGAGTTTTGCAGCCGTCATCCCCATTGATTGCATAGCGACTTCGATAAGTTGGCAACTCTGAATTCTATCGTATTTGTTAGATGTAGTGAAAATTTTGACGTCTGGCGAACATCATTCGTAACATCATTACAGAAAATTGAAAAGTAGTATCTCCGTTTTTTCTGAAAAAACATTCCCATTGTGTACTACTCACTACAACCAATGAAAACAACTTTGGCTTCATGTTAAAGCGAAAGTTTTTCGTTACACATGAAAATTTCAAAAGTTATAGAAGACGTGCACATTCCAGATACCAAACATTCCTTGTAATCGTTAATAGTTTTTGTTATATACATAAAATTTCCTACTGGACTGATTATATTTCCACTACTGTGAGTTAAAAAATCATATAAAAATATTAACCTATAATAAAGCTAAGACAAGTTTTCTTCATCAGAAGTTTTCAACATTATTCCCAGAACTTCAATAATAGACTTCAATAAATTGTTAATTTTTGAAGTTCTTCGAAGTCTCCTATTGTTTTTTTTCCTTGAGAAGAAAAATCCAAACGTTCTCTGCAAAAATAATCATTTTTCTGAAATAGAGTATGTTTGTTGAATTTTTAAGGGAGTTTCTTTCTTTACATACTCATTCCTTCAAACGATGATATTGGAATCTTTGGTGTAAGCTTCAAGACTTTTTGTATAGATCAATAATGACCCTCACACCAAACCGATTGGCACTCAAAGGGTGTTTCACTAACAATGCTAGGTTTCTCCAGAAAAAGGTATTAATAACTTTGTTTATTTACTCTCCACTTAGATTACAGTCCAGTCTATTGCATGAGTGCAACCTGATTAACCGATACGATAACGGAACATACACTTTGTGAAGGCTGATTATCATGCATCCAATTTTCACATTTTTTCCTCTAAAAATCTGTCAGTTGTCAAAATCGCTCCAAAAATATGACAACTTCGACATAAAACTACGAAATCCGGATTCACACAATTTCACACTTCTGCGGAATTCTATCAAAGTTGTCAAAAGACTTGATTATTTTTAGTTTTCAGTGCTTTTCAAGTTCCTCTTTAGTACTTTCAACCCAAATACCAATAAGTGCGGCCTAGCAGGAGAGCCTTAGTTGCTAAGGCCATTGACGTGAAAAGAAGAAGAAATCCTACAATTTTGATAACGTTAACCCATAGACATATATATATATAGATAATGAACTCAAATAGCCGAAATAAAACAACATGGCGTCAAACAATATGGCCGTTTTTTAATACTTTCCCATCTGCTAGATGGCGCTGAAATCGAATATTGGAGACGTTGACATGTGTCAATCGTCAAAGAAGAAGAAGTCGCCATAGCCGTGTTCCGTTTCCCTGTGTTAACCAGACCGTTTCTTTCTCTCTCTATCATATTGGCGAGGTCCATTCAAGAAAGAGAGAACCGCTCTGGCTAGCCAGACAAAAAAACATAATTATTTTTTATGTTTTTTGATGCATGGCCGTTGTTTACTTACATTGGTTTTTGGTTTACACAAATAGGATCAATTTCTTTTATTCATTTTCTTTTAGTCATTTGTATTTGAAATTTGAAGCTTGCTTACTCATACAATAGCGATAATAGTGAAAAAATTTCTGAGTTGTGTTTTCGACCATTTTATTTATTTCCGAAGTGAAATCATTGGAAGGATATCGTTATTTCATCATTAATCATTATACATTCAGGATTGACATGGTGAGGATATATTGTTCTGTGGCTGATTGCTGGGAACCAAGTGGAGGTATGTTATCCAAACATCGGTTCCCGAATCCTAAAAAATATGAAGATTTGTTCAACAAATGGGTTACCATTTGTGCAAATAAAAAGCTCTACGAGAATGGTGTGACACCCGAGAGAATATATCAGAACTGCAGGGTATGCTCAAAGCATTTCTCAATTTCTGATTTCGCTAGAAATAATGTTTCGAAGAAAGGAGCTCTGCCAAGTAATATGTTCCCATGAAGATCATAGGTAAGATTATCGAATGAAGAATATATCGTCTATATGTGAACTTCTCATTAAATCCAAATAATAAACAAATATCAATTTTGACCCATTTTTTCATAGAGACCACTGGAAACGTCGATGAAGAAAGCTACGAAATTCAGGATCATACATATGCTAAGACACAAATAGCCAATAACTTCATTGATGAACAAGCACAAGTTCCTGTTGGTACCATTACTGGTGAACAAAGAAATGACTTGTGGAAACATACCTATTCAAAGACCCAAAATGCCATCATTAGTGAAATTTCTGATTCCAATACTGGTGAAGAAGAACATGGCTCGTGGGATCATACATATACAAAAAACCAAAATGCCTACAACGATGCAAGTCATATTGATGGCAGTGGGAATCTAACCGATCAGTCAGATGTTGTTTCAGAAGATCATTCTATCATGAACAATAATGGAGGTGATTATACTTCTCATGCTATTCTTTATATAACAATATAGCTTTGTGAATGCAAGTGAAGCAAAGGTGTTTGAATCTACCTAAAATAACTTAATTAGCTCCTAAAATATACAGAATTTTTTGGAACACTCTATAGGCAGGTCTTGTTATTTACACTGCAACTTTGTGTTATACAAATCTAGCCCCCATTTGTTTCATTTGCTTGCATATCTGTTTCACTTGGAGTTTCACTATTTGAATTTTCAGGAACAGGGTTGTTGTTTGAAGTAAATGTTGCTAGGTGCGAGCAACTTACACCCAAGGCAAAACATTTCTACAGAAAGGCTTCCTATTTCAAAAGAAGAGCTATAGCTGCAAAAAATCAAAATTGTCTTTGAAAAAAAGTTTGCAGGAAGCAGATAAGTTCACCAAATCTGAAATGTTTGATAAGGTGAGTTCCTATTGAATAACTGTCATGAGCTTTTAACCAACCTGTCAGATTTTTATTTTTGTTAATATTCTGTATGTTTCTCTCATTTGATAGGTATCATCTTGTATGGATCAAATAAAAACAAGATTCATGAAAATGCAATTGGATAGTTGTATTAAGAAGCCAAAGGGAAGAAGGTATACTCTGGAAGACCTCTTGCAATGTACAAACAATGCGGTAATGGATATAAATTGATGTCAAAAATTTTTGCACTTCCGTCTCGCAATACAGTAATGAGACTATTGAATAGAATACCTCTTCAGCCAGGATATTGTGAATCTGTATTTGATGTTATCAGGGTGGAAGCCAATCTGTTCAAGGATCCTAGAGAAAAATATTGTTTTTTAATATTTGATGAAATGAGTATCAAACCTGGCTTAAACTGGAATTATTGTACTGGAAACACTGAAGGACTTGAAGACTTTGGTTACAAGAGAACAAATAATATTGCTGACCACGCCCAGGTACTTTGATATATTTACGTCTAGATTCTGTAATATGTTTCATGTGTTTGCAGGTTTTTATGTTGAGGGGAATAATGAAGAATTGGAAGCAGCCAATTTTTTTAATTCCACTGGAGGAGCAACAAAATCGCATGATATTGCAAGAATTATTAAGCTAATTATCAGAAAGTGTACAGAAGCTGGTCTCAAAGTAGTTGCTACTATATGTGATCAGGGTAGTAATAATGTAAAGGCTATCAAAACTCTTATTAATGATACAAAGGCAAAATCTCACAGTTCTCGATAAAAATGAATGTTTTGAGGTTGGAAATCAGAAAATTGTTCCATTATTTGATGTTCCACATTTGATCAAAGGAATAAGGAACAACTTCATGAAATATAACATGAAATTCTGTAAGGCAAGCGGATGATAGGAAAGTGGGAACATGTAATGAAGGCATATAAAATGGATTCATATTTAGGCAGTTTGAGATTGATGCCTAAGTTGACTGATAGGCATGTCAATCCTATTGGATCCAATAAAATGAAAGTTTCTTTGTTTACTCAAGTCATGAGTCGTACCGTAGCAGTTGCTATAAATGTGATGTCATGCCAAGGTGAGTTAAAATTATTCATTAATAACATTTGATATTAGATTATTCATTATCTGTAGTTATTCTTATTATGTTTTCAGGAAAGGAAGTCCAGAGTGAAGAAGGTAATCTCAAAATGGATGAATCAGGAAAAGAAACTGCAACATTTCTGGTATTCATTGATGACTTATTTGATAGTGTCAATGGCTCGTCAAAAAACTATGACAACTTAAAACCTCTGATTACTCGGTAATTTTCTTAGTTATATCTCTGCAGACATACACATAGGCACAATTGGCCCATTTATACCTGTATGGTGTAGTTTCCTCTTATTTTCAGATACAGTACAATCACCTAAAGATTGGATTTTTCTTTCAGTTTGTTCTAGGATAATCTTATCTCTACTATTAGTTCATATTATGAAACTTTTTCCTGTAGAAAGTCAAATCCGGACTATATATAAGACTAGTTTTTGTATATATAATATTATATATATATATATAAACTGTAAATTCACACTTTATTAAGAAAATTATGTTTGTTATATTCATCTCTGATTCAGATTAATGTTCTTTGTTTTTAATCAACTAACATTTATAGCAGTTACAAGTTTTATACTTTCGTAGTACAACTAATCTTTTGTCTGACATGAAAAATAAAAATCGTTTTTAATCAGTTTTTTTTTAAATTTTTTTCAAACACCAACAAAAAAATTAGTGGCATATATCGAACAGACCTCAACTGCATAGTCTTATCAGCTCTGGCCATCTGAATAAAAAGAAGAAGAGATGTTGTAGGCTCTTCGTTAAAGAAGAAGAACTAACCTTCTAGTTTCTTCCGTTTTCTAGTTGGCTCTGAAAGACGGTTTCATTCTTTACTATGGGAGTTGACAATCTATCCTATTATATATGTCTATGCGTTAACCTCGATGCTTAGTGGAATTCCGTAGATAACTGAAAAATGCAAAACTCGAATGCATGATGATGCGTCTTTAATCCAGCTGCAAAAATTATAAATATCAACTATAACACCTTAATAAATATTCTCATTACAATAATCCACAACCCCAGTCAGCTTTTTCCAATGACCTCCTTGTTTTGCAAAGCTGCATATGCTTCATCCAGGATCCGTTTTTTCCAAACTTCATAGTCCTCCACTTCATCAGAATCTTGTTTCTTCAAAACTACTTTATCTTCTGAAAGTATGATAAATAACAGCACAGTTGATGAGAGACAAATCAATATTACCTACCTATATCAGCAGCTAATTCTTCCAATGCATTTTTGGTATCAGCTTTCTTATTCCTCTTGGCGAATCCAGTATTGATGGTACTCGCAATTTTCTCAAACTCGACTGATAGTTCCTTCCATTGGGAAGGTTTCAGCCGACTCGCCTCTATCAGCTGTGGTTTTGGAATTGCAAGCTTCAGTAATCTAAAAACCAAAAAACATTTCATTTCCAAAAACGAAACAATGGACAAACTAATATTTTACTTGCAAGCGGAATGAACAGCCGCTGCAACGTATTGCGGGTGGTTCAAATCCTTGGGCATTTTATGACCGTTCTTATATTTGTCTAAAATTTCCTCTGCGAGTCCCTTGGCTTCCGTACAACCCAACTGAACACAGACTTCTGATACTGTGAGTAGTTTCTCAAGACCCAACATGTTTTCAATGGTGTGCAAGCTCGTCTGATAAGCAGACTTTTTCAGTCCTGAGAGCTTTATGGCAGTTTCCTGAAACACAAACAATTATTCCTTGAATTCCAGCGAATTTTTGGATTACCTCTTTACCTTATCAAAAGAGTCTGTGGTCTGAGTAGCTGCCAAATCCAGGCATAATATGATTTGAGCCACATCACTGATGGATTTCAATGATCCTTTCGCGTGGAAAGCACGAAGTAGTTCTTCTGCTTTTCTGAAAAACGCAATCGTTAAAATGTTTTGAACAGTTTCAGTTCGCTATATGGTTACTTCAGAACAGGGCCGTTTGGTAATCCCAGCCTAGTGGCAGTGGTAACTAAAATATTGTTTGCCTTTGACATATTTTGAGCATCTGATTCACAAAGATTGATTGAAACGATAATTTTAAAGTAAAAAGAAACAACGGTTGGTTAAATGTTAGGTTAGGTTAGCTCAAACTGGAATTTAAATTTTTCATGTGTTTTTACTACTAGAGCCATCTTCATCTTTTATTTTTAACTAAGTTACAGGGTTGTTTAAATTGTTCATGTTGTTTTCGAACTACTCATTGCTAGATGGCGCCACCCAACTCAATGATGTGAAATATTTGAAAGATAAAGGCTATCTGTTGGATATTCTTAGCTCAAGGACTCGCTAATTTAGTTGGAGCATCGGGTTTCTTCTGAATTGTTATCAATCGTTGCTCCCTTGGTAGTATCCAACACGGATGACCCGACGAGTGCGAAATGTCCACCCCTTCGTTGTGAGCTTGGAGATATGTTGTACCTCTGTTGCGCAGAGACCTGTTTCCAATAGAACAGCTAAACTTAACTGCTTACCGAAGGAGGTTCTTCCTGAGGGTTACAGACTTCATTACAATGTTGAATGGATTCTATTTATTTTCGATTGTGTATCGACTCAACTTATAGAAAATTTGTTATGGCAATTAAAAGCTTGTTATTATTGGTAACGAAGTGATGATGATGATGAAACAAGAACAACATGTCTATCAATATGAATGTTTATACTAATAATAATTAAAATGTGATTGATTCAAGATAGTAATTTACATTATTTCACCAATGGAACAAAGTAATTTCTTCATTCCTAGTGGATGAAGTGGTAGTTGATACCGTTGATAAGGGCGGATAAAACTTCAATTATAAGGTGATTGTTGATAAAAGTTATATCTTATACATTAATAATACGCTTATATGTTCATAATGCTTTTTATAATGTAATATATTTCGGTACAGATTTTTCATACCCATACATATTTCTGTTCTACTGGAAATCCAATCAGTGGTGGAAGGCTACATTGAAAATTCGGAATACAATATTATTGAACTTTATTGAGACTAGTAATAATGAAATAAATGTAAATATTCCTTCCACTTCCAGATCAGTGGGACTCGAAATAAACTTTTCAAACTACACAAAAAGTAATCTTGATATTTTAGAGAAATTGGATTGATGACAATTATTATGTTCAATGTAAATATAAATAAAATATATTTAGTTTTCCAATATCCATGGTACCATGGTAGTACCCGAGGTTATACCATCAATAATTTTATTCGAAATTTCCAATTAGGTACACTTAAATATGTGAATAGTGCTTGTTCCGTAGTTTTCTGGATTTCTAACCCAACACAATCTGAAAAAGAATTTATATTGGAATCTATGCAAGTGTAGAAGGGCAGATGTTTAATCTACCCCGAATATTTCCCTCATATATAAAATGTCCCATAAGAGCAATGCAATTATCGAAAACTTACAGCGATAATTGCATTGTATCAAGTCACCATAACAACACATTTGAAACCGTATCTCTAGACGTCAGTGAACAACACAAATAAATGTCAGATAGACTGCAAAAATAGAAAAACATTTCGCGTTTAGGTGAGTACTCCATACAATCTATAGAGGAAAGTACCCAGATAGCACTAAGACATCTTAAAGGAATCTTGAAGTCATCTTATTCAAGACATTTCTGATATCTTAAAGATGTACATGAATATCTTTGATACATCTTTAAGACGTCTTAAAGATGTACTCATGTTACAAAATAAGACCTTTTGAAGATATATTTTCACAACATCTTAAAGATGTCTTTTCATAGCATCTCAAAGATATCTTTCCATAAAATCTTGAAGATATCTTATCATAACATCTTAAAGATGTCTTTTCGTCGTATCTCAAAGGTATCTTTCCATAACATCTTAAAGATATCTTTTCAAATCATCTTAAAAGTATTTTTCCGTAATACCTTGAAACTGTCTTCATATAATCTGAACGATATTGAGATATTCAGTAATCTTTTTGATCGAATTGAAAAAATGAATGGATTTTTCAATGAAACAGCAATCAGGTACTCAAAGCAATTTTACTGAAAATTTAAACACCATATAATTTTATTACACATTTATTTCAAATGACACAAAATAATTTTGCACGAATTACCAGTGTTGTTTTCGAGTTTTCCTCCGAATCATGGTCATTGATCATTTCACCAGGTAAAATAGCAACGTCCACATTTCGAGAATCGTAACTAGATTCACTTTTGCTTTCATTAGTTTCACTTGGGTTAAGCTGCATGGCTCTTCTAGCCTGCATATAGAATTTCTGCAAACCACTTATTTTCATTTTGAACTGTATACTTACAAAACTACACTCCACAAAACAGATAAACAAACTTAAACAACACCAAGCACGGCAAGACAAATGAGGTTAGGTTTTATTATAAGTTATAGGTTACGTTCCAGAATCAGCGGCGCCCCGTCTTGAGATGGTAAGTGGCACTGTTTCAGCCAATCATCGAGCACGAAATAAGCTACGCGCGAAATTACTGCCTCTGGTTCGAATTTTTAAATGGTACAAGTTCATCTGATTGTCTTTTCCCATTCGAACATTAGTAAATAGATAATCTTATCGTCTTTTCCATTCAAACATAAATATGACATACATTTTTTTCCCAATATACATTATATTCACAAAAACAGCTACGGTATCGAGGGGAGGGAAGAGATTCATTCATTGTACTTGAAAACATTCATCAGTTATCTTGTGTTGAAGATTTGGTCTGAAGAAGTAAATTTATATAAGATATCTCAAAGATGAATTATATAACATATCTCAAAGATGAGATAAATAAGATATCTTACAGATATCTTTCAAACGTCCTAGAACATCATGACATTTTTTGGTCTGATGAAGTATATTTTTAGGATATCTCAAAGATGCATTATATAACATATCTCAAAGATGAGATAAATAAGATATCTCAAGGATATCTTTCAAACGTCTCAAAACATCACGACATTATTTGGTCTGATGAAGTATATTTTTAAGATATCTCAAAGATGCATTATATAAGATATCTCAAAGATGAGATAAATAAGATATCTCAAGGATATCTTTCAAACGTCTCAAAACATCACGACATTATTTGGTCTGATGAAGTATATTTTTGAGATATCTCAAAGATGCATTATATAAGATATCCCAAAGATGAGATAAATAAGATATCTTAAGGATATCTTTCGAACGTCTTAAGACATTACGACATTATTTGGACGAAAATAAGATATCTTTAAGATGTCCTGTGCTATATGGGTATAAATGAACAAAAAATAACATTGTCTTGAGAATTTCTTTATTCGTGAAATATTCCAATGAATTACATTCGTGCATAAAAATGACCAGATAATTTTGCATTCAAGCGTGATATCTTATACAAATTGCATTCGGTTATTTTCATATTTTGTAAAAGAGACCTCGTCCTTCGGACTCGGGCACTTTCGCCAAAATATGAAAATAAACTTGCAATTTTTAGATATCACGCTTTCTTGCAAAATTATCGGTAATTTTTATGCACTCGTGCAATTATAACCGAAAAGTTACTGCGACTATGTACAGAAAAAACGTGTTTTCATTCAAAAATGATTTTTGTCAATAAGAATTTGGTATGGCTATGGGTTCACCACTTTCTCCAATTCTTAGTGATATTTATGTAGAGTATTTTGAGGATTCTTTCATGGAAAGTTATTCAAATGGTCCAAAGGTGTGGTGAAAATATGTTTATGATGTTTTCGCTATATGGAACCAACAATAAAGTTTACATTAGAAACAGGAAATAACACTGAACTTCCATTTCTGAATGTAATTATCGACACGTCGTGTACAAGTGTATATCGAAAGAAAACACATACCAACAGTTTCACTACACCTCAAACCACCACACAAATGTCAAGAAAGGTATAATAAAATGCCTTTATGACAAAAATTGTATGTAACTCACAAGAAAAAATCAATGAAGAGATGAACTTCATGAAATCAGTATTGAAAGGAAATGAATGTCCAGAAAAATCCATAGGAAAAACTTTGGCAAAAATTGAAAATACGAACACAGTTCACAATGAAGACATACAACCTACACAAAATACACAACCTGTACCAAACTTTATACCGTTTTTCTGAAAAGATGAAACGGATCGCCAACAGGTATAATGTTAGAACAACATTCAAAACAACAAATACTTTACGGTCAATACTAACACATCCCAAACCAAATACAACAACGTAAAACACACAATATTGTATTTATCAAATTCCTTGTTCGTGCGATCAAAAATATATCGGTGAAACGTCTCGACCATTGGAAGTGCGAAAGAGTGAACACAAGATGTACGTCAGGAACAGACAGATCAGTAGTTCTAAATAATCAGAACACATTTTTACTGCCAATGGAGGTCACACAGTAAAATGGAACGACACTAAAATTATAACAAAAGGGAGCAATGCTAGGAAAAGAAAATTGAAGGAATCTGCTTTCATCAATCTGTCTGGTGAAGAATGCATATCTGAGTTCGCTTGATATGGATCGCGGATGGCTGCCCCTCCTGAAGGACGAAATGTTACGTCAGATATGAAATATTTGACAAATGTCAATAACGAAGATTATCGACAAGAGATATTTGCATTTGAACAGGAATTTTCGAGGATTCAGTTACCGAAACGTTAACGATAAGCTGACTAATTGGACTTATTTTATCCAGAAGGAACAGTTTTTAAATAGAAGCAGCAACTTGGGTAGATTGAAAATCTGCCCTTTTACACTTGTATAGATTCCAATATTGATTTTTATTTTTTCAGATTGTGGTAGGTTAGAAACCCAGAAAACTACGGAACAAATATTGATCACTACAAAATATTGACGTTCAAACAGTACTGATTAGTGCTGTCATTACTTGAAATATGACATCCTACGCGAGAGCTGATTTATTGCGTAGTAATAACTACAACTGTAACACAATGAGGTCATTTTATGTTGAAAGGCAAGGACATGGAATTGAAGACATACCTCAACAGTCGAGATAGAGCAGTTTTGTTATAGCTGTAGAAAATAGTAATTTTCCTAACAAGTGCGGAAAGTGATTCTTTCCCGCACGCGACTGCCGTTAACCCGAACGACGCGAAGCGGAGTTCGGGTAAGCAGTAGAGTGCGGGAAAGACACTTTCCGCATGAGTTAGGAACAATACTTTTTCTACAAAAATCGAAAGAAATCGAATGTGCAGGCACAGGCATCAAATCGTCGCCGATCGATATAGACGTGGATGGTTCTAAAATGCACCCGGAAGACGATGTAGTGTTCAAATTGAGAATTTTATTGGACATTCCTTTTTTTCGATTGGTGGAGTCTTCTAAATACCCCTCTGCAACTGAAGTCGATTTCCATCCTCCTAGGCGTTTGATATTAGTTATACCCACACCACAGTCAGCAAGTTAAGTGGCTGAGGAACGCCTGAAGCTGTGACCAGTGTAAAGCTCTGGATTTTGAAGGCGCAGATATACTGCTATTTCGGAGGGTATCTTTCCTATGGTATTGATTCCTACACATTGCACAGTACATTTTCCACTTTTGTAATACAAGAATAAACGACGGTGAGGAGTCTCTTTTGGACGTAAATGTATATAATTTCTGTATACTTTCAAAAAATAACCATCATTTGCTTCTTCAGATATCACGAAGGATCTAGAGGAATGATTTTTGGAATCCTTGATATTAACAATTATCAGGTTTTCTTTGTCGTCTATGTCGTCAATGGTGAGTTTTGTCAGCTCTTCTCGTCTGCAAGCACCAGCTAATTCAAAAATTGCTACTAACTTAATCATGAGGTATATGTCATCGGGTGCTTCAGTCATAAATTTTGAAATGTCTTCTTGAGTGAAGATTTTGGCCTTTTTCGGTCGAAAACCGACATTCTATCTATTAATGAATGCAATTATTTTGTAAAATTTGCTAATATCCAAATTTTGCTTTACTTTGAATACACTCTTCAACATTGAATATCTTGCCCATAAAGTGTTCGGCTTCCATGTTTTAGACATTTCTAGAAAATAAGCCAAGAATACTTCTTCATTTGGTGTTTTCACTTTTGATTGTTGCACCATTCAATAAAACTCGTGTATTGCTTCTCATACCTTTGTTTAGATTTCATTGGCAATAACTCTAAGTTCGCATCTGTAGCTGCTTGCACGATTTCTTGTGGAAGTTCTTCATCAGATGAATAATCCATTGTGGCAATTTCACTGAATCGAAAATTTTATATAAGTATACTTTGTTCAACCATCCTTTGCCGTTACGTCATAATCGGTGACGTATTCTGCTGTTTTACGTTTGTCTTATATTAGTTGAATATTATTTTACACTCAACCTCAAAATTATTATTAATATCTACCTATCTGCAGAATACATCGCATACACTGGTGTTCCTATTGCATATTGATGTATGATATAAATCGATGATCCTCGAGCATAAACATCTCCGGAATGAACTTCGATTTTGTAGTCTTCATCTGTTTCCATTTCACTGGTAGCTAGTTTTTGATCAGTTCTAATAGATATTTCTGGAGCATCAGGAACACGCTATAGAATTAAACAAAATCAAATCAATAAAGACTTACATTTTGCATAACACAGGTAGATACATACGCTGTAGACTGCATTTAACGGTAAAAGCGGCACTCCAGCATCTCTTTCTCTTTAGTAGGCAATTAACTTCAAATTTAAGCTTTGCTCTTTCTCATTATACCGGAAAGGCATTTTGACAATGAAAAATTAACTGAAAAAGGCGAAAATGACCAGAAATACTAAACAAATCAAACTATGACAACTGAACTGTCAAAAATGACAAATAAAATTCACATCGACATTAGACATACGTTAATGACGTCATAATTCCGTCTCATCCATTTCATGAATGAGAGATAAAGTTGGACAACGTATGACGTAACGGCAAAGGATGGTTGAACAAAGTATAACGCTTTGTCTGTCACTCTGACAATTACAAACAAATGCATGACAACATCAATTATTGTTACCTACTCGTTATCAGATCAATCAAAGCCTAGATATAGGGTGATTTTCATAACAATACATTTTTATTTATCAATATTGGTTCATTTTTTCAATAAACAGTGCAAAATGATGGATGATTTTGAACAAACTCACTTAGTATTGCAACAAAAAAGCTTGAACTTTCATATTTTGTCACCCACCACTTATATTTTACGAGGATATCATATAAATGTTTGTGCGTGGGAAAACTTTTCCCGCACTAGTGTGGGAAAATGACACTTTCCAAACTGAATTGCGTGCGGGTAGAGGGTGAATCACGCACGCTTGTAGGAAAAGGATATAATATACCTACAGTCAACTTCCACTGGACTATACACTTGGGAACATTCAAATGAAACGATCGTACGTTTACGATCGCTGCTAACGTAAAAAGTGTGAGAACGCCCCGTTTACATCGACACCGCCAAGGTTCGGAATTACTCATACGGAAAATGGTACTTGTCCGGAGATGAGGTTCTCATCTCGGCCAGTACCACACGGTACCGTTTCGTATATACGACGTTTGCGGTGTGGAAGACCGATCGTGCGAGGAGACACTTATCGTAGGTGAAATTGTGTGAAAATCACTTAATTCTGTTTTCCAGGCTCCGAGGCCGGCTAGAGAAACTGTTTTTTCCGAGATAGTCCAGTCGTAATGTACGTGAATTTGAACGACTTCTATTCGACAGCCGTGCCAAATGGCCATTTTTTTGACAAAATGGTTAAGTATCTGAGATCAACAGGGCCATGATATATCTGCCATATATCCCGAGGGTGACTGACAGAATTGGGAAACTCTTAGGGAAATATAACATAAAAACGGTTTTCAAGCCGACCAAGAAGATCCAACAAAGCCTCAGGTCGGCTAAAGACAAGTGAGACCCACTGTCAGCAGCAGGGGTTTATCGCATACCGTGCACCTGTGGGAAGGTTTACATCGGTACCGCGAAAAGATCCGTGGGTACAAGGCTCAAAGAGCATGACAGGAACTGCAGGCTGGGGCAAACCGACAAATCGGCGGTGGCGGAGCACGCATTGAATGAGTGTGACCACAGGATTCTGTTCGTAAATGCAACACTGATTGCCCCCAACCAGGGTTACCATAGCCGACTGGTACGAGAGGCAATAGAGATCCAGAAACATGAGGACAATTTTAACAGAAAGGAAGAAGCGTTGAATCTAAACAGAATTTGGAATCCGATTCTGAGGAAATCAAGAATAACTAATGAAATCACGGCAGGTAGTGCGGCAACTAGTAATGATGATCATTCCCCGAACCCGACAGAAGTAATTAACACTCCAGACTACCTGCATCAATATAAATACGCCTTAAGAAATCAAAACGTTTAGTCATCGGAATGAGTAAGCCTCTGAAGAAGCCGGCCACTCGCGAAACGTAAGAAATTCCAAAGAACGACGGCCTTCAAGCCCGAAGAAAAGTAGTTAGGCCATTTTTTGTAGGTAGTTTGGAATATAGTATGAAATTTGTGGGATTGCTAAATGACGGCTTATGATCGAAAAAAATATTTGAATAAACAAATGTCACTATTTTGACGTTATTATCTTTGGAATGAGATTTATCGAAAAAAAAATTCTACAGTGTGCGCCGGCGCCGTAATGAAATCTACAAAATAAGTCCTAGGCAAAAATTGCATAGAATAATTAGTTTGGCGGTAAATCATTGTTAAACAATTTTTCAAAAAAAAATTGTATTTACGTGGTTTATTTATAGAGTACTGTTCTTAAACTCATCCACCACCTAAACGAAACTGTCCTGACGAGATATCGGTAAGCTTAATCCTGCCATATTATATAGTTTAGCAATAATGACCGATTTTCGAAAATCCGGCGTGTCCTTATAGCACTTGTTCCACAAGACCGAAAAAGTGCACATAAAGAGATTGTTATCAGCATGTACATTCAGAATTACACTGGAAAGAATTTTTTTTTCAATATTTTTTTTTTACGATATTTCCTCTGGGTTTGTTCATTAAAACTCCAAACAACACTTCACTACTTTTACTACAACTCTTTATCACAACACAATACAATGCAATCACTTAAATTGCTCCGCTTCAAGATTCTCATAGGTCTTAGCGAGACGCGTAATTTAAAAAAAAAGTCAGTATCTTCATTACAAGCCGAGATATAGTCATTTTTACGTTTGTTTGATTTATTATTGTATCGATTAACATTTTCGCGAATTTCAAGTTCGCGGACATTCGTGATAGTGTTTAGACGTAATATTTGATATTATAGAAACCGTTTTGAGCATTAATCCTGTGGCAGATCATGATACAAATACAACTTGCCGAGGTAAACTATTTCTCGAGAGAAATTTAATTTTTTGGCGAGGTTGGTATACTATTTAAGTCATGAACGTTCGAAATCATTTCATGAAGAGAAACCACTTGCTTACGTAGAGGTAAAATGTTTCAGAATTTAGCTTCTTTATCTTTGATGAATGCTTTCAGAATCCAATCATTTGTCATGAATTTCCGTATGGTTTCAAGAAGATTGTTGCGAAAAGCAACATTTGGATTACTCACTGAAATATTAACGGTATTTTCCACAATGAAAATGAAATCATGAGAGCGCTGAATCCTGTACTCCAGAAAATGTCTAATAAAACGGTAACGTGCCATTTTCGGAAGTGTGTTAGTTATTGAAGAGGTTTGTGGTTTTCAAGGGAGAAGCTTTTGTGTAACTACGTTAGTGTGTACACGTTATCGGGGATCCCAACACTCCGTTGATTTCGATGAATGAAATTTCGTATATAAATGAAAAAGTTTTTTTTTCATTTATATGCAGGTTAACACGAAAGGAAAGCCCTGTAATGTTCAAGGAACACCTCCTGACTTGAGGGACAGGGGATACGAATTAACATTCACTTTGAATTCTTGAAGTTTGTAAACCTCCGGAAATACCTTATTTCGGCAAGGAGTTCCAGAGCTCAGCTGTTCTATTGAAAAAAGATCCCTGAGCAAGAGGGGTTCGACAGGTCTCCAAGTTCACAACAAAGGGATGGGAATTCTGTACTCGTCGATTCATCCGTGTAGGTATTGCCAAGGGTGGAACGATCGATAACAATTCAGAAAAGCACCGACCGTGAAAATATCTATAGAAGAGAGACCTTTCGGCGATGTTCCAATGAAGTGAGCGAGTCTGTCAGCGAAGAATCACCAACAAGACGGATTGCTTTTTTCTGAATAGAATCGAGAAGCCTTAAAGAATGTTTTGGTGCCGAACTCCACGCGTGAGAACTATATTCCTAAACAGGTCGTATCTGGGCCTTGTAGATCATTACAAGCCGAAGAGAAGTGAAGTATTTCTTCGCACGAAATAGAAATCCAAGTTTCTGGGAAGCACTTTTAGCGATTGATCTCACATGGTTTTTCCATGGGAGATTTTCACTGATCGTAATTCCTAGCATCGAGATACATGACTTTGTAGGAATAGTTATCCTGACATCTGAATACTAGATGATGATAGATCGACTTTCCTTGAGAAGAGGCATGCCTGGGTTTTCTTAGCATTGAATTCCAACAAGTTCATGTTACCCCATTCTATTATTTTCAACAAGTCATCGTTTATTTCATTGACGTGAATGTTTCTTCGAATTTTTGTTTTTCGAGGTGATATGAGGACTCTGGAAGAGAAACTAGTATGAAGAGTACTGTCGTCCGCAAAACTATCTACTGAACAAGAGCAAATCATTGATATGAAGCAGGAACAAAGTGGGCGCCAGAACTGAACCGTGTGGTACACCTGCATTTATTGGGAGAATATCAGATGATACTCCATCAACAACCACATACAGAGACCTATCAGACAAGAAAGTCTTCAACAAAGCACACAACTGAGGAGGCAAACCAAGAGACGGCAATTTAGAAAGAAGACCCCGATGCCAAACTCGATCAAACGAAAAGAAGGTGCAAAAAAATCAGGTTGATTCTTTTCAGCATGTACATTCAGGAATCAACTGAAAAGAAGTTTGAAAAAATGATGTTTTTCGAGGATACAAAATTTAATCTCATAAACAAATAGAAGTACGCTTACGAATATTCAAGTTATTCAAAACGTTCCTCAAGATTCTCATACGTCTTAGCGAGAAGCGTAATTAAAAAAAAGGGTCAATATCTTTATTACAAGCCGAGATATAATCATTTTTACGTTTGTTTAATTTATTATTGTTTCATTTAACTGAACCCTGTGGAACACCTGCATTTATTGGGGGAATATCAGACGATACTCCATCAACAACTACATACAGAGAGCTATCAGACCACGAGAATCATACGCCAATAAGTCACTGGTTGGTCTTTGATAGCGAAATCCGTATTGTCGATCATTAATTATTCTTGATTTCTCTAGTTATTTGATAAGTTTCATATTGATTGTTTTTTTTCATGACTGGAAAGCAATGCAATTGGTCTATAATTATTACAAGCTAGTGTTTTCTTTCATTTTTTAAGAACTGGCTGAACTCTTGCTGTTCTCCAGGACTTTGGAAAACCCCCCAAGTTATACGAAAGGTTGAATAATTCGCAAAGTACTGGTGTCTACTCTGGGGCACACAATTCGAGAGAAATAACTGGGATTCCATCAGATCCATTAGGTCCATTGAAATATTTCTTATATTATGTTGGAAAGAAGTTATTTCAGGCATATTTCTGTCTAAAACCGTAGGAACATAGGATCTTCTCCCGACTAGTTAAGAGCAGAATTCCAAGCAAAACGTATTTGCAAATATAATTGCTCTTGTTGGGCAGTGGTGGCTTGCGATCCATCCTCTTTATTTAAGGGGAAATGTACTGAAAACTTTTGGCGACAGTTTAGCAAACGACCAAAACGGGCAAGTGTCAAGTGTTCGACAAAGTGTTTTGCCAACTTTGTCTATTTCCAAGTGAATACTCACTTTCGACCTGAAACTAGGTTATAAATGAGCACATGGGCAGAGTCCAATTGACAGTTATTCGATATCTGAAGTTCAGCAGCGCCGAGCGCGTTTAGTACTTGGATGGGTGATCGCATGCAGGAAGAAACCGCGTCGAAAGCCCATACAACTGCAGCAAAATAGCATATCATAGCTCGCAGGCAATATATCAATGAGCACAAGATATATTGAGGATATGCCGTCCTTCGGAGGGGACGTAAAGCGGTCCCGAGTCCATTGATGTTGGGCTCGTAACAGTTCCCTACCTCTGGTTGGAATACCAGAGGGTTCGGCGAAATTACTGGTTGGGAAAAGTGTGCTCACCGGCGTCGGTGATTGGCCTTGCTAGCGGAAATAGGCCGACGTTAACTGAGGAATAAAGAAAAAGAGCACATCACGGGATATTTGTGAGTTGTTTTTCTCTCTATTATCCGTTTATCTCCCTGCACCGAACCCGATATCTTCGACGATATCGGTTACGTATTATGACGGCAGCCGGAATATTTCCAGAGCAGCCATAATCCCGGCAGAAGAGTCTAGTGACCTCTGGAGCGGTTCACGACTCGACAACGGCGATAACAGGATGAACGGGATGTCGATAATAGGATGTTCGGGTCCACATCTAGGTGGCTTCTCGACTTGCAAGGATTCTTCCTGCTGCTGCTGCGACACTCGATACTGCGAACGGTGTACGGGGGGCGGTCGGAAAGTCAAGTTAAATACAAATGAGTTTTGGTTATTAAGAATCAAAACATTTACAGTTAGTGGAAGGTTTCAATGTTTGTTATTTGTAACGGTGGTTTGTGAAATAAGTGAACAAGTTGTTGAATTGATTTATTGTAACGTTACTCCAACAAGAGTTGAAAATGTTATCATTTTACTTGCATGCAATTTCATAGATTTTGTAGAAATTCATTTTTACAGTTTTGTTCTGATGAAGTTCTGCGGTTGGTGTTTCACATCACAGATGTATCATACTGAATAACTTGGCAAGAAAGGGATCATTTCATCGGGATTAATCTCCTTAAACCAGCGAGCAGTGAGTCTAACAAAACTATTATTTTGAAAATAATATTTAACTATTTCAACTCGTTCTGGAATGTTATGGAGTGTTATGTTGAAGTTGGAATAATTTTCAAAGAAACCAAATTGAATCAGTGAAAAGACTAAAATAATCGTTTGCATAAATTATTTTCCTACACCCATCTCCAGTTTTTCCAACTATATATATATATATATATATATATATATATATATATATATATATATACATATATATATATATATATTTCTCAAGAGTCCAAAAGACTGAGTTTTAGACCTTTCCTCACCAAATGCACTTATCCATCAGTCATAATTGAACTAATGTCCTCCTACCAGAAGATGCACATGTTAAATCGGTTTTTTCATTCCAAAATCTACTTCTATGCTTCCTAATTGTTTTGGTGAAAAAGCTTTCCAGAACCTATTATCCGTTCTGTGGGCTATGTCTAATTCTCTATTCTTGAAAAAACGTGCAATATTATTGGTGGGTTCGCCTACGTAGGTCAATACCTCATAGCGTTTACTACCATTCCTTATGATTGGATAGACGTGATTATGGCTTGTTTTTGTGATCTCTTAGCAGTCAACAATGTTCACATCGTAACAGTTGTTGACCGCTTAACAAATTATAGTTCTATTTGAAAATTGTTTTCTGAAATTGGAATATTCAATAATCTGCGAAGCATACTACAGAACGTGGTCAGTTTGTGCTGGTATGAATGTATTACATACAAGATGGTTCATGGAAAATTACGAAATCATGTTTATTAATTTGGTGATAGCCACGTCTAAGTCTGGTAAGTAGTAGTTTACTTAACAAGTGTTGGAAGTGATATTTTTCCGCACTTGTTAGGTACACTATTCTTTACTAGGCTGCAGAAAAAAAACAAAAGACAACATAAAGAAACATTCATTATTATTATTAAATACATATCAAGGAATTAATTATAATTAATATCAATATTGAACGTGGATTCTGAAAATTAATGGCAGAGAATAAATGTTTTTCAATGAAGTCAGATTGCGATTTTCCATTGCTTTGTTAGCATCTTGGCTGGAAGAGGTCAAAAAATTGGTTTGACAAGGTAGTGTTTTGACTGACAGATTTAATTTTTGTCGCTACGGTAATTCAAAGAAACAAAAGAAAGATGTCAGATGTTTATTATCATTTGTCATGAATTTGATAAGGCTCATACCAGGGCCATTACAAAAATTATTGAGACATACTTTTCTTTTTTTTTTTAAATCCTAGCAGAATTCTAATGAATTTCTTCATTCTTCGGTGATTCTGTGAACTAAAACAAATATATTTCAGATATTCAAATATTCAAATATTCGAATGTCAGTATACTCCCCAAAAACTTGACAGATTTACTTTTCCGTATTAGTGCGGAAAAGTGACTCTTTCTTTTCCTTTTCCTCAGGCTAGTAGAAAAACTGATGATATATCACAATTTCAAGGAAATGTTGCAAATGGTGACACTATACAATCCCAAGGAAGCCGAATACCAGGCGCATTCGTTTCAACATAGATCACTGAACATGAACTAGATTCAATCACAATTTTTTCCTCAAAACTGAGTATTTTGTAAACATGATTACACCAATGCCCCTCTCTAATAAGAAGAGATTCTCGAGTCGAGTCTATTTTCCCATTATAAAAACTTCTAAGACCCTTTATCCGGAAATTTAATGTTCTTCACGTTTGACCCACGTAAACATATATTCCACTGATAAATGTTGAACCAAAAGCAGCTAAAAAATGCAGCAGCCTCAATCGAGTGCCAATAACTTGATTTCGTGAATTTCAGGTCAGCGACAGCGCCGGATTTCTCTTCGCGATCCACTTATCTACACCGACTTCTACATTCATCATATCAATGATGACATCCGAGAAGGCGGTGAAATCGCCGATTATTAATCAAGAAGGCGAACCGATCGCTTCCCAGTTTGGGGCTCAGGAGGATGTGAGCCCGGCGATTGGAAATAATCGAGAATAAGAAGCGGATTCTTAGAGCGGCGGTGAATACTAATGACTTCGACGAACGGTTGTCTCTTCTGAAACTGTTTGCATAAATGATAATGATCACGAGAATGCGAGAAAGATAGTTAGTTTGGTCACAGTCGTTCGAAAATGCGCTTATTTCTAACCTACTTCCTGGTTGGGAAGCGGCCGATTGTTTACTAAGAAGAAGAGGGAAATAACTATTCCGACCTCGTCTTCTTCTTAAGTTTGAAATGACATCCTGTTTACTGTTTGAACGTCATTATTCTGTGGTGGATAAATATTTGTCCTACCACAATCTGAAAAAATAATAATTAATATTGGAATCTATACAAGTAGTGGAGAACGGCATATTTTCATCTACCCCGAAAAGTTGCTGCGTCTATTGAAAAACAGTTCTTGCTGGATAGAACAAATCCAATTAGTCAGCAACTTCTTGTTTAACTCAGATTTTGCCTGTCAAAAAATAATAAGAACTAATAGATAAATGAAAATATTTCGTTTCGGAAACTAAATCCGCTTCCGTTCTCCACACTTATACGCAAATTCCTGTTCAAATGCAAATATCTCCTGTTGGCAATCTTGGTAATTGACATTTGTCAAATATTTCAAATCTGACATAACATTTTGTCCTTCAGGAGGGGCAGCCATCCGCGATCCATATCAAGCGAACTCATAGAGATGCAATAAGATGCCTAGAAAACCATGGTGTATCTACTTATACCTGAATAATTTTGGGATAAACTTGGCGAAAACCGATTGATTGATTTCTGAGATCGCAAAAGTTTCAGATCGCTATTGTAGATGGCGATCAGTCATATACCATATGAAGCTTAATTTTCAGTAGAGAGAAAAGTGCAACCGAGTATTCTACCACTGTTTATTATTTGCCTACTGAGATTTTGACAGCCCTGACAGCCAATCAAATGCGTTTCAGAAAACGTGCATGTAACGTGGAAACCTACCGTTAACAATCTGTCAATACTGTCACTGTCACCTGCTACCTCTACAAGTTTTTTAGTGTATTGAAAGTGATAGACTGTCTTGGAATTGCGGATACACACATCAGTTATGCAACGGTTCAAAATACGTATCACATCCTTTCCAAACAAAACTTTTCAATATCTCATTGATAAGGGCTACAGATGTTTCCTCCTTGATATAAGACTTTCGCTCAAGCTGAAACGAATAAAATTAGCTACAACGCTACATTCATGTTATTATTTTGGGGCGATTTGTTTTGTACTCACCTTAAGTACTGAATAAAGAAGAATATTTGGATCCCTAGAATTTGACTGACCACACAAAATACGAAATCTACACATCGTGAAAAAGTACTTGTAATAACTTCAAAACTTATTCTACTTATATAGACTTTTAAACATTGTTGAGTGCGAAGAAATAATTTCAGTTTTCATTGACAACAATAAACCTCAAAGTTACGTTAATCGGACAAAACCGACATTTGACAGATTTTCGAAAATGCTCAAATAACGCCCCCTAATTAGAAATTAGAAAGCTTTTGTAATCGTCGATTGTTTTTCGCCAAGAAATTCTAAACAATATCGAATCACTAGATACACCAGGGTTTCCTAGGCAATTTTCCCCCGACAGCATGATGAAAGCAGATTCCTTTAATTTTCGTTTCCTGCCATTGCTCTCTAGTGTCATTCCATTCTACTGGGTGATCTCCATCGGCAGTAAGAATGTGCCCTGACAGTTTAGAACCACCCATCTGTCTGTTCCTGATGTTCATCCTGTGTCCACCCAATCGCATTTCCAAAGGTCGAGACGTTTCACCGATATATTTTGGACCGCACGAACAAGGAATTTGATAAATACAATTTTGGTGTTATCCGTTGTGTTATTTGGTTTGGTGTGTCAGTATTGACTGTAGTGTAAAACTGAATATATCAAGATTTAATTTTTATCATGACAACTAATTACAACTTTGGCAATGGCAATAATACTTTTTTTTTATCAACAACATCAGCATCACTAGATTTCATCGACATTTACCTTGAAGTATTTGTTGTTTCGAATGTTGTTTTAACATATTATTATTTTTATAGTCAAATTTGAGTTATACGAGAAGTTGCTGACTAATTGGACTTGTTCTACCCAGAGGGAACTGTTTTTCAATAGACGCACCAACTTTTCGGGGTAGATTGAAAATCTGCCGTTCTACACTTGTATAGATTCCAATCTGAATTCTTATTTTTCAGATTGTGGTAGGTAAGACACCCAGAAAACTACGGAACAGAATCCTGTTCAACGGAATTTATCAAGTGTTTAGATTCCGGTACGGTGTAGACTCCAACACAATATATGCATAACGTGCTATCCCTAGCACGATAAAACAGTTATTATTATTGTTATTTGAATGTAGACTCACACGAAAGGGAAGCCCTGTAATGTTCACAGAACACGGCGTGAATCAAGGGATAGGAGATACGAATTAACATTCACTTTTTGAAGTTTGTAAGCCTCAGGAAAAACCTTCGATAAGGAATTCCAAAGTTCAGGTGTTCTATTGAAAAAAAAAAAAGATTCCTGAACAAAAGAGGTTCGATAGGTCTCCAAGCTTACAACAACAAGTGAGCGAGTTCATGAGCGAAGAATAACCAACAAGACCAACGGATTGCCTTTCCCTGAATAAAATCAAGGAGCTTCAATGAATGTTTCAGTGCTATAAGCGTAATTCCAAGAATCGAGATACTTTGTAGGAATAATTAATCCTGACATCTGAATATTGGATGAAGATAGATCGGCTTTTTTTGCGAAGATACATGCCTGGGTTTTCCACCAAGTTGATGTTACCCCATTCTACTATACTCGCCAAGCCATCGTTGATATTGAATTGTTAGGTGCTTCCGGGCTTCTGAGCCGTGGACAACAGGTTTCAAGGCCTGGGGCATAGATTGTATGAAAAGCCCACTCACACAGATCGGTACCTCAACAAGAATTCCAACAATCACCCGAGGCAAAAGAGAGGAGTAATTAAGACCCTGGTAGAAAGAGCGAGACGCATTTCTGAGCCAGAATATTTCGAGGAAGAGATGCGTCATTTAGAAAACGCCTTTATATGTAATGGCTACTGCAGGGACGAAATTCACCGAGCCTTGCGACCCAGACAAGGAGTTTCAATGAATGGCCCCGAACCAGCCGTTAATGGACGGGCGTGTCTGCCTTATATTAACGGTGTGACGGACCGCATTGGAAGACTGTTAGAAAAACATGGGGTGCAAGCAATTTTCAAGCCCACGAGAAAAATTCAAGAAAGCCTCAGATCCGCAAAAGACCCACGGGATCCATTATCTACCTCAGGAGTATACCGAATACCGTGCAGTTGTGGTTCTGTCTATATCGGAACCACAAAAAGGAGCATAAAAACGCGGTTAACCGAACACAAAAGAAGTTGTCGATATGGTCAAACCCAAAAATCTGCGGTGGCCTAATATGCTCTGTTGGAAGGTCATAATATTGACTTCGACGGAACGCAAGTGCTGGACACAAGTAGGAGCTATTACCCCAGGCTCTATAGGGAGGCCATAGAGATTCATAAACATAAAACAACAACCGCAAAGAAGAGAGTCTGAACATTCATAGAACATTGATGCCAGCAGTTCAAAATGCACGTACCCTCCCAATGAGAGAAAAACTCTTTCAAATAATCAATTAGGATCAGTCGACCGTCCGAACCCAGATTCGATAAAGGGTGACTCATCAGCCGACCCACATCAGATCAAAGCCTCGCAGCAGAGAAGGATACTTCGACCATTGCCGCATCGCCTTTGAAAATGTCTGCCGCAGATGCAGACGAAACGTCAGGCCTTAAAACCTGTTGTCCACGGCTCAGAAGCCCGGAAGCACCTAACAATTCATTAGTTGCCGGCCGTGAAAGTCTTCAATCTTTGATGATGTTGATATTATTGACGCTAGTGCCTTTCTGAGTTTTTGTTTCACGTGCTGATATGGGGACTCCGCAAAACTACGCTCTGAACACGTGTGGACATTTTTTGACAGTTCAAAAAATAAACATGATCTACAACTCTTAAATAATGTAGATATACCGGTGAATAATGCAAAATTTCGATAAGAAGTAACATTTCCATTTATTATTTGCAATAAAGTTTCATTAAACAGAAAACACAAATTTGTTTAATTGTTATGCATTAACAATTCATATTTCAGGAAACGTAGGATGTACAAACAAAGTAAGATTTATGGTCGGTTCATACACCACACTTTTACTTTATCTTTTACTTTTACCTTAAGAATGGAATTGGACCGTTCATACACCAGTGTTAAAGTAAACAGGACGCATGCGCAGTGATCAAAAACAAACGAAGAAGAAGAAGTAATCGTGGGTTACGTCATTGTTTTGATTTGCAATTTGCTATTTTGTTTATATCTGAATCCTCAGAACATCCATTTTATATCATTTTTGTAAAATATTCAGAAGAAGAACAGGGCTACGTTTCCTTATAATGTTGGTGGCACTGCTTACTGTGATGACTTCACATGCACGCATGCGCAGTCCCTAAAATTATCTCATTCTGAAGTAAAAGTTCTCATCCTTAAACTAAAAGTAAAAGTGCCGTGTATGAACGCCTCGCTTGATTTACATTGTGACAACTTTCTTAAAGTAAAAGTTAAAGTGTGGTGTATGAACCGACCATTAAATGTTGCTTGAATTCCAACCTATCCTCTCCTCCCAATAGTAAAAAGGAAGGTGACGGATTAATTAGATGTCTGTGTCCCAAGACATATATGTAATTTTTTCAAAAAAAACTGGTCAAATATCTTCTAGGCAAAAGTCCATATTTACTTGTCATCTGCAGTAACTTTCTTGGATTTTCGTAAACTAAACATTCGACTGTAACCCTTCCTGGTCGCAATCTTCTATTAAATTTATTAAATAAATTAATTTTGGATGATATACTTGCACTTGACGCAACTCTTTTTAGTATTTGAAAAGATTATACTTTTCAAAGCATTCCATTTTTACAAATTGTTTAACGCAAATGCCTGCATGAAATGTTTCACACAGGAATATCTCTGTTTACAGAAATTCAATGTGGTATACCAATATTAATATTGCAAAAGCATGGCCGTCTATCTGTCACGGTCACTCACTGCAACAAATCATGTTGTATTTTATTTTTTATATTAGAAGTGTTATGGATAAATTTAACAAAAAATACATTTCCAGGAAATTTAGTGACCTGAAATTATGAAAGAGCGATAGACTAGAACCCACCTGGTAATTTTTTCAAAATTCAATTCAATTCAAAATATGCTTTATTGTCGTAAGTACATACACACTTGTTGACAAAGCTTGTAATATAACATAATATAAGTATGCATACAAACCATATAAATAAGTAAGACAAGTGATAAAACAGATAGGACAAACATGAGTACTACAAAACAAACATAAATTGCAAAAATAAGCTTGTATAAAGCCATCGTTGATAGTACAAAATTTCACTATAAAACAAACAGAATTGTAAAAATAAGGTTATGTAAAGCCATCGTTGAGATATTTAAAACACTAATAGGTTCAGGTAAAAATTGTGAGAGATTAAAAACATTAAACCAACATCAAAACACAATACAAGGAAGATATTTTTTTTTTAGAATTCCTGTAAAAAGTATTCACCCATATTATATAAAGGATTTGCGGTAAGTAATGCTTTCACCTTAGTACGGAACATATGAATACACAAGATATTTTTTATTGCATATGGCAAATGATTGTATAATTTTATTCCATTATAAATAATTGACTTCTTGATCAGAGTGGAATGGGGTATTATCAATTTGACCTGGCCACTCTGTCTTGTATTGTAATTTGTCGAGACTACCTGAAAGGTATTTCTGTTTTTGTGAATCAGTGAGACTGTTTCTAAAATGTTAAGTTAACTGAAATTATCAAAGGGCGATAGACTGGGCTGGTACTACTCTCCTAAGCTTTAGCATTTGCTTCTAAAGTTGGTATTTTTTTTATTAAACGAAATTTGGTGAATATACCTATATGACTTTTTAGAACTAGTAATTATTAAACATTCTGACAAAACTGGTTATATAAAGGTGACAAAATCAACATATGTCAAAAACAGCAATACCAACTTGACAATCAGAGAAATCAATTCAAAATGTCAGGTGGGATTGATAAATTTTTTCCAAATTATGGTGTGAAATTTCCTTACCGAATACCACTCAAGCCTAAGTTATTCCTGGGAATTCCCTTTCAGGCACGAATATTTTCAAAAAATTTCAACAATAATTATCAAAATATTCGTGCCCTCTAGAAAATTTCCAGAAATAATTTGAGCTCATGTGATATTATCAGTGACTTTTTTTCAAATTTCCTGCAGATTCATTTTCATTTCCCACAGCGTAGCAGACTCGTCGCTCGTACGAAACCAACCGCAACCGTGATCCTTTTTCCTGCAATCCGCATCGCAGCAGGAATTTCCTCTCCTGCTGGCTGCTCCTGCCGAGGTGCGTGTTGACCCGCTGCCTCTGCGATAATCAATATTCAGAGAGCCGGAGAAAGATCGACCGCCTGCCTGCTGTCCCCCGCCCCCGCTCCTGCTGCCGCCGTACGTGCTGGCATCTCCTCTGCCGGACGACGCTCCTGCTGTCCTGCCGCACCCCCTCCCTTCCCCTCCGCCTCCCGGCAGCAGGACGGATTTCTCTGCAGAGTGTTGGCCCCTGCGCTGCGTGTGCCGTATACGAGGGGCGCAGGAGAAATCATTGTATTGTCATTATCTACTATATTCTCATATTTGATCTATCCAAAGCATTTGATTCCATCGATGTCAAAATAGTCAGTAACAAATTATATGCTTTGGGTTTTCGCGGGGTTTTATTGAATGTCTGATATTTTATATGAGTTTCCGAGAAATGTTCGTTGAAGTCGTGGAAATGAACTCTGATATCTATAACGTTGAGCTCGGAGTTTCACAGGGTTCAACACTTGGACCCCTGATTTTTTTTGTTAAGCATCAACGATCTGCCCTTGCACGTTCAAGCTTCCAGTATGGTACTTTACGTTGATTATACATCAGTTACTAAAGAGGCATGAACTCCCGAGGAACTTCAGATTACACTCAATATACTCCCAGATCATTTAATAACTTGGTGCTGTACTGTAAAAAACTGAGAGTGAATTCCAAAAAACGGTTGTGGTCCAGTTTTCTGGAAGAGAAGCTGTTGATTTCAGTACTAATGCTTCTATAGATACATCAGAGTTCACACAGTTTTTGGGAACAATTGTCGATCGCGATTTGAATTTGAAACAATACATCAGTCAGCTCTGCAAAAAACTCAATAGCAAATTCTATGCCCTACTACAGCTCAACTTCTTTCTCGATACTGAAACGCTAATGAGTATTTTTTGGAAATATGTCACAGAAATAGCTGTTATATACATCAGCTCTTATATATATCCTGTTTATTACACAGAAAATGATCATAAGATAAATATTCGATTTGAAACGAGATGAGTCTTGTAAAACTTATTTCAGATTAAATAATATTCTGACAGTGTTTTATCTTTTTATCCGTATATATATATATATATATATATATATATATATATATATATATATATATATATATATATATAAGAGGAAGGGTAGTCGTTGCTGACTAGTTAAGAATAGAACCAGTGAATAGTGGGGTGTTTCAGCAAGTGAAGGAATACTCTTTTAAGTTAGTCCAAGCTTTCGGAAAATTTTATTTCCATCATCAGGGAAACTACAATAATATATAAAAAGTTGTAAAGTAATTCTAAAATATTAATAGCTAATGACTTACATCTTATTTGAGGATGGTTACATTGATGTTAGAGATGAAATGATAGTACATTGTTGACGATGAAACATGATACATAATTAAAACTTGATTAAAAATTTTTCAGTTAAAATCTAGACGTTACTCTCACGTGAGCTTGTCAGTTATACTAATTGAAATTTGAAGTTTGAAGTATGACATTGATTTGAAATTTGAAATATGAAGTTGACAAATTGAGTTGTGGCTGAGGGCCTGGGGTGTCAGTGTGTTAGAATTCAGTTGGTAACACACTGACACCCCAGGCCCTCAGCCACAACTCAATTTGTCAACTTCATATTTCAAATTTCAAATCAATGTCATACTTCAAACTTCAAATTTCAATTAGTATAACTGACAAGCTGGACTAACTTAAAAGAGTACTCCTTTACTTGCTGAAACACCCCACTATTCACTGGTTCTATATATATATATATACACACACACTATATATATATATATATATATATATTTCGAGACATTTCTGAACTCGTTTTTCATATCATTTATTGCCCTTGATACATAGTCCAAAATACTAAGATCTGGTGATCTTGCAGGCCTTCTTATTGGCCCATTATTTGCTATCCATCTTTTGTTGAATGTGGTACTTATTCAGAAACTGATTGACATCTCTTATACAATGAGAACCGGCTCCATCATATTGAAACCAGATTCCATTCAACCTACCTATTGGAATATCTTCGAGGTATTCAGTGATGGTGGTCCTTGAGAAATGCAAATAACGTTCACCTGGAAAACATATGGCCCGAAAATTTAATTTTCAAAAATTCCTGCCCATACCTAAAATTCAAATTGTTTGTAGTTGAGAACTTACTTCTCTGAAATTATTTTTATTGGTCTGAGACCAGACATGTTCATTATTCCTAATGCCATAATAATCGTATCTGTTTTTGGTGAATTGTCTGATTATACTTGAATGAAACCACTTTCAGTCATTGTTATAGATTCACTACACATCTAGATTTACTAGAAATCGCCACAAGAATACAGGTTTGAAATATTTCATCACTAATACGGTACAGATATCGAAGTTTGAATAATTTACCCTCGCTAGTTATTCGATTTTTATATTATACTTAATGGGTTTGAATAATAACTGAATGAAAAAAATAACTTTCAATTATAATATGACGATATTAAAGATTCGATAAAAAATATTGAAACAAATTTGAATTTTATGCATATTTTCTATTGTCAGAAAACGCCAGTGAAATATCAAACCACAGAACTCTGTGAGTTCATGGAGTTGTATGGGTCAAACTTACTTGGAAAGCTTTATCTCCGTGCTCTCAATTTTTTTATATGCAGGCAGGTAATCCCTCTAATGTTAGCGGAACACCGCGTGAATTAAGGGACAGGAGATACGAATTAACATTCACTTTTAATTTTTGAAGTTTGCAAGTCTCAGGAAAAACCTCTCTCGGCAAGGAGTTTCAAAGCTCAGCTGTAAGAGAGGTTCGACAGGTCTCCAAGTTCACAACAAAGGGGTAGGATTTCGGTACATGACGAGTCATCCGGGCAGATATTGCCAAGCGGGGAACGATTGATAACAATTTAGAAGAGCACCGGCCGTGAAAATATCTATAGAAGAGAGACAAGTCTCCGACCCTTTTACGATGTTCCAATGAAGTGAGCGAGTCTGTCAGCGAAGAATCACCAACAAGACGGATTGCCTTTCTCTGAATAGAATCGAGAAGCTTCTTTGAATTTTTTAGTGCTGAACTCCATACATGCGAACTATATTCCAAGACAAATCTTATCTGATCTGAGCTGACGAGAAGTGACATATTTTTTCGCACGAAATAGAAATCCAGGTTTCTAGGAAGCACCTTTAGCTATCGTTTTCCCATGAGAGATTATCACTGATCGTAATTCCTACCATCGAGATACTTGACGTTATAAGAATAGTTACTCTTGACATATGGATACTAGACGATGATAGATCGGTTTTTCTTGAGAAGAGACATGACTGGGTTTTCCTATCATTAAATTCCACTAAGTTCATGTTACCTCATTCTATTATTTTTACCAAGTCATTGTAAAAACAAGATATAGAGTTTGTCTAATTACGCCACCAGTATTTCTACCAGGTGACATATAATAATTGAGTTGAAGGATAGATGTAGCAACCTGACATTGCAAGAATTTTTACATATTTGACACTACTTCTACACTTGTATAGATTCCAATATCAATTCTTTTTTTTTTACATTTTGGTAGGCTAAGAACCAAGAAAAACTATATATAAATCCTTTATTTAGTCCATTTACATTTAACATTGCAATGATTACAATGATATTGATACATAGGATTGTTGCAGTTTGGAATGAAATAAGTTTGAAAATGAACAATTAAATGTTAACAGATCTTTCCATATGAGGCATGTGGACGTTGTCAAAAAAAAAATTATTCACCACACATATGCAAACACACCTATACACATACATATACACAGACTTATTACACCTATTTGCACACATACACACACATTCTAAAAAATTACAGCACAAAACACTTTAAACATACCAAAACGTATGTAAACCTGTCATCACTAAATATTAAAACTAACTATACAAGATGAGGAAGTGGCTACTAGATTTTTTTATTGGTCAAGAAAGTATGATTTCAACTTTGTCTTGAAGGATGTCAAAGATGTTAAACCTTTGATATCGTCTATATCATGATATGATATGTCTTAATCATATATATCATGACATGTTAGTCTATAAGAAGAAAGATTTCATCCACCACGAAATAATAACTGTCAAACAGTACATAAACAAATGAATATTTTTCAATTTGCTACTAATAAAAATTGTCTACTCACTACTTACTACTCACAAACGTCATTTAAACCAGTAACACTTAACTGAAGCACCGAATTTTCAGCCCTACATACACCCTCGCCCTAAATATTTCCTTGTCGCAGCATCGCGACACTCGCTTTCATCTCGAGCCGGCCATCGAAGGACCAAATTTGGGCGGAGCATGGACCACGTTCCGCAGCATCTCCGCTACTGGTGCAGAGCCACATCTCGGCCGGCGAATGAGATCTCTCGTCGGTCTGGCGTCTCTCCAATGAGATGAAACGACGGAGATTGTGCAGAGGACAGCACGTTTGGTGCCAAAATCGGGTGGGTGTGAGTGGGACTACATAATGTGGGAGAGAATACTCAAGTCGATTTTTTACAATAGTAACTATGCTTAAGATTCAAAGTCTCAAATATTTTTTCTCGATAATTTATCATCTTTATATCATAATAATAATATTTTATCATTAGCAGATATGCTAAATTACATTACATTGAGCAAATACATAATTTACTTAGAAAATATACATTCATTATTTCAAATAGAAATATGCTTGAGAACATAATATAAATAATTTCTTTTGAAAATATTTACATTGTTACTATGTCTCATAAAGTATATGAGACCTTCCTGGAAAATACTATTTTCTTGAGAATTTGTCCTAGGCCTAGGGGTTTTTATATGAATGTTTTCACAACTTCTATTAGAATAGGTAGGAATATCATCAACGAAAGTAATATTATTTGAAAAATGACGATATAAATTATTGAGAATTTTGTAAATTATTATCATTGTATTCATTATTATAGTTTGTTAGACACTGAGAAGTGGAGTTTTCTCCAGCATCTGTTTGATGGGAGTATATCTGTCACAATTGAGAACTATTGTCAATGCACGATTTTGTTTTTTTTTGCAGAATTTTAATTTGAGTCACTAAGTAAAGAAAAAATAGGGTAACAGTAATTAAAATGGCAATGAATCATGGTTTCATATATGAATAATTTTATCCAGTAGTAGATATTACTGCTAATATCCATTTGTTCAAATCTTAGTACTCGTTTCATGTGAAAACAAAGTTTATATAAGACGTCTATAGGGGAGCATTTGAAGAACTACATCTTTTTCAGTCTTCACTTCGATCTTAAAAATGTTACTCAGGCAATATATGATCAATAACCACCTAATTCTTTGAAATAGAATGAAGGATCCAGGACTAAAACATTGTCTCTCAGTTATAAGCTCTTTGAATATTGTTTGTTGAGGAGGTAGAAATGTTGTGTTTTTTGGACAAATTGGTATATTATGGAAACCCAAAGCTTTCTCCTTTTCATTTCTAGAGGAGTGAAAACCCAATAAATGGATTCAAGAATGAGCTTTTTTACCTTATATGTTAGGTATTTAGTTTGTGTTGAATATGATATGATAGTATATAATGCAGCGATCAAGTAATAATGGTTATTAAGTTTCGTATGATTAATGCGAGTGTATTAATAACTATGAATATTTTATTTATATCTGAAAGTAGTAACAGTAATTACTCGTATTTCTCAAAGAACATTCCCAAAATTGCAATTAATGGTATTACCTCGAGTATTACCATGGATATACGATAACCATGAACATAACTATAAACATTGATATTTATATTGTGTTCAAATAATTTTAATTAATCCGATTTCTTGAAAATATCAAGATTATTTATTGTGTAGTTTGAAAAGTTTATTCCTCTGCCACTGAACTGAATTTACAATTGATTTAAAATCTGTATCGCTATGAAAAATCATACTGGATCTCATTATGAAACGGATTATGGACATACACGTATTATTATAGTACTGGTATAGAAAATAGTGTATTATGCAACGTTCATGTAATAACCCCTTTACATGAGAGTTGCATACGCTATGTTTTCTAAACCCGATATGATATAATGAGGAATTATGAATATTAAATATATAAATATTTGTATTGAACAATAACAGTCATTACTATTATTTCTCTAAAAAACCTACTCGGGTATTACCATGGATATACGATGACTATAAACATTCTTTCATATTTATATTGAACATAATAATTGTAATTATTCCGATTTCTTAAAAATATCAAGATTATTTATTGTGTAGTTTGAAAAGTTAATTCCAGGTCTCACCGATCTGGAATTTGAGGGAATATCAGCATTTATTTCATTATTGCTAGTCGATAGAGTTCAATGATTTATTGAAAATGCTGATTTTATTCGAAACGGAATTTTCAATGTAGCCTCCCACCACTGAATTGAATTTACAATTGATTAAAATTTTTTCTCGTTATGAAAAAATTGTATCACATTGGATATCATTATGAACAGGATTATGGGCATATAAGTGTATTATTATATTACAGGTATAGAAAATAGCGTATTATGCAACGATCATGTAATAACCACCACATGAGAGTTGCATACGCCATTTTTTTCTCCACCCAAAAATAATAAAGAAATATAAATATCATATTTATATTTACTTCTATTTCTTTGAGGAATTCTACTTTGTAATTAGTGGTATTACCTTGGGTATTACCGTGGATATAGGAAAATTATAATCATTCTATTTAAATCAATATCGAACAATTGTAAAATAATATAATGATAATTATAATTCTTGAAAATATTAAGATTATTTATTGTGCAGTTTTAAAAGATTTTTCTAGGTCCCATTGATCTGGAAGTGAAAGGAATATATTATTTACAATCATTTCACTATTGCTAGTCGCAATAGAGTTCAATGTCGTATTGGAAATGCTGATTTTTTTCTGTAATGAATTTTCAATGTGAACATCTGTATCATAATGATTTCAGTACGATACAGATTATGGGAAAATAATTGTATTATTATGGTACGGGTGGAGAAAAATATTATTGTACTTTTGCTGCCTATTTTAGTATATGCTTTATACTTTTGTATTCTTTTATCTTTATCTTTTATATTTTTGACTTTAAAATTGGACACAGGACATAATACTTGCACTTGTTTTTTTTCTCACGTTTTGTTAATAGATTAAATGATCCTTAATCAATAAAGACCAATTCGATTGATAGATTGATAAACTTCCACCGACTGTTTCAACTGTCAAATTCGGCTGACAGATAGTTTGAGATATACTGCCGTGTGAAGGTAAAGGGCAGTGAGTAACAAACAAACAGCAATAACTGATGGATCTTTAGCAAAACACAAAATGCGATAATTTTCTGTTTTGTATGAAAATGTCTTTGTATTCGAAATTGAAATAAACATGAATTGTGTGGAGCAAAAAAGACCAAATTGGCAATAACTCGAAATTGTTATCATAGCACCAAGATGCATATATTTCTGGTGCGATCTCCGATTTGATATTGTTTCGTCAAAAACTCTAGACACGAGCGTTAATCGAATTCTGTCATCTTTTGACATTTGTATTCCAATTTATTCGAATTTTGCTAGAAGTTTTCTATAATTTTACTGTTCCTTTCAACCAACTATTTGTCGTTTCCAGTTCAATTCTCTACTGTAGTTTTCTTAGTTATTTGTCGTTTATTTGCCGTTGCTTTCGATTATAGTTGTTTTCCGTTTGATTAGTATTTAATTTAAGTGTTGTTTTAAATAGTTTTTCATGTTTCATAATCTATTCATATAAATCAAGTTCTGATGGTTAGTACAAAACATTCAATTCACATGTACTCATGTTCAACTGGTCAATATAACGCGAGATTATTCTGACGCTGATAAAAACAAAGTTCATCTTGCTTAGTTTTGACTTTGGTAGAGGTTATAATTGTGTTATTTGCTGATTGCTTCTCAGAATTTCCCAGTTCAAAATAGTAATTCCAAGTTCCAGCATTAGTGACAATGGTTGTTACACGCCCAGTGAAAGGATGCAATAACAAAAAAAAATCATTGAATAAAAGTTTTTTCGGGAGAGTGTTTTCAAATACGGTCTTCTTGTACAGCGCCATAATAACCTGCACCACAGCAATCTTCCTAATGAATTAAAATTACTCAGGTTGATCTGGACTATAGAGGGTCCAATTCATTTCGAATTAAACACTATAACGCTCAATAAATTCTATATTGACGTACTATCCAACTCCACTACCTTTCACGTCCACACCAATATTTCGAAGAATCTCATCAAATTATCTGAAAACTTTCAGTATAGTATTTTTCACAGTAAATGGTATTGGCTTATTAACTGCAATAAACTACCCGATTTAATCCCATTGTGTAGAAAATCATCTGGTAAAAGATGCAAATGTGCTACAGGGTCGAACTTAAGAAATTTGAATTTTGCATAATGTAGGAGATATACAAGTAATTTATTTAAATGATACAATTCTATTCTATATTTAGTTCAATGTCGCTATCGCTATCCTCATCTAAATTAATTATAATTGGCGCAATTGGTTTTACAGAAAGGTACGAGTTTTCAACATTTATAACATGACTAACAGAACTTTTCCAACTCTTGGTAGGAATGTCATTCATATAGTTCCTAATTGATTCTACCACACTACCACTTAAAGTCGGGGAAGTATTTTTTCCGCGCACGCTCGATTTAAGTTGGTGCCACATAAGCTCTGACACATGACTGCAGCACTTGTAAAAGTTCTTTTTTTGTATAATTTTCCTCAAAATATATGTCATTTGCAGCCATGAAGTTTTGAATCTCCAATTTCGTATTCTTTGAGCCAGGAATTTTTTGCAATTGTCGACTATGATAGCTTGTGTTGTCCATTACTATAACGCTGTTTGGCGGAATGTTGGGTAACAGACAATTTTTGAATCAATCTTCAAAAAGCTCTGCTGTCGTATCTTCGTGATAATCAACACAAGAGTCCTTAATATTTTTGGCAGAAAGCCACATAGCATTTGGGCTTTCTGATCCTTTCTGATCCTGCGTGTTATATTGTGATTCTCTTCCCTTTATTTGATGGTGCTTTTGTTTTACACTTATCAGGGGAATCAGACCATCCTTTGGAAGGAGTGTCATGCGTGTCAAACCACGTCTCGTCAAGGTAGAGTATTGGCCGATTTTCAGACCGGTATTTTCTTATTGACGTTATATATTCAGAACGCCAGTTTATTAAACGTGTGGATTCCATTATTACTTGTCTCTTGTCAATTTTGCGATATTTAAAGGCCATTGCAGACAGAGCTCGCCAAAGAGTAGTGAGGCCACAGTTGATGTGAGTTTCGTCATTGATGAGCCGCTGTTTCAGACTTTTGATTGTAGGGACACGCTGCTCATCGTAAATAGTGTAGATTTTTCGCCTTATCAAATCTTTTTCCCAGTCGTCTAGACTTTTTGTGACACCGGAATCTTTACGCTTTTTTCTTGATTCCATGGAATTTTCAACAATTCGTCTAACTGAAGTAAGAGGCACCTTCGTCAAATTACTGGTTACTTTTGCTGCAGCACCCGCGTTATATCCTTGCTGAAGTAAGGAACTATACACGTTTTTTATAATGATTTTCGCGTCACAAGATAAGTGATTCTTCTTTAACGAACCACTGGAAGAAGCACTATTCCTTTTTATCCATGGACGCCACATACTGCCTATTCTGTACGTTGGGGTATAAAATCTTTGCAATTAATGTCTGTAATAACAAATAAATGTTATAAAATTATTGCACGCCGTAACACAAGTGAACACTCCCCAATGAAATACAAAGACTAAAATGAACAAGAAGTGTAAGCTGTAATCCTCTACAATCCCTCTCTGAGAAACAAAATTACCTGAATCCTGTCCTTTTACATTTATGATGTGCATATCGGATTTTACAACTTAAGGGTCTTATTGGTTTTATTATAATCCTTCAGTCAATACCATTTATTGTGAAAACTACTATACCGAATAGTAAGAATTTCTATGAATTCTGATATCGATTTCTCATAACATATATCGAGAATATAAAGCAAATGATAAACATCAAAAATATAGCGAATTCTTTGGTAAGAACTCGTGCATTTTCGACATAACTCTACTGTATCTTTATCCTTTATTAGGTAGAGCGTTGAATAAAGAAAGTAACACACTGACTTTGCACGAGTTGTTCTCGAAAATTCACTACTAGAAATTTCCTCAAACTTCATAATGTCATGTGTCTAGCGTTGTCGCTTGACGCCATCTGTAAAGAAATTTCAGGAGTGTGAATTTCCCTGGATGTCAATATCAAGTGAGCCGTTGGTCTAGCGTTTTTGAGAAAAAATTTTCATTGTACTGGTATAGAAGTCATTTGACCAGGAATATATGACTCTTGCATAGCATTCACTGTTTTTTACCTTAACGCGGCAGTATAAACAGTCGACAGTTTAGTAAATCGCAGGTAATATGCCAAGTTCTGGTGGCCCGGCATTTCATGCGACATCACATCCCGTTAGCGTTTCCTCGAAAACAATCGACAGTTTCTCGAGAGCCGCGTGTTTGATGGACATCGGCGACGCAGCGGTACCACTTCCTGGTGGGCCGATTAGAAGGCCGGGCACGCTGCGCACACGGAGAGCACAGGACGCTAACGGGGATTCGTGCTCTTTACGAAACTACAGATCCGATACGATCCTCCGGTGGGTATTGATGTATGGTCGGGTATGCGTGAGTGTGAGATTCATGTTTGCCGAGTACTAAAAAGTTATTCGATATGTCATTGTCAATTTATATATATAATGTTCCTTTTGTGAAAAGATATGTGGATGATTTGATTCTTTCAGTACCTTCCGATAGAAAAAACTATGTTTTGAGTTTGTTCAATTCTCATGATGTCAATATTCAATTCCCTGTCGGAGAAGAAACAGACATTTGTATACCACACTTAGATAAGGAACTCATTAGAACTGAGGAAAACAAAATAATCACCAGGTGGTATAGAAAACTGATATGTAGTAATCATTTTCCTGATTTTCATTCATATCATCCCTATAAATAGAAAATAAATATGGTCACTTCGCTTGAAAGTAGAGTCATTGAATTAAGTCATCCCAGCGTTCTTATCCCAAATATCTCATCAATAATTTACTATTTTCCAATTATAATCAATCACGTATCACGAACATAGTTCCAAACCCGTCACTTACCACCATATTCAGATCTCTACCATTCATTCATGAACTCACTCCTAAATTAATCAAGGTTCTAAAAAATGAAAACATTAAAATCACAAAGAAATTCATAAATACCATTTCTATCTTACACTCTAAAAATAAATTTTCAATTTTAAAAAAACAGAAATCGAATATTGTTAATAAAATTCCCTGTCTAGATTGTAATCAAACGTATATCGGTCAAACAGCTAGGAATCTCAATAGTCGCATAATTTTACACAGAAGCGATTGTAGAAGAAATATCAATTCAAACGCCTTATCGGAACATGTGAATCGTAATGATTATGAGATTATGAGAATATTGAAATCTTGGACACAGAGAAGAATCTTTCGACGAGAAATTTTCTAGAAATGGTTCATAATCATGAAGAACACCATTCTATGAATAAACGAACCGACTTGAATAACCTCAGTCAGATATATACTTATTACTTTTCAACGAAAAAAATATAACATCCGTTAATCAAAATTTTGTGCCTTGATTGAGTCAACTCCAACCTCACTTTATTGATTCACTCCACGTCACGACTTCTTCTTTCTTTCTGGAAATCAATTAGGTACCTCAAAACCAAATTGATTATACTTGCACTCGACGCGCGTGTCTCTAACGAGGTTAGCATCTTCAGGAGAAGAGCATTGCAACTGACTGAATTTGGCATTATTCATATCACACAATTTGAGACAGTACAGGCAACCACTACCTGCAGAAGGTTTCTCTTAATTTATGATCATTACACTAGATAACTTGAAAAGATTTTCGGAAAATTTAATATGAAAGTGGAATCTGAAATTCACAGATGAAAATGTCGAGATGGCGACTGGGCGCCACCTGAAAAAAAAAATGGAAAGAGGGGTCTTGTGATACATCATTTTGAAGCTCCCGGGGAATATTTTTAAACCCTAGAACAGGGATCACCAATTAGATTGGCTCGGGGTCTGTTTTAAGAAATGAAATGACCATCGCGGTCCTCACAACATTTTATAGAAAAAATATTTATTAAACAAATGTAATCAATTACAGAAATAACAAAGGTATTTTTACATATCAATGAGAAAAATGACATTTTTTGTTGCGGACTATCTGTCTGAAGTTTTGAGTAAAATTGGTGCAAGCTATTGACATTAAATCCTGGAGATGTTCATCTGTGAGTCGAGATCGAAATTTATTCTTAATGAACTTTATCTCCGAAAATGCTGCTTCACAAGTATATGTTGACCCTCACAAAGTAAGAAGTTTCCCCTCGCGCGAACCCTATCTCGTGACTTCGCCCGGCCGTTTTTGAATTGACGTCAACAAAGGTACTGCGGGGTATATAGTTTTATAGATTACGTACTCCGTCGTACTCTGTATTGCAAAAGTTGATGTGTTCTCGTGGTCCGCACAAAATGGGTCGGCGGTCCAGATGCGGACCGAGGTCCGCCATTGGCGACCCCTGCCCTAGAATATGAAGTCAATATCTTCATCTACTACAAAATGGCGAAACAATCAATTATTACCTGAGTACAAACACATTCATATCGATATTTCTGGAATTATTCGTTTTTCTCTGTCATATGGCAATCCCAACAACCCAATAAGGTTTCATAGGTTATTTTTCGTTTATACAAAAAACACAAAAATGTCAGTACTACATCATTGTTCAGTTGGAATATTCTCTTTCATTTCTCAATTTCACAAGTAACTCGTGAACTATCTCCAAACTGGTCAACTGAACAAAACTTAACAGGGGAATTTCATTTGAATATGCTAGAAACCACTGTTGCTTCTCTAATCACCGAAATCGTCGCAGAGAATCCTAATGAATTCGATATTACTATTCTTATTCCAACAAGATGGAGTACCACCACATCACTCCAGACAAGTAAGGAACTATTTGGTTAATAATTTCCATGGTCGTTGGATTGGCCATCGAGGTCCTACGGAATGGCCAACCCGCTTACCAGATTTGACACCCTTAGACTTTTTTATGGGGCTATCTGTAGCAAAAGGTATACGGAACTAAACCTGCTTCGATATTGAATATGTGGCATAAAATGTTTAAAGAACACCACGTGAATCAAGGGACATGAAATACGAATGAACATTTAATTTGAATTTCTGAAGTTTGCAAGCCTTAAGAAAAACCTCTTTTGGCAAGGAGTTCCAAAGCTCAGCTGTTCTATTGGAAAAAGATCCCTGAGCAAGAGAGGTTCGACAGGTTTCCAAATTCACAACGAAGGGGTGGGAATTCTGTACTCGTCGAGTCATCCGTGTAGATATTGCCAAAGGGGGAACGATTGATAACAATTCGGAAGAGCATCGACCGTGAAAGTCTCCGACACTTCTACGATGTTCCAATGAAGTGAGCGAGTCTGTGAGCGAAGAATCACCAACAAGACGGATTGCCTTTATCTGAATAGAATCGAGAAGCCTCAATAAATGTTTTGGTGAGATTTGTTGGTGCTGCATACACGTGTCTGATGATTCAGGGAAAGTCGTATTTCGTGTAAATATATTTATTCAAAAATCGCAGAGCGCTTTCGGCTATTAAGCCTTCTTCAGTGCTATACCTGCAAGTAAGTAATAGTCGAAAATTGGATTAAAGGTTAGAATTGAATTACTTACTCGTCTAGGTATTTACAGGAAGATCTTCACAATAACAAATAATCATGAGACATTACACTGAATAAACATCAATGTTAAAGTCAGTGCCCTTTTGGGTTAACAGTTGAAATTTCACTAATAAAACATTGTAAAAAGATTAAAATTTGGATTCCCAACGTGCTACATGCTGAGCAAGAGGGGTGACAGGAAGTGAAAATTGACATTGACTTAAGGTCCTAAATGATTTTGGAACATAAAGTTTTTGACAAATGACGTATTAGTGACTACAGTACATCAAAACTTTCCAAGGTGAGCAGAAAATTATTCAATTGAGATTGTTTGTTGATTCAAATGTTTTGGTGCCGAACTCCACACATGAGAACTGCATTCCAAGACAGATCGTATCTGAGCCTTGTAGATCATTGGAAGTTGAAGAGAAGTGAAGTATTTCTTCGCACGAAATAGAAATCCAAGTTTCTGGGAAGCACTTTTAGCGATCGATCTCACATGGTTTTCCCATGAGAGATTATCACTGATCGTAATTCCTAGCATCGAGATACTCGATTTTGGAGGAACAGTTACTCCTGACATCTGAATATTTGATGATGATAGATCGGCTTTTCTTGAGAAGAGACATGCCTGGGTTTTCGTAGCAATAAATTCCACCAAGTTCATGTTACCCCATTCTATTATTTTTGCCAGGTCGTCGTTAATTTTATTGACGTGAACGTTTCTTTGAATTTTTGTTTCTCGAGCTGGTATGGGGACTCTGGAAGAGAAACTGATATGAAGAGTACTGTCGTCCGCAAAACTATGTATTGAACAAGATGTTTTCTCGAGCAAATCATTGATATGAAGCAAAAACAAAGAGGGCGTCAGAACTGAACGCTGTGTCGAGAGCGTCAAAATGATGTTTCACAACACCCCCCCTTTCCATTAATTTTTTTTCCAGATGGCGCCCAGTCAGGCGCGTATACAGCTCAAGTTTATAGGGGGGGTAATTACTGAGATTACTGCATATTGGCCATTTTACAAACTTACCTTTCACAATGACTTAAATTATTAGGAAACTATGGAATAAAAATGTCAGATTTGTTTAAGCTTCATTTTTTTCATAAATAAAATTGTAAAGTAGAGAAAACAATAATTTTCGATGAAAATAAACTTCCGACTTTAGAGATAACTAACATTTTCCTTGTCAACCTGTAAAAATGTACCGTTATAATGACATTCGTTCATGTATTCATCATACTACATATCAATATGAGTAGAATGAAAAGTATATACTTATTGAACACAAGATAATGCAACAGGAAAATTAAATAATAAATTTAAATTCAGGTTCATCAATTTCTCCCGAAATGCCAGAGACTATATAATATTCTGAGATATTGTATAATTTTGATAATAATTTTGAATTCAATTACTGGATTCTGTAATCTTACAGGGTTACAGAGAGTAAGGGTAAAATAAAATTGTGGTTGATTTTTCATTCATTTATTATATTTTTTGATATCTCCCTATATTTTTCAATACTAATAACAGCTACCGATGACACACAAATAACAATCGAAGCTCGACAAGTACCGTTCGCCGACTCGATCGTTCGATACGTCAGAAAACATACAGGGCACGCTAGATGAAGTATGCGGGCCAAGCGGCGGCTAATGATGTGGTGGATGCGCCATCCTCGACTGGTCAGATGGGTGTAATGTCGTCCCATCGGATGGATGGTCGCTCGGATGGTAGTTAGCAGTGCCGGCACGCGTCTGCATTCGACGGTGAAAGGCGGAAATAATGTCATTAACTGCCGTTGCTTGTCGTTCGATATGTAGCAATGAAACCGACGACTGACAGTCGTGTACATAGCGCGGGCGATCGACGGAATTACAGCAAAACATGCGGGAAGCTGAACACGAGCCGTTCGGGTTTTCGTCAATATCCGGCGCGGTATCGTCCAGAGTAGTAGTTGTTTGCAAAAGTATATCCTTCTAATTAGCAACCTGAAAGATGATTACGAGCAGTTCGGTTATTCGAGAATATCCGGCGCGGTATCGTTAAGAGGAGTAGTTGTTTAGAAAGGTATACCTATCCTTCTAGTTATCAACCTAAAAGATGAAAACGAGCAGTTCGGTTATTCGTCAATATCCGGCGAAGTATCGACCAAAGTAGTAGTTTTTCACAGAGGTATACAGTTCTAGTTATCAACCTGATTAATCTGATTTAGCGAAGAAAGCTTCTTCGGGTTTGTTACATTACTATAATGAATTCGTCCCCATTTTTCTATACAGCAGGTTTTCAAAGTCGAGTCATTTATTTTAACATCATATAGAACTCGTCAAAAGATGTTTACATGAAAGTTTCAAAATTAGAAACTTCGTTTGCGTTATTAATAATTATTGAAAAATCATCATTATTATGTTGATTGAATACCGTTTTCACGAAGACTGCTCATTGTTCTTATTTCTTCAACTAACCCACAACCGAGCGGCTAGACCAAGAAATGGAATCATTGTTTAGCCTGTTCGCTCCCCGGATTTAATGCCATGCGATTTTTTTTTCTGGGGGGCTATTTGAAAAAGATGGTGTATCATGATGGAACAGCATGTTTTGTATTCTAACTTTTTTGACGAGTAACTGTTGAATTGAATGACTCAACTTTTAAAACACACTGTATAATATCCTTATTACCATCAATTACCCACTCTGGGAAATAACACGGAACTTGTTCGGTTCGCCTATCAAACTGATCCTAAGAAGCTATTTCGTCATGAGGGAAGCAAATGGGAATTATTCAATCTATTCAATCATTCAGCAATATTCCGACTTTTGTCTCTATTGGTTTCTCCTTATTCTAAAAGATCAAGTTCGAGACCTCTTCTCTCAATACTTCACAATCATGATTGAACCCATGTCCTTCTGTCAGAAGATGATTTGCAAATATTGAATGTCTTTGCATACGAAAAACTACCTCTATGTTCCTTCATTCTCTTGGTGGAAAATCTCCACGTTTGACCAATATAAAGTTCGAGACAAGAACCACAAGTTGACTTGTAAACTCCGGATATTATCGACACTGATCTTTTATCTTTGTGGTTCTTCATGAATATAATTGAATTATAAACATACTGTATAATATCCTCATTACCATCAATTACCCACTCTGGTAACTGAGAAAAAACGTTCGGTTTGCCTATCAAACTGATCCTAAGAAGCTATTTCGTCATAAGGGAAGCAAATGGGAATTATTCAATCTATTCAATCATTCAGCAATATTCCGACTTTTGTCTCTATTGGTTTCTCCTTATTCTAAAAGATCAAGTTCGAGACCTCTTCTCTCAATACTTCACAATCATGATTGAACCCACGTTCTCCTCTCAGAAGATGATTTGCAACTGTTGAATATGTCTTTGCACACCAAAAACTACCTTTATGTTCATTTATTCTCTTGGTGAAAAATCTCCACGTTTGACCAACATGAAGTTCGAAACAAGAACCACAAGTTAACTTGCAAACTCTGGATATTATCAACACTGAACTTTTATCTTTATGGTTCTTCATGAATATGATTGAATTATTAACACACTGTATAATATCCTCATCACAATCAATTACCCACTCTCTTCGGTTCGCCCATCTAACTCATTCTAAAAAGTCATTCTGTCATAAGGAAAGCAAGGGGGAACTATCCCGTCTATTAAATCATTCAGCAATATTTCGAATTCTTTACTCCATTGATTTCTTCTTATTCCAAAAGATCAAGTTCAATACTTCTTCTCTCAATAACCTCACAATCATGATTGAACCAATGTTCTCCTCTCAGAAGATGATTTGCGAATGTTGAATATGTCTTTGCACACCAAAAACTACCTTTATGTTCCTTTATTCTCTTAGTGGAAAATATCCATGTTTGACCAATATAAAGTTCGAGACAAGAATCAGAATTCAACTTGTAAACCCTGGATATTGTCGACACTGAACTTTTATCTTTGTGGTTCTTTATGAATATACTCGAATTATTATCAATTCTGTGAGCAAGGTCAAATTTTCAATTGTTCCAAAAACAAGCAATATCATCAGTAGGTTCGCCACTATAATTGCTCGTTTTTTGAAAAATAGAGAATTAGACAGCCAACTTAACATTTTCATATGTGAACTGAACCAATGTATCGAAAAAAAATCATAGCAAGTCGAAACAATGAATTTCAATTAATTTTATTGTTACTCCCTCCGAGAAAATCATGCCTGGAAAGAAATTCCATCTTTTCTAGTATCAAGAAGAACCATTGTACCTCTTTCCACTCAGAGAGAACACAATTCATTGAAAGAAAAAATAATTTCTGGGGGAAAACTACCGCTTTGACGACACCATTACAAAGGAGCTCTTGTAGCTTTTGTTACATATCACAGTCGATCGGACAAAATAATTCGATCCGTTTCAGCAGTTTCATCGAGATCGATCCGACTAATCTAGTCCTCCCACTCTTCTGTTGTGGAACTGCAAACCCGCCGAACATGATCTTCTTTCGGGCGTATAATGCTATGAAACGCTTCAGACATCATATTCCAGTGAAGCTCCCGCGCTATCGCACGGCATCTTCGATTCGTAAACCCGTAGTTTGGTCAATCGACGGATCAGATTCCCACCCACCCGGGGGACGTGATCCGTGCCGAGGATCTCCTCCCACTCGGAGTCGTTGCCGCAAGAGGACGATTTTTCGTGTCCACACACTCGAACAGATCGTTGTGTAACTAATGCCCAATTATGTGGGGCACTTACCAGAAGAAGTGTCTCTCTTTCTGTGCAGCGTATATCTGTTCGGATTGCTTCACGGCGATTACGTCGAAGAGGATGTCCTAATGAGGATGGAAGAGCGGCCGCCTGCCTTGCGGGTTGCGAATCGAGCCGAAAGAGTTGCGAAAGATCAGCGTTGACGAGTACACAATCTTAATTTTCGTTATGAAAGTGTCGGAGTGACCCAAGAAACTAGATGATTGCGGGCATTTCGAAAATCGATCGTTATATAATAATTTAAACCACTTTTAATCATTCCTAAACCTAAGCCTTTACTTCGTTCGTCTTCTTGAAAAATCCGTCAAAATTCGGTATTTTTTTCAGTTTCTGGCCTCTAGCTCCTGTCCAGTACTTTCTTTCATTCACCACTGTGATTTTTAACAACTGAATTTCTTATTATTATGATGTAGATTGTTTGAACCGTTCAGGAACTATGAGAGGAGTGTAAGAGGGTGAAAATTCAGCATTTGCAAGCCCAAGTAACAACAAGAATGCCATTTTTCTTAAATGCAGATTCACGCGAAAGGGAAGCCCTGTAATGTTCAAAGAACATCGCGTGAATTAAGAGACAGGAGATACGAATTAACATTCACTTTGAATTTGAAATTCGTAAGCCTCAGGAAAAACCTCTTTTGGCAAGGAGTTCCAAAGCTCAGCTGTTCTATTGAAGGAAGATCCCTTAGCAAGAGAGGTTCGACAGGTTTCTGAATTCACAACAAAGGGGTGGGAATTCTGTACTCGTCGAATCATCCGAGTAGATATTGCCAAGGGTGGAACGATTGATAACAATTTAGAAGAGCACCAAGCGTGAAAATATCCATAGAAGAGAGAAAAGTCTCCGACACTTCTACGACGTTCCAATGAAAAGAGCGAGTCAGTGAGCGAAGAATCACCAACAAGACGAATTGCCTTTCTCTGAATGAAATCGTGAAGCTTCAATGAATGTTTTGGTGACGAATTCCACACATGAAAACTGTATTCCAAGACAGGTCGTATATGAGCCTTGCAGATCATTAGAAGTTGACGAGAAGTGAAGTATTTCTTCTCACGAAATAGAAATCCAAGTTTCTGGGAAGCACCTTTAGCGATCGATCTCACATAGTGTTCTCGTGAGAGATTATCACGATCGTAATTCCTAGCAGCGAGATACTTGCCTTTGTAGGAATAGTTACTCCTGACATCTGAATATTGAATGATCGGCTTTTCTTGAGAAGAGACATGCCTGGGTCATCGTAGTATTAAATTCCACCAAATTAATGTTACCCCATTCTATTATTTTTACCAAGTCGTCGTTAATTCCATTGACGTGAATGTTTCTTTGAATTTTTGTTTCTCGAGCTGGTATGGGGACTCTGGAAGAGAAACTGATATGAAGAGTACTGCCGTCCGCGAAACTATCTATTGAACAAGACGTTCTCTCGAGCAAATCATTGATATGAAGCAGAAACGAACTAGGCGCCAGAACTGAACCCTATGGAACACCTGCATTTATTGGGAGAATATCAGATGATACTCCACCAACAACCACATACAGAGACCTATCAGACAAGAACCTCTTCAACAAAGCATACAACTGAGCAGGCAAACCATAAGACGGCAGTTTAGGAAGGAGACCCCGATGCCAAACTCCATCAAACGCTTTTAAAATATCGAGTGCAACAGGTATCGTTTTTCCAAATTTCTCGATTGAATGCTGACAAATATGAAAAACAGGCCAATAAGTCACTGGTTGATCTCTGATGTCGAAATCCGTATTGTCGATCATTAATTACTCCTGATTTCTCTAGATTTGATAAGATTCATATTGATTGCTTTTCCCATGACTTTGGAAATGAAAGAAAGCAATGCAATTGGTCTTTAATTACGAGGTGAAGTTTTCTTCCCTTTTTAGGAACTGGCTGAACTCGTGCTGTCCTCAAGACTTAGGAAAAAACCCCTAGTTATATGAAAGGTTGAATAATTCACAAAGTACTGGTGTCAATTCGGGGGCACATGCTTTCAGAACGATTGCTGGGATTCCATCAGATCCGCAAGCCTTATTCGTCTTCAGGTCCATTCAAAATATTTCTTATATTTTGTTGGTGAAAAATTATCTCAGGCATACAACTGTCGACAAGCGTAATATTCGGTGGGTCTTTTCCAGATTATTCCAGAGTAGAATTTCCAGCAAACATTTGCAAATATATTTGCTTTTTGTTGGGCAGTGGTGGCTTGTGATCCATCTTTGCTCAAATATTGGGATTTATCTGAGTTTAATGAAAGTTATACAGTGCTTTTCTTTCACGTCCCCCCTTTATTTTTTGAAGTGGTCAACTCAAAAAAATGAAACTTGGGATAATGAATTTGATGCAGAAATACTAAATTTTGGGGTAAAATTGACACATTGAAAATTCCAAGATGGAGACTGGGCCTTAATACAAACACATTGATATCGATATTTCTGGAAATATTCGTTTTTTTCTTGTTCATAAAAAAAGACAAACATGTCAGTACGACAATGAACATCATTGTTCTGTTCAAATATTGTTATTTACTTTTCGATTTTACAAGTAGATCTCCAAAATGGTTAATTGAACGAAATTTAACGGGGGAATTGTATTTGAATATGTTCCCCTAATTACCGAAATCGTCGAAGTGAATCCTAATGAATTCGATATGGATATTATTATTCCAACAAGATGGATCTCCACCACATTACTAAAAACAAAAAAGAAACTATTTGGATAATACTTTCCATGGTCGTTGGATTGGCCATCGAGGTCCTACGGAATGGCCAGCCCGCTTGCCAGATTTGTCACCTTTAGACTTTTTTTATGGGGCTATTTCGAGCAAAAGGTGTACGAAACTGAACCTGCTTCAGTATTGAGTATATGGCAGAGAGTAATAAGTATTTGTAGAAATCTAGACGTTGCTGTATTTTATACAAACTGCACCTGGCTACCCATCTTTTATGACAGAATGCTGTGTCAAATGTCACATCTTTGACATTTTTTGCCAAAAACCTTCATGAAAGAGAAGTATTTGCGATGAGTTTTGAAAACGGAAACAAATTTATTTTCCGGAACTATTTCAATTTTTGTTAGTTCTTGTGTGATAGACAAATTTAATCTATACTACTAATAGGACGTGTTTTATTTGACATTTTTTTGACGCAGCAACTTTTCGTGGTAGATTGAAAATCTGCCCACTTGTATAGATTACGATGAAACTTTTCCTAGAGATCAATTACCCTGACACCAAACTGATATTTTTGCACTCGACGCGCGTTTCTCTAAGAAGGTTCGCAACTTCAGGAGAAGAAAATCGATACTAAACTAGGGTTAGTCGTTTATATACCTGAAGTTTTCCGGTCTGATATCGACTTTGTTTGTTACTGTTAATTATTATAATTAATTTCCGATATAGTGCAGTCACTGCCTGCAAAGTTTGTTGGTCCGTCATCTGTTATTATTGACTAAACCGATTACTTTCTCAACAATTGATTGAAAAGCGTGCTGAAAGGGATATGTCCCTTGTCATCATTAATGCTGTTTTCACATGAGATTACTATAAATATTTCATTTATGGTAATCCCATATGAACCTCAATACACTAGAGGACTTCAACAGATATTCGATAAAGTGAATATGAAAGTTGTATATAAAACATCTTACAAATTACAACAGCTTCTTAGATACCCAAAAGATAAATCAGAAAACTCAGAGAAGCCGAATTCACCGCCTGATTCGTCAAGATTGTTACAACAAATATATCTGCCAGAGCCGACGAGCTATTAAAACCTGTTTCAAGGAGCACTTTACACGCATGAAATACGGAAGGGTAGAAAAATGTTGCCCAACACGCTCTCGACAATAACCACAAAATTGGTGAAAGCAATATCAAACTGAGGCATTTCAGTCTATTGTTGGGAAAGTAATAATATTCAATAATAACAGATGACGGACCAACAAACTTTGCAGTTAGTGACTGCACCAGTTCATCATCGAGAAATTAATTAGAATAAGTAGCAATGATAAACAAAGTCCATATCGGACCAAAAACTTTAGGTATATAAACAACTAACCCAAGCTTCAGATTTAGTATCAATTTTCTTCTCCTGAAGATGCTAACCTTGTTAGCGAAACGCGAGTCGAGTTCAAAAATATCAGTTTGGTGTTAGGGTAACTGATCTCTAGGAAAAGTTTCTACTTTTCCACCAAAGTTTCCAATCTCATCGTTTATTATGTTTAGATTACGATATAAACTCTTAATTTCATATTGTGTTTTATAACTAACCCAATACACTACGAAGTAAAGAGTGAACAGTAATATTCATTTTCATGCCTTATGCACTTTTCGGGACCTGTGACATATCACCACATAAAGGCATACGAATATATCATAGTTTCAACTCCACTAATTATCTGCATCTTCGGAATACTTAATCAGACTGCATAATCGTCAATAAAATGCAATTATTGCTCGAGTCATTCTACGATATGGAATAAAAATGAGTACAGCATCCGGTAACACGAGTACTGGGTGAATCAGCATGTACTGTTTTGTGTACCTTGCTAGAACGATCGGTCAATAACTTATTAGGTAAACAACACCTCTCGTTATTGTATATTTCATTTGATTGATTTACCCACATGCACTTTTCCAAAGTAAGCAACATTTGAAATGAGTCGATTATTGTTAATAACCAATTAACTTCATGAAAGTTCTTTCATTGATGAGAGGAGAAATAGAATGAAATACGAACTATCGTTATCTTTGAATCTTTGATAAAGAATAAACACATCATTATCAGGTTGATGGTTCTTGTAAATAAGGTTTCTTAATATTTCGTAAACATTATATGGAAAAATCAATTTTTGAAAGTGATATTTGGCTTTCTCTTCTTGTAGTAAATAGAAAACTAGGCATTAGCGTCAATGGTATTGACAATAACTTGGCAAGAATAATGGGATGGAGTAACATTAACTTTGTGGAATTCAATGCTGGAAAATCCCAGGCATATCTCTTCCCAAAAAAAGCCAATCTATCATTACCTAATATTCAGATGTGATTAGTAACTATTCCTAGAAAGTAAAGTATATCGATGTTAGGAATTACGATCAGTGATAATCTCTCATGGGAAAACTATGTGAGATCTATCCCTGAAGGTGCTTCCCAAAAACTTGGATTTCTATTTCGTGCAAAGAAATACTCCACTTCTTGTCAGCTTCTAATGATCTAAAAGGCTCAGATACGACCTGCCTTGGAATATAGTTCTTATGTATGGAGTTCGGCACCAAAACATTAATTGAAGCTTCTTGATTTCATTCAGAAAAAGGCAATCCGTCTTGTTGGTGATTTTTCGCTAACGGACTCGGTCACTTTGTTGGAACATCGTAGAAGGGTCGGAGACTTGCCTCTCTTCTATATAGATACTTTCACCGTCGATGCTCTTCCGAATTGTAGTCAATCATTCTAATGCACGAATGACTCGACTAGTACAGAATTTCCACCCCTTCGTTGTGAGCTTGCAGACCTGTCGAACCCTTCTTGTTCGGGAATCTTTCCTCAATAGAATTGCTGAATTTTGGAACTCCTTGTCGAGGTGAGATGAATTGTACTTTTTTTTAAATCTCATGGGTCCGGTGGAAAAGTGTGAAAAGAAAATTCATTATCGAATGAAGGGTTCGAATGAAATCTCTGCTGAGGAAATTTATAGTTATAGTGTGTCTCACCACTTAGTATATACTCATATAACCCTATATTTCTATATAATATAAAGGGTGTTCCATTTCAAAAATAAAAAAAAACGTTTTCTAGTTTTGACCGACCCAGTATTATGCTTCATTCTTCATCATGGATACATTACAAACCAAGGCAGAAAAGGAACTATTTCTCTTAAAAAAATTCACCTTTTTCTGAGGTTTGTGTACTATTTTATTCATAATTATTCTGAATAATTTCCTAAAATGAACAAGAAATTGATATTGGCAATATTATTCTCAATAAGGTGTTTGTTTCGATTAGGTATAGTAGTTTTCACAATAAATGGTATTGACTGAAGGATTATAATAAAACCAATTACTTAACTTACTTAAGTTGTAAAATCCGAGAAGCATATCATAAATGTAAAAGGACCGGATTCAGGTAATTTTGTTTCCCAGAGAGATATTGTCGAGCTTACACTCCTTGTTCATTTTAGTCTTTGTATTTCATTGGAAGTGTTCACTTGTGTTATGGCGTGCAATAATTTTATAACATTTATTTGTTATTACAGACATTAATAGCAAAGATTTTATACCCCAACGTACAGAATAGGCAGTATGTGGCGTCCGTGGATAAAATGTAATAGTGCTTCTTCCAGTGGTTCGTTAAAGAAGAATCACTTATCTTGACGCGGAAATCATTATAAAAAATGTGTATAGTTCCTTACTTCAGCAAGGATATAACGCGGGTGCTGCAGCAAAAGTAACCAGTAATTTGACGAAAATGCCTCTCACTTCAGTTAGACGAATTGTTGAAAATTCCATGGAATCAAGAAAAAAGCGTAAAGATTCCGGTGTCACAAAAAGTCTAGACGACTGGGAAAAAGATTTGATAAGGCGAAAAATCTACACTATGTACGATGAGCAGCGTGTACTTCAATCAAAAGTCTGAAACAGCGGCTCATCAATGACGAAACTCGCATCAACTGTGGCCTCACTACTCTTTGGCGAGCTCTGTCTGCAATGGGCTTCAAACATCGCAAAATTGACAAGAGACAAGTAATAATGGAATCCACACGTTTAATAAACTGGCGTTCTGAATATATAACGTCAATAAGAAAATACCGGTCTGAAAATCGGCCAATACTCTACCTCGACGAGACGTGGTTTGACACGCATGACACCCCTTCCAAAGGATGGTCTGATTCCTCTGATAAGTGTAAAACAAAAGAACCACCAAATAAAGGGAAGAAAATCACAATATTACACGCAGGATCAGGAAATGGTTGGATACCAAACGCTATGTGGCTTTCTGCCAAAAATATTAAGGACTCTTGTGTTGATCATCACGAAGATACGACAGCAGAGCTTTTCGAAGATTGGTTTAAAAATTGTCTGTTACCCAACATTCCGCCAAACAGCGTTATAGTAATGGACAACGCAAGCTATTATAGTCGACAATTGCAAAAAATTCCTGGCTCAAAGAATACGAAATTGGAGATTCAAAACTTCATGGCTGCAAATGACATATATTTTGAGGTAAATTATACAAAAAAAGAACTTTTACAAGTGCTGCAGTCATTTTCTTAAAAAAAACGTATGTTTGTGATACAATTGCAGAAGAATTGCGACATACAGTGTTACGACTACCTCCCTACTACTGCGTGTTCAATCCCATAGAGCTTATGTGGCACCAACTTAAATCGAGCGTGCGCAGAAAAAATAATTCTCCGACTTTAAGTGGTAGTGTGGTAGAATTAATTAGGAACGGTATGAATGACATTCCTACCGAGAGTTGGAAAAGTTCTGTTAGTAATGTTATGAATGTTGAAAACTCGTACCTTTCTGTAAAATCAATTGCTCCAATTATAATTAATTTAGATGAGGATAGCGATAGCGACACTGAACTAAATATAGAATAGAATTGTAACATTTGAATAAATTACTTGTATATCTCCTACATTATGCAAAATTCAAATTTCTCAAGTTCGACCCTGTAGCACATTTGCATCTTTTACCAGATGATTTTCTACACAATGGGATTAAATCGGGTAGTTTATTGCAGTTAATAAGCCAATACCATTTACTGTGAAAAATACTATACTGCAAATATACGAACCAGTTCATGAAGCTTCCAACAAATGTCAATATTATCATTCCATGTGAATGTCATTCACCTACGTAGATTTTAAAAATGTGTGCATGTATGTACATTTTTAGTTTATTCTAACGAATGCGTCTAGCATATCAATGCTGTTTCACAAATATCATTTATGTCACGAGGATTGCCGCATATAGACATGTTACTCACTGAAATATTGGCGGCATTTTGAAAAATAAAATTGGACTGGCCCTGATTGGCGACAATACGATAGATGCCGTGCTTGAAAAATAGCCGATGAAGATGTAACTTTCCATTTTTGAGAACTGAATGAGGCCTAACTCATTGAAGAGCATTGGGGTGTTGATGGGGAAGTGAGTACATTTATGTTTTTTGTAAGTTAGGCACTGAGATAGTGTGGGTAGCTATGATATCGTTTCAAGTAAGATTGTTTTGCTGAAAAATGTTAGAGGAGATCGAAACACTTCGTATACTATGTTATGCAACGATCATGTAATGATGGTTGGATTAATACACGAGCATTACCCAAAATACAGAATGAATCGAAGGTGAGTTTCGTATGGTTTATGCCAGTGTATTAATAACCATCACATGAGAGTTGTGAAGCACCTCAGTTGGCTTCGCCACGAGCTAACTAACTGAGTTTTATCGAAAATGAAGAGATGCCGTTGATATAGTTTTTTGTACACTTTCTTAGAAATATTCGTAATACTACATTTTCCGGTTACTTCGATATTTGTGGAGGACTCGATGGTTAATCTTCTAATCGCTAATATCAGAGATTTTGACAATATAATTATCGAAGTTCAGCTATATTCTATGAAAATGTAATGCCTACTGATTTTGACAAAGGTCGAATGTACAGCATGCTTGATTGAAAAATAATGGGCTTCTTCATCTGGTTGAAAATCTGTATCATCGACCCGACGGCTGATGGAACGGATCATATCGGCTACAATTTACGACCGAGAAACTATTTGAAAACTGACAACAACAGTTGCTAGCATCACATGCACATGGTTCAGTTCTAGCGCCCATTTTGTTTCTGCTTCATATCAATGATTTGCTAGCTTCATGCTAGCTTCTCTTCTAGAGTCCCCATATTAGCACGAGACACAAAACCGCACATGGACTTTAGCTTCAACAGTATTAACTATTAACGATGACTAGGCGAAAATAATAGACTTTGGTGGAGAAGAAAGCTGAGAAGAAAGCTGATCTATCTTTATCTAATATTCAGATGTCAACTATTGTGAGTAACTATTACTACAAGGTTAATTAAGTATCTCGATTTCATTAATTACTATCAGTGATGATCTCTCAGGGGACATGAGATCGATCGCTAAAAGTGCTTTCAGAAGCTTGGATTTTTATTTCGTGCCACGAAATACTTCACTTCTCGTCAGCTTCTTATGATCTACAAGGTACAGATACGGCATATCTTGGAATATTGTTTTCATGTATGAGGGTCAACATCAAAACATTCGTTGAATCTGGCAATCTGTCTTGTTGGTGATTCTTCGCTCACAGACTCGCTCACTTCATAGGAACATCGTAGAAGGGTCGGAGACTTGTCTCTCTTCTATAGATATTTTCACGGTCGTGCTCTTCTGAATTGTCGTCAACCGTTCTATCTTTGGCAGTAACAGAATGGATGACCCGACGAATGCGGAATTCCCACCCCTTTGTTGTGAGCTTGGGAACCTGTCGAACCTCTCTTGGTCAGAGATCTTTTTCCAATAAAACAGCTGAACTTTGGAACTCCTTGCCGAGAGAGGTTTCTCCTGAGACTTACAAACTTTCAATTTAGACTTGCTGTTTATTGGTATCTCCTGAGATACCGTTGATACGGTTTTTTGTTCACTTCACTCAGATTTAAGATTTCTAAGTATTCTGTACTGCATTATCTGCTTTCTCCGATATATGTGGAGAAGTCGATGGTTATTCTTCTATAAATCGCTGAATATCAGACGTTTTGATAATATAAAAATATTCTATGGAAATTTAATACCTACTGATTTCGACAAACGTCAAATACACAGCACGATTGATTGAATAATAATTGGTTTAAAATCTGTATCGTAATGAAAAATCGTATCATAATGGATCCAATTATGAAGAAACGGATTCGAAAAACGTAAATTTTGTGCACTATGCTTTCAATTTGTACCCTGTACATTATTAAAAAACCAAAAAAATACTAAATTCGTTGATAATCAAAACCTTTATGAGAAACTCTTTATGGAAATGTCACTTCTTCACCTCAACGGAAGTTCGTTGTGACACACCCTGTATGTTATCGCTTCAATAGTAAGTCGACCAATTTCAACCGAATTCGATTCAACCGCAACATCACACTTCACAATGTATCATTCATCTATCAGACGTCACAGTCTTGAACCGAGTTTGGACACGCATTGTTGTGGGTGGATGCCAAGAGGATGAAGTACACATAACCAGATGAATCATTGAGCACTTTGTTGACGGTGTGATTCATATTGAGTTTATCACGCCACTGAATTCCGATTAGTTTCGTTGACACGAGAACGGAGACACGATTATTCATGAAGGGAGTGTCCGGAGTATCGAGAGAAAATAACATCAGTCCTACAAGGAGTCTTACAAGTTCTGGACCCAAGTGAAAAAATTTGGTCCATTTCCTCAGTGTTTTTGGAAAATTTCCTTTTTTTATATGCAGATTCACACGAAAGAGAAGCCCTGTAATGTTCGAAGAACACCGCGTGAATTAAGGGACAGGAGATACGAATTAACATTCACTTTGAATTTTTTGAAGTTTGTAAGCCTCAGGAAAAACTTTTTTCGGCAAGGAGTTCCAAAGCTCAGCTGTTCTATTGAAAAAAGAACCTTGAGCAGCAGAGGTTCGAGAGGTTTCCAAGTCCATAATTAAAGGGGTGGGAATTCTGTAATCGTCAGGTCATCCGTGTAGATATTGCCAAGGGTGGAACGATTATTAACGATTCAGAAGAGCACCGACCGTGAAAATATTTATAGGAGAGAGACAAGTCTCCGACCCATCTACGATGCTCCAATGAAGTAAGCGAGTCTGTGAGCGAAGAATCACCAACAAGACGAATTGCCTTTCTCTGAATGGATTGAAGAAGCCTGACTGAATGTTTTGGTTCCGAACTTCACACATGAGAACTGTATTCCAAGACAGGTCAGAGCCTTGTAGATCATTAGAAGTTGACGAGAAGTGAAGTATTTCTTAGCACGAAATAGAAATCCAAGTTTCTGGGAGCACCTTTAGCGATCGATCTCACATGGTTTTCCCATGAGAGATTATCACTGATCGTAATTCCTAGCATCGAGATGCTTGACTTTGTAGGAATAGTAATTCTTGACATCTGAATACTAGATGATGATAGATCATCTTTTCTTGAGAAGAGACATGCCTGGGTTTTCGTTGCATTAAATTCTACCAAGTTCATGTTACCCCATTCTATTATTTTTACCAAGTAGTCTTTAATTTTATTGACGTGAATGTTTCTTTGAATATTTGTTTCTCCAGCTGTTATGGGGAGTCTGGGAGAGAAACTGGTATGAAGAGTACTGTCGTCCGCAAAACTATGTATTGAACAAGACGTTCTCTCGAGCAAATCATTGATATAAAGCAGAAACAAAGTGGGCGCCAGAACTGAACCCTGTGGAACACCTGCATTTATTGGAAGAATATCAGATGATACTCCATCAACACCCACATACAGAGACCTATCAGACAAGAAACTCTTCAACAAAGCACGCAACTGAGGAGGCAAACCATAAGACGGCAGCTTAGAAAGACAGACCCAGATGCCAAACTCGATCAAACGCTTATGAAATATCTAGTGCAACAGCTATCGATTCTTCGAATTTCTCGATTGAATGCTGCCAAATATGAGAAATATGTACGTTTTTTAAAAAAATGTTTTTTACTCCCACCAGTAAATATGTTTATTTATTCATAGTCAACAGAATGGATATGATTCCATATCCAAACAAGGTAGGATATGAATTCCACCAATCACAGAGAACAAAATACTTGGTTTCCAGGGACAACCTTGTATAAAAGTTACATTTCTGATCTGTCTATCTACACTGCCCTAAAAACACGAAATCCAAGTTGTTTCATTTGAGCATAAATAAAAAAACTGACCATTGCGACTTTTGATCTGTCAATTGACACTTTTTTTCAAAATAAATTGAAGCCAATGAATTGAATTCACTGAAAATAAATTCGATTATTTCCAAATGAATTGAATTCACAATTCTGTCGACCTCTGGTTCCAAAAATCCAAGAAGTTTTTCATTTCTAGAAAACTGTTGCTCAAATACTCCTTTCACAAATCCCCTTTACTATTGAAATCGAATTCATTTCCTATCATGTGAATGAAAAGCAAATCTCATTTATCGACTCCTTGTCCTGAATTCTTCAAAGTCCTCATATCCTTCTTCACTATATACAATAATTTTATGATTGTGAAGTAGAATCTTTCATTATTGGGGAAAATTGGAAAATGAATCAATGAGTCTCTAAATGAAATGAGCCTTTTGTTTTCATAACGTTCCTTGGGTGAAGTATAAGCGTCAATGTAATTTTTTTTGAATTTTCTAATGAGCTTAGAACTTCGGCTGCATTAACTTGAATTGGATTTTTAAAATAATGAAAACGTTCATTATCGGAAAGCTTCGAATTAGTATTGTTACGTCCTAGCGCCGGCCCTGACCATATCGTAAACGCACGGCGAAAGGATCGCGCCGTAGCGTCGTCATTTCCAAGAACCCGTGGATTCGCCGGGAGAATTCGAGACACGTCATCGGAGCTTCTCTGGAGAATTCTCGATGGTTACGCAGGCATATATAAGCATCGTGATGTCGCGGCAGAGTTAGAGTTAGTGAGAGAATTTTGTATTCAGAGCTTAGTGACGAGAGTTGTTGAGATCTACGTGGAGCAGAGCTTTGTGCGAAGGCAGAATTGTTAGTACAGAGAGTTTTAGTAGCGAGCGAGCATTGGAAAGTTATCAGAGCGATTTAAGTGATTGTGTTGTATTGTATGGTGATAGCGAGTTATAATAAAAGAAGTTTTGTGTTGTTTGGTGTTTTAATCAACGAACCCAAGGAAATATCGTAACAGTATAAATGAGATTATTAAATGTAAAAAATTCCAACCACTGCTCATATGATCCATGAAAAGTTGGAATTTACATCGTAGGTAACTTAACGTTATTTCTTGTATGATGATAATGTGACATTGAAATTTGAATGGGTTGTTGCTGGGTTGTAGCTAACTCAACATTTTCCACCAATAATTAGTTTTACCTCCGAAATGTATAAACTGATTTTTTTTTTCGCCTAGGCTGAAACTTTTTTTTATATGCAGATTCACACGAAAGTGATGCCCTGTAATCTTCAAAGAACACCGCGTGAATCAAGGGACAGGAGATGCGAATTAAAATTCACTTTGAATTTTTGAAGTTTGTAAGCCTCAGGAAAATCCTCTCTTGGCAAGGAGTTCCGAAGCTCAGCAGTTCTATTGAAAAAAGATCCCTGAGCAAGAGAGGTTCGACAGGTCTCCAAATTCACAACAAAGGGGTGGGAATTATGTACTCGTCGAGTCATCCGTGTAGATATTGCCAAGGGGGGAACGATTGTTGACAATTGAGAAAAGCACCGACGAACTCGTTCGTGGAAAAAACCTCTCCGCTATCGACCTCCACGCCGCCGTATCGACATCCTGCGGGGCCCAAAAATGCCACGCGAAACAATCAAAACTTCATTATTTGCCTGTCCCACGGGTGCGACGTCACGTAATCGAGAGCGCAATTCCCAAATTGAAAGTGAAACACGAGATGAGCAGGGAGGCTGCGCTGACATTTGAGTTGACATTTAGGGCCACCGCGCCCCGATAAACATTTTAATTTGGGCACGAAGGGACGCCGTCGTTTCGATACGGGATCGCCTTTCTTTGTTGGGATTCAATTAGAGCTGATGATACCGGCGATGATGCGGCGAGCTATAAAAACGTCATCTTTGCCGGTGGGATGATGATGGAGTATTTGTAATTGGGCGGAGAGCAGTTGATTAAATTACTTTTGTTTTCGTAACTTTACAATAGGCTGCATGCGGATTTTTTTGGGCCGAAATAGACCCTATGGTCATGAGTATCGAGTTTTCGAAATATTTCATGTCGTACTAGTTGATAATTGTCTTTTATTGCCTTGTTACTAACTACGTACATAATGGTGTACTTTATGCCCGTGCGGGCATAACGTTACCTTTATGGCTCGGGCGGGCATATCATTCAGTTTATGGCCCCCGCGAGCTTGTCAGTAAAATGGAACACAGCCACACTACAAAACACGCTTTTCTGCATAGTTTTACGCTCGAAAACTGATAATGTTTCACAATAATTAAAATTTGACATTAGTGAGTCCTGAAGTGACATTTATGTACCACAGAGTGACAATTTTGAGCCAAAATTCAAATACCCACATACACACTATCCATTACTAGGCAACGGAGCAAAATCTATTGAATCATTTGAATATCACTAACCGTCTATCATAAAATATTTTTGAAATATTCTTGTCCCATATTTTTTTCAAGAGATTTCACTAAAATGGATAACGACAGTTCTGAAATCGAAAATACTCCGCCAGAACTAAGAGAGGAAGTCAATTCATTGTCATTGAATTCACTACCTTCATCTTGAAAAGAAAATTATGAAACTGCATACAAATAGTTTATGGATTGAAAAGAATAGTTGATTATGGTACTAGTGTCATGTGTTTTGTTGAAAATAAGTCACGCGAGAAAGATTTATACCACGAGGCCATCAGACCGAGTGGTATAAATTCTCAAAAGTGACTTAGAAAACATAACACACGAGTGGTATACAATGTTTTATCCAACACACGACAGTTATGACTGTTATTTATTAATGTTATTCATTCAGTGTTTCTGAACTATCCAAAACAAAAAAGGCATCTACTGTTTGGTCAATATATTCTTGCTTCTTTTGCCCGTGCGGACATAAAGTTACTTTTATAGCTTGAAGATTTTTTATAGGTGAAAAACGACCCTATAGTTTGGAGTATCGCGTTTAAAAAATAAGTCATGTCGTACTAATTGATTATTATGTTTTTTATTGCCTTTTTACTACATAATGTGTACTTAATCCCCGTGCGGGCATAAAGTTACCTTAAGGAGCCGCAGACTTTTTTATGGGCTAGAATAAAGTGTATGTAAGTGTATGTACGTGTATATGTTTGTATGTCAAATTATACTTGAACCTTCAGGAAATCCTATTCATATTTATTATCCTTAACTGATTTGATATGTTTCTTTCGTCTTGTTATCGTTCTAGTTTCGTGATTATGTCTTTATTATAATTGTGACGATGTTGTAGCACATACTTGTTTGTACATAAGTATATTTTGATTTGATTTGATTTAGAAACGACCTTATAGTCTGGAGTATCGCATTTCTTAAATGATTTATGTCGTACTAGTTAAGTAGTATGTTTTTTATTACCTTGTTACTGACTACATAATGGTTCACTTTGTCCCCGTGCGGGCACAAAGTTACTTTCATGGCTCGCGCGAGCCCACGTATAAATACGTTGGTGTGTACACGTTATCGGGGATCTGAACACTTCGTTCCGATGAGTGGAACGACGTTTCGAATAGAAGACGAAGTGTTTGGAAGTTTCTAAAATTCGCCGTGAAAGATATCTCCTTCCTCTCTCTGAAAAATTGTTCACTTTCCAACCTGAAAGCAGGCATAAATAAGCAGAATTTTAATTGGTTGAAAGGTTTTATACTCGGTTTCAATCATAGTATGATATCGGATAAACGATGAGATTGGTGTAGAAGTTTTCCAAGAGATCAGTTACCCTAACACCAAACTGATATACAATATATAAAATAATAATAATAACATTTATGCACGACCGGGCGTGAAGTATAACTTTATCGCCCGGATCTGCGGGCGAAAAGTTGCAATTTAGGACCCGTGGGCGATAAAATCGTTGAGCAGGCGCTAAAGTGAATTTCAATCTCATATCGATAGAAACCTATATTCCGATGGTTTCAATAAATTCAGAATTATCGAAACATACATCTGAATTATATAGGAGTGAACATTACATCATCAGACTATCGATATATCTATTGTACCTATAGGTAACTCATAATGAGACTTCCTGTATAATTCAGGACATCTGTGTTTCAATAATTGTGATGGCTTCTTCGAATATTACAATTTTCTTAATATTTCTGTGATGCAAAATCCTATGATCAAACCCAAAACTTTATGAACAATAATGTAATGAAAACAATGAACAAAATTAATTTGAAAATAAATTATAACTTTATATTGAAAATACAATAAGAACAGTTATTTATGAAAATATTTGGATTCGTTGTTTTCTGTTGTTCAATTCACACTTTCATCGTCGCTTAAATCCATTTGAAAATCACTGATAAATTAATTGACAGCAAATATGGCTACTAGCCTATATAATCTCATTCCGAAAAATGGACTGAGTTCCCATGGTAACAACTCCATCATTTTTTGATTTATTTTGTTTCCGATTAGTGTGTTATCAGAGTACGGGTGTAGATAAAATGTTGTATGTATTTCGGGCCTAATTCGCTTTTATGGACCTAGTCGTGTTATTTTAGGCTGTTGATACATAAAAAAATATATCAGTTTGGTGTCAGGTTAGGTAAGCTTGATTATAATCGATCTCTAGGAAAAGTTTCGTATGATCTCGTAACGCCACGAAAAAAAGTCGCTTCGTCTTCCTCGCATCAGAGCACACCTTTTCTTCACCTCTCGATGGGAATTGCCGTTGGACAAATGGACGGATATGGGGTGGGTGTTTTCTATCCGTAGCAGGCGGAAGTCCAAGAGTGGTTCATCATGTTCGCGGAGATGTACGATCGAAGCTTGACTGAGCTAATTGCTCCCGTCGTCCGTTCTAACGATTTCGAGGATTATCTGCGGCGAGGCAGTGGCGGCGTCGACGAGTATTTCGGGGGGGTACAGCTGAAGATTCGAATTGAACGTCGTTTTTTGACCTCAGTAGATTTATTTAGCTGGGGGATGCTTGGAATTAGGTTATTTCGTTGTCGACGTTTCGACTTTTATAAAGTCATCCTCAGGGCACTACAAGGTTACTACAGTGAATTATACAGCTATAAATACCATCCCTCTATTCACAAAACCACAGTCTTCACTTTGTCAAGATGAGAGCTAGGGGTTAAGGGGACTTAGGCCTCGCCACCAAGTCAAGAAGTCTTGAGAATGTCTCCAAAGTGGAAGCCGAAACGTTGACGGAAAAACAATTCCAGATGCAATTCAACCGGAAGTTCCAGTCATCACTCATATATGATGAGCTGTTTTCTTGGGTTTAATTCCGTGTTATGTGGTTTTGATCCTCTGAAGGATAATTATTACGACGTTTCGGCAAAGTCTCATTTGCCATCTTCTAGTTGATGTCTAGAGTTTCGACCTCCGAACTCGACTAATTCATTCGAGTTCTGCTCCTCAATATATAGGGGTGTTCATTGATGGTATCCCTGATCTGGGCCCCTCCCACTTTCTTCGTTGGTCCGACTGCATTTGTCATTATGTCTGGGTAATTACGTGGTAAGGTCCGACCTTGTTCTCGTGGTGTGATCTGCTTGTTTTTGTTGGGTGATAGGATGGATTTCCACGTTCTTGCTAATCTTTGCGCGTCATCTCTCTTGTTCATACTACTCGGTCGTTTCTCAATTTCGATAGCCTCTCTGATTGTTCGAGAGTAGACGTTTTCATCGCTCGCTACTGTTTTTGTATTTTCGAAATTGATGTTATGTCCTGTCTCCAATACGTGTTGGAAGATGGAAGATGTGGTGACTTTTCCTTTCTCTGATAGCTCATGTTCATCCTTGCGTACGTTGATCCGTCTGTTGGTCTGGGCGATGTAGGACTTGTTGCAGTCTCGACATGGTACTTCGTAAACTCTCCAGTGGTATCTGGTCCTTCGTATTACGGAGTATCGATCTTATTGTACGTTCTGGTACGAACGAAGTAGCTATGTCGTGTTTGCGGAGAATTCTGCTGATTTTATCTGTGGTTCTTTTTATGTATGGAAGTCTGGTTGTTATGACCGGTGTTTCTGGGGTTTTTAGCTGTTTCGATTCGTTCTTGGAAGCCGTTTTTATAATTATCCTTCAGAGGATAAAAACCACATAACACGGAATGAAACCCGAGAAAACAGCTCATCATTCTTTGTCCGTGAGAATCTTCATGCTAACATATATATATATATATATATATATATATATATATATATATATATATATATATATATTTCCGGAAATAATAGTGGAAATAGTAGTGGAAAATTCAGTTAAAACTGATCTAACCTAGTATAGAAGCATAGAATATAATATATATATATATATATATATATATATATATATATATATATATATATATATATATATATATTATATAGAATATAATAGACATCTTTGCTGTGGCCATTTATAAATACCAATCTATGTTATGAACTCAAATTATAACTTGATGTTTACCTTTCAGTTTTCGCTGATTTGATCTTCGCGTACGTAAAGTCGAGCTTTGATGCAGAATATTGTCATCATAAATGTGTCTATTTTCGGTAAATTGTCCAATTCTGCTTGGAAAACGCCACTTTCAGTCATAGTCCACTAGAAATCGCCATAGGAATACAAGTTTGGAATATTTCACAAACGAGAAACGTCAATATTTTTCTCTCGTGGTAAATTATTTTCTTTCCATACTACTAACATATTCTAAGGACCAAACCGAAAATCTGCGTTCTTTTCCTGTCAGCTTCCTCCTGAGAGTCTAAACTCGGTTTCGAATTTTGGTGAATTCGGACCTACGCGGACTACCCCTCCTGCTACGCCTCTGCGTGCTCCCCGAACACCTCCCTTTGTTATCCGAATCCAAAGTATCCATTCAAGTCTAATGCCTCCTGACCGTCGCTTTGTCTGCCTTCGATAATTACCTTACAAGATGCACTTAAGATAGCGATTACCAACGTACACGTAGGCATCCATCCTCTTCGAGAACGGACACCTGTACGCATATTAATCAGCGCCGTTCAAAACAAATAAATTCGCCGATTATTGTCTGTCGCGATTCTTATTTTTTTTATTTTCGGATCGTGCCTACTCGATCGCAATCAAAACATATTTGCGACGGGGTTATTTTCAGCACGCGCCTGCAGCTCATTATTATTATTATTGCGTTGTATTTCTCGGGATCATCGTCGGATTGGGAGCTTGACGTTTTTAGTGGCGCTTTATTGGCGTTTTTTTCCGCTACAGATGGTGTTTTGTTTTTTTCGGCAGCTGTTTTGGATGAAGTATTGTTTTGACTATACAAATGTACAGAGTTAAATAAATTCAGCAAAAAAAATTGAGTAAAACAAGAGTTTTCGACCAATGAATGGATTTCGTTTGGCGTTACCATGGAAACTCAGGTTTTTTTTTCGGCATGGACATTTCCGCATTTTTTGACATAAGCGTAGAATATTTTTTCTACGGATGCTATACAATGTGCCACTTCTCTCATCGCTTTCAAACGTTCAAAACGAATGATTTCTCAGGTAGTGAGAAATGATTTCTCAGTGTTATCACGATAACCCAAGTCAGTCATGAATTGTTACATGTCAGATTGATATGACACGTTCTCCATGTTGACAACGCTACGCCGACGATTCGCGTGCAATATCCAAGTAGCCCATTGTTGACGTTTCCATAACAACAAAACCGAAGCACTGCATAATTATTGCTGTCAACTTACCCAACGAAAATAGTTTTATTGTTGATTGTTATAGTATAAACAGTTCAGATTTATTGAATATTGAATATAATGGAATACGAAGATTTAGAGTTGGAAAACACAACTCCAGAAATTGATCAGGAAGCAATAGATGTTTGCAATAGTTTGATACCAAGCACGTCAAGAGAAAAATATGAAATCGCTTACATAAACTTTGAGGACTGGAAAATGAAAGCCTAGGTAAATTCTTGTTCCGAAAATACCTTGTTAGTTCATTTTGAAAATTTGTCAAGATTGGAATCATCAACTTTATGGTCTCAGGACTCGATGTTGAGGAGTACCTTAATTATAAAAAAAAACTGTGTTTATATATCAAAATACGTGAAACTACATGCATTTTTGAAACGCAAATCTGAAAAATATGCTCCAAAACAGTCAAAAACATTTACTTCTGAAGAAATTCAACAATTTTAAAAAAATGCACCTGATGGATAGTATTTGCTGATAAAGGTATGAATTGAGAATTTTCAAATTGTTATCGGAAAATGAATGTCTGGTTTTGATTTCAGGATGCTTCAGTTATTGGCCTCACAGGGGCATGCCGTTGTGATGAACTTCGAAAATTAAAAATTGATGACATGGAAGATCTTAATTCGGCCATTTTAATAAAATTACCCGATACTAAAACCAAGGTTCCTAGAAATTTCACAGTCACAGGAGAATTCTACCAAATTTACAAAAAATATGTGGAGCTTCGACCATGCAAAAATGTGTGCAACAGCTATCGTTTCCCCGAATTTCTCGATTGAATGCTGCCAATTATGAGAAACATAAGCCAATAAGTCACTGGTTGATATTTGATGGCGACATCCGTATTATCGATCATTAGTTATTCCTAATATCTCTAGATATTTGATAAGCTTCATATTGATTGCTTTTTCCATGATTTTGGAAATGATAGAAAGCAATGCAATTGGTCTGTAATTACAAGGTAGAGTTTTCTTGCATTTTTTAGGAACTGGCTAAACTCCTGCTGTCCTCCAGGACTTAGGAAAAAACCCCAAGTTATAAGAAAGGTTGAATAATTCGCAAAGTACTGGTGTCAATTCGGGGGCACATGCTTTCAGAACAATTGCTGGGATTCCATCAGATCCGCAAGCGTTATTCGTCTTCAGGTCCATTAAAATATTTCTTATATTTTGTTGGTGAAAAATTAATGACTTATTCGTACCTAATCATCTTTCGAACAATCTGTTCAGGCCAGTCTCAAATTACCTACACAGTAGGTTTCGGCTGGCACCTGTCAGAAAACAACTACTCCCCTGGCTAATACCACGAAGGGCATTGAATTATATCCGACCGGTGCCAGTGCAGGTTTCTTCACAGAAGTAAATCCTGCATTTGCTTTCGTCGATACAAATGAAGGAATTGATTTTTTTCAACTATAGGGACGGACACACTTGCAGACCGGTTTCGGGCTATTTGGCCACTCGTCAGTGCAAGGCAGTGCCATCATCAACATAAAGTCGATTATTTCCCATAATTAAAAATCAAACTCCTTCACGAGTATCAAGCCCCGGCCAAAGCTGATGCGAACAACGAAGTTATTACGCCATCTACCAATGGACGAGGTATTCCAAAAGCAAACCGAATTCGCCCATTCCTCCTGCGAGGAAAATGTAAAAACACTTGACATAGTCAGTAGGCATACTTGAAGATTGTTCGAAAGATGATTTGATTTAACGCCAGTCTTCAAGTATGCCCACTGACTATGTCAAGTGTTATTCGTTCCTAGACACATCTTCCGGTATTCCCAACCCTATCAGCCCCCATTGTTAGGAATCGCACTAAAAAACGTAAGACCTTGTTGATTTTCAACTCAACTTTGAATGAGATATTACACTAGACCCCCCTGTTCGTGATTTTTGTGTCAGGTGGTGACAATCCAGCTGCACCAGCCCATAGCCATGTCAAAATCGTCAACAGGCCTAGCTCCGAGAACAGGAACGTAATTATGGTACCATTAAATTCCACAATTGCCATGTGTTACCGCTGTAATAGCTTTATTATGTCCTCTGAATGAGAATGCAAATGCCGAATTTGCATTTGAAGAGGCCTTTTGTGCTATCTATCTCGCGATGTCCAAGTTAGAATTCCCGAAATTACGCAAATTGGTTCTTAAGGCTGACATCTTCACCGATTTGAAGGGGTTCGAAAAATGTGCCTATTATGTCTAATCTGTCGCTGTTTTGCATCTGGTTCTCGGGCTATAGTTGACGTTTCGCCTGTGGATGCGTCTTTGTTTCGGACGTTTATGTTGTTTCTCCGAAGCCAACTTTTTGACAAATAAATTACCTTCGCTACAAGTAACAAATGAGAGGTTACGTCCCATGATTAGTTCTCAGGAGAGTAAGCAGTTTCGGAGATTATTCTTTGGATTCGCCCACTTGCAATCAATACAAAAAATAATATCGATGAACGAAATAATATCAAAAGCAGAAAAATGATTGTTTTTGTGGAGAGAAGGAAGTTTCGAAAGGTAATTTCAAGCATTTTCTTCTCCAAGTCAATGCAAAAAAAAACATCTATAGATGAAGTAACATCGAATTATTCAGCAAGCACTTTTTGTTGGCCCTAACACGCAGGATCCAGCCACGAGTATAATGAGAAAAACAAACCAGCTGATTCGGGACTCATCGATCAACCAAGATGAGAAAAGGGGATTACAGAAAACGAAAGCATTAACACCCAGGCTATATGGACTACCCAAAATACATAAACCATAGGTTCCAATCAGGCCGATAGTCAGGGCAATAGGGTCTGCGACCTATGATATAGTAAGACACTTATCGGGCCTGCTACAACCAATGGTGGAAACACAGTCTTTTGTCAAAGACCCTACACATGAAAAATAAGAGGTTGTACATTGAACCTGAATGATATGCTGGTAAGCCTCAACGTGGTATCCCTATTCACAAATTTTTCGATTAATGAAACTTTGAACCTGATAAGCACCTTTGTTCATCCGGATATAACCGCTCTGTTTGAGCACTGTCTGGCGTCAACGTATTTCCAGTGGGATGGAAAGTTTCATGAACAAAAAGGAGGGGTTCCTATGGTCCTTTGAGTCCTGTAGTGGCAAACTTCTCCATGGAACAGTTTAAAAAACAAGTTCTAGAACGTTGGCCTGTTAAGCCGTCCTGTTACAATGAGAGAGGAGACGATACCGAAAAATCAAGTAAAGAAAAATAAATTAGGAATGACTGACTGTCCGATTCTAGGTCCGATAAATAGAGACTCATCATCTGAACCACATCTTATTGAAGCTTCGCAACAGAGATAAAAACTTTGACCATTGCTGCATCGCCTTTGAGAATGTCTGCCGCAGATGCAGACAAAACGTCAAGCCCAAACACCTGCAGACACGGCTCAGAAGCCCGGAAACACCAAACAATTATTCAGTCTTTTTCATACCATTTTCTCTTCCATATCGCCATATCAGCGCAAGAAACGAAAGTACAGAGAGGCATTAGCTATAGTATTAACAATAACTTGGCGAAAATAATAGCCGATCTATCTTCATCCGATATTCAGATATCAGGAGTTATAGTTACTCCTAAAAAGTCAAGTAACTCGATGCTAGGAATTACGATCAGTAATAGTCCCTCAAAGAAAAACCATGCTATTCCTACTCACATATTGTTCTCAGAATACGACAAAAAAAGCTTGGCGAACATTTTTTCCCACCCACCGTCCTTCTTACGTTTTTAGGGCAAACAACTCGCCCACAATCACAATATCGTGCGTCTGTCTGTCTGTCCCTTGTGCGTCCGACCGCTAATTAGAGAGAGTGTCCACTCGTTTTAGCGGCAGGGGTGCCAACTGCACTGTCGCACGAGATGCTATTAATCATCTCTGCTACTTTTTGTCGTGGGCATGTCTGCGGTTTAGAATATATGAGAAGTGATAAAAAATTGAATTATCCATTCAAGCTATGTGAATTGAAAATTTAAAACAACAGATGAAATTGCACTGAAATAAGGAGAAAGACAGCTCAACAGCCAACTACACGAAGAACGAAAAAAAAAAGATCATAGATCATATAAAAAAATATACCCGAGTCATAGGCGTCGCGTTCAATTTTTTAATTGTTATATATCCAAAGAAAAAAAAAACAGTTTTGTTAATGATTTTTATATTTAACTCAAGCTTTTATAGCTACGTTGTTTAATTTTACTAAGATAAGTTTAAACATTATTCCAGTTTTTAGGCATGTTGTGCCCCCCCAAAATGCATGTTGTGCCCCCCCAAAATGATTGTCCACGCGACGCCCATGACCCGAGTTATAATTCATAATCCTTAAGACAACAACAAATTACTATTATTCACATCAGTTATACAGAACTGCCTGGGTTTGCCTACCAAGCTGATCCTCGTTACCATCACTTCATAGGAAGAAAAGTTCAGAAAGAAAAAGTTATTCCATCTATTAGGTCATTTTGAAATGTCCCGACTCTAAGGATTCCAAAAGATTGGGTGTCCTTCGAAGGCAACACTCCATAGTTATGACTGAGCCCATGTCTTTCTGTCAGAAGATGTTCTGAAAATGTTGAATCGGTCTTTCCATTCAAAAAACTACTTCTATGTCTCTTCATTCTTTTGTCGAAAGATCTGCTTGTTTGACCAATATAAATTTCAGGGGAGGGACCACAAGTTAATTTGTATAGCTACTCCTGATTCTTTTCGACACTGGAGTTTTGTCTTCGTTTTTGATGAACTTTCTCGAAATTATCATGAGTTTTGTAGTCTATGTACAATTCTTTATTTTTCGAGAAACAAACAAAATCATTGGTGGTGTCTTAAGGCATTCACTGTTGCCAGTCATAAAATATGATATCAATCGCCAGAAGCCAACATGAAATATTATTTCTCCTTTTTTTTAAGAATAAAGGGTTGGATATCTATGAGGTCCTCGAACATGATTCAACTCACACTGTGTTGGGAACTATTGTAGAAAAATATTAATTTTCACGCTGGTATCAGGTGATTAAGTTATCTCATGCAAACACAAAACTACCAACTAATCATAATCATCGAAAATTGCTTTTATTAGTTTAAATGTCCTAAATTTCAAACAAAAAAAATATCAAATTCTTATATTATCCGACTATTTTGTCAGTTATGTTTCGTACTTCTATGAATTTGAAGATTCAATTAACAATTTTAGGCCTGTTTTGAAAATTGTCAATCAAAAAGAAGGCAAACTAGCTTCTGAATAGTCGCCAAGTGGTAGTTTTTAATAAATTCGTTAATTAAATCCCCAAATTCATAAAATTACAATGCTTAACTACCAAAATAGTCACCCAATTTGCATTTTTTTGATATTGCAGTTACAGTTACTTATCTTGGCAAATGTACCAATTTGCTTTAAAAACAGCTATTATAAGAATCTAAAGCTTTTTTCATTTCCAGACCATTTCTAACCCCTCAAAAAAATTCATACAATATTCAATTTGGTGTATGTTGTTCTCAAATGTCAAAAAGACAATTCAGAAAAACTGTTCTCACAGACCTTCTATCAATGAGGTCTATAAGGAACTAGGTGATTTATAATAACGTACATACTTGTGAAATACTTCGAAAAAAACAGGGAATTTCCAGATTTTCCACAGTTTCCCAGTCTAACCGCAAATTGGACACATTTTTCACATCAGAGAGATCGAAATATTCAATAATCAAATGATTCCTGATGCATTCGAAATTTTCATTCACGAGATAACTCATTCTTCTTTTTTCGCTTCAATACTTTCTTCCCAGCAATTTTGATCCATTCACAAAACAACAGTCCAGAAGTTTTTCTAGTGACAGCTGATCATACACTCCCTTGATTCATACGAAAATTCAAATTGTACCTGTTAAATAATTATGTTGGGTTGTGAACAGAGATGGCTGGGTCATTGCAATTGTTTTCTGACGCCAACACCACTACAAAACATTTTGACGAAGTCATAATATCTGTTTTCCAGTGAAATAATAGTGTGAAATGTGTGGAAGTGACCTGTATCTATCAGTTTTGTGCAAGAAACAATGTCAAATGAGTTGGAGAGATGTTCAGACTTCGGATTCATGTTCTACGAGTCAAAATAGGTAAGTGGATTCCAACAATTTTAACTATGCCCATCTCAGGTGGTAATGAATGATCCAAAATGAATATTTTGGTTATTGTTCATCATGACAGTATGAAATGATTAATATTGTTTGTGTTAGATCATTATTTCTGAGAATGATTGTGGTTAGATTTCCCGTTTCTTCAAGTTGTTTTGAGATCAACCGCTCTCTTTAATGGGAACCGCATGTAAAAAACTATTTCAATTCAAATGGGTAGAGGTGACATGTCTGAATTTGATAATTCGTTGCACAATGCCTGATACAGGATCAAGACACCTTACAACATTTCGAAAGTTATAATGTCAACTATTTTTTAATGATTGTGATTATTGTGAATCAGATATTTCATTTCTACCCACTCACGGGTATCCTCATTTCTAGTTTAAAATTCATCTACGATCTGGCATATTTCTTACTAGGCAAAGTCGGTAGGTATTCCGATTCTGTTTACTACTCCAGGCCTATACCAAAAACACCAAACACCATACAATTTTACGTATATCGTTGAAATAAATCCATCTACCAGCGAATAACAATTTGAATTCGAATTTTCCTATTATCGTTTTTTGACAGATGACACAAATGGAACTGGTAGTGGAGTAGCTACAAGACCGTTGCTCCGGTGAGTCAAATACATTGTCTTCTAGGCAGATCACGATTACAGATTTATTGAGTTTGGGACTGAAATTGAGTCCAATATACAGTGTGTTCCACTTTTAATGGAGCTACACTCGTATCGCCGTTGTTGAAAATGTGATTTTGACCGACTAGGGCGAATTGGTATTTATGTGAAAGTACCGCTATTTGGTGAATAGGAACAAATTCATTGGCGTGCTGTTATACGGGGGTGATGTTTTTCATTTTCTGCAAAAAGTATATTTAGAGGTCTACAAAATGATATAGTTTTCGAACTACGATTCAGCATTTTCACAGTCTAATTTGGATACATTTTCACGTTTTTTTTTTAACCGATTGGTGTGTGTGTGATTGGTTTTTTTGGCTTTGGAGTGAACCAATTAGCCGATTGGGAATGAGGTGAAAAACGTGTTTTTATATGAATACTAGCTGACCCGTGCCCACTTAGTTGGGGGTTAATCATTTTTGTGATGCTATTATATTGTGTAGTTCTCAGTAATCAGTTTTATTGGGTTCATAACAGCTCTGAGTTCTAGGCGCACTCGAAAGAGCTTTTAAAAGAAGTCGAAAATGTTGAATCCTTTTTTATCCGATAGAAAGTGAATTTCAATAGAATATGAAACATGTCTTCCATCAAATCTGTTGAAGGATATTTTTGCAAACTTTGAAGTAAACTGAAGTGCGTTGTCCCATACAAACTATGAGCCCGTTTTTCACCCCCTCAGGCTTGGATTTTGGAAAAACTTTCCATATCGGATGCCTACATCATATAAAGGATACACCCTCTAAGTTTCAGACCTCTACGATCAGTGGTATAGGCCGTGGGTTGATTAACCCCTAAAATAACTTTCTAAACACGACTTCCATCTTTTCTGTTGAAGAATTCTTATGCAAAATTTGAAATAGATTGGACCTATGAATCACGTTGTCCCATATAAACTTTGAACCCGTATTTCACCCTCTTAGAAGTGGAATTTCTGGAAAATATTTCTTATCGGATACCTACGTCACACAAAGAAGACACCCTCCAAGTTTCAGAACTATACAATCAGTGGTTTAGGCTGTGCCTTGATTAACCCCTAAAATGATTTTCTACTCCTTTTCAACTCCGTTAGACGATGAATTTCAATAAAATACGAAACATGTCTTCCATCAATTCTGTGGAAGAATTTCAATGTAAAATTTGAAGTAGATTAGACCAAGTCATAACGTTGTTCACCAGTAAAGGCGCGGCAAATTTTAAAAATCTAAGATTGGTAACACTAAGCATATATCAGGATTAAACTTCAATAATAAAAATAAATGTTTATTTTCTTAAAAAAAATTTTAGATTTTTAATCGAAGTGCAGTTAAAAACACTATAATTGATCAGTTATCGAGCGGGATGAAAAATGATTAAATTACTATGGCCATAAAAAAATAGGGGTTGGTGATGAAAAAGTAAAAATTAAGGGTTGTATGTATTTTTTAATGCCACATAATAAAAAAATAAAAACAAAAATTTCCGTCAAAAAAAAATTATAAGGGTGAACAACCCTTATCACTTAGGGGTATGGAAAATAGATAGTAGCCGATTCTCAGACCTACTGAATACGCATATAAAATTTGGTAAAAATCTGTAAAGCCGTTTCGGAGGAGTACGGTAACTAACATTGTGACATGGAAATTTTATATATTATAAGATTATCGTAACATCTAAAACTAATTTGTGTTCGAAATATTTCATTTTTAATTTTCATTTTCAAACCGCCTCCCTTGACTGATGTTGGGAAGATTATAAAACGATCTGAATGAACGTACCTACATAACATTCAAAATTGATTTAAAATTTCATTTTGGCATTTATGGAATATTACCAAGTGTAGGTACAATGTGGTGTGTGGAAAAATGGGAAAAAATTTTATCAAGTGTAAATAGAATGTGGTGTGTGGAAAAAATGGGAAATTTTCTCATTAGTTGCACTATGGAAATTTCAAAACGGCCAAAAGGTAGTGTATGTTTGAAAATCATATTAGATATATTGAAAATGGCTTCAGGTCAAACGATTAGGAAAATTTTAGAAAATTGTTCAGAATGATTGTAAGTTACGCGTAAATCCAAAGACATGATTTCATATTCATATTTCTATTAGTTTTGGGAAATAATCAACTACTCCTGTATGAAATATATGTTTAGTATTCTGAGTAAATTCATATTCAAGATAAACTCTCGCTAACAAAATCATCATCAGAATAGCCGCGATATATTCACTATGGCATAACTTTTTTCAAATTGAGGCAAATTTGATAATATTGGCTGAAGAACCCCTGTCGGTGGCCAATGGATTGTATTGGATATGATAAATAGATTACTTTTATTATTATTTTATTCTTGTGTTTTCAGGTAACCACCAACTTCATTATTGTTGCAACGTGAATACTTCATTTATAATGAAAAAGTTCTAATTCAGTGAATATAAAATGGAATTAGGAATATCAACGAATATTTCCCTCATATATAAAATGTCCCATACGAGCATTGCAATTATCGAAAACTTACAGCAGCAATTGCATTGTATCAAGTCACCATAACAACACATTTGAAACCGTATCGCTAGACGTCAGTAAACAACACAAATAAATGTCAGATAGACTTCAAAAATAGAAAAACATTTCGCCTTTTGGCGAGTACTCCATACAATCTATAGAGAAAAGTATAAATGAACAAAAAATAACATTTCCTTGAGAATTTCTTTATTCGTGAAATATTCCAATGAATTACATTCGTGCATAAAAATGACCAGATAATTTTGCATTCAAGCGTGATATCTTATACAAATTGCATTCGGTTATTTTCATATTTTGTAAAAGAGCCCTCGTCCTTCGGACTCGGCACTTTCGCCAAAATATGAAAATAATTCAATTCAAATTTCAAATTCAAATTTTATTCCTTTCTTTGAAGTACATTACTGGTAAAACAGATTATTTCTAGAATAAATTCCCAGATCGAGCATCTTAGCCTAGGCAAGATTTGCCTGTCTTGCTGTGTGCTTGATCTGAGGATTTTATAGGTTCAATGTACATTTTGTATTTAGTCGTGTTAAGTAAGTGAGTAGTTAACATTATTACTATATATTTGTCGTGGTTTTTACAATTAAAGAAATACTTATATATTCTTGAAGAGGTTTTACAGGGTGGAGCAGATGGTTCAGGAAGGTAGGTAGGAAAAATAGATATAATTTTTTTTTTATCGAATAGAAGTCGATTTCAATATATCGTGAAATATCTTTGGGTTATTTAGAATATACTGTTTTGTTTCAATGTTAAATTTTTTCTGGTTCGGAATTTTTCTTAGGGCGGTTGGGATAGTATTGAAAAACTTAGGTCCGAAGAAGAAATAAGATCTTTGTGTCAAGGTTTTTTTGAATAATTGTGTATTGAGTTTCATATTTGTATCTGATCTAGTTATTCTATTTTTTTTCTGATGGGAATTTTTATGGTTCGTATACATTCTTTTTAAACATTGATGGGCAAAAAGTTGTTGGATATTTAATAATTTTGTCTCTTGGTAAATGATTTCGGTAGAGTAACGTTTGTTTTTTCTCAAGATAATTTTTAGGATGGTGTTTTGTGTTGTTTGGAGAATATTGAGAGTGGTATTGTAAGCCCCACCCCATAGTGTGATGCAGTAGGATAAGATGGATTCAACTAAAGAGGTGTATAACATCAGGAGGTTTTTAGTTGACATGATATCTCTCATGGTATAGAAACTATGGATCAGGGTTCTAAGGCGTTTGTTGACATGTATTATATGATCTGACCATCTTATATGTTGATCTATAACAACTCCAAGGTATTTGATTAATGATACTTTTTCTATAATAGAGCATTTGCATCGGTTCTTATTATTGCAGTGCATGGAGTGTAATTTTAAGTGAAAATTATTTGGTTGGTTTACAATATTCGGCGTAAATGTTACGAATTTTGTTTTTTCAATATTCAATGTGAGTTTATTCAAGTTCAACCATGTGTGAGTCTTTTGTAGATCTGTTTCAGCACTACGTTTAACGTCTTCCCATTTTTTTCCTTTGAAGATTATGGCTGTATCATCAGCATAGCATATAAGGTGTCCCTCCAATCCTGCTATTTTTGCAATACTATTTATGTAAACAAGAAATAGTATTGGGCCCAATACTGTTCCCTGTGGTACCCCTATTTTTAGTTTTGATTCTGAACTTATTTCGTTTCCTATTTTTACTCTCTGAATCCTATCAGTTAAATAGTTAGACACAACATCAAGTGGTGAACCACGAATGCCGTAATGGCTTAGCTTATCGAGTAATATTTCATGTGAAACAGTGTCGAAGGCTTTGGCGAGGTCTAAGAATACTGCTAAACATTTTGATGATTCGTCCAAAGCCCCGACTGTTTGTTCTAGAAAGTCTGTCACTGCATTTTCGGTGTTTGAGTTCTGAATGAAGCCATATTGTCTATCAGTAATAATGTCGTGTTTGCGAAAAAAATCCATTAATCTTTTTTTAAGCACTCGTTCAAAAAATTTTGCAAGATTATTAATAACGGATATAGGTCTATAATTATTTAATTGGTCACGTTCACCTGACTTGAAGATAGGGGTAATGATTGATTCTTTCCATTGCCCTGGAATTTTTTCGCTTGATAGGCATAAATTGATTATATGTACTAGAGGGGGTGTGATGTGTTCATGAATGTATTTCATGGTTTTCACATTTAGGTTATCTGGACCGGCTGAGCACTTATTTTTGAGATTGGATATGTGGGTGGTGACTTCATTCTTTGATACTGGCGTGAGAAAAATGGTGGAGTCAATTTTATCAATATCTAATTTTTTTTTGTTGTCTGTTCATTTTTGGTATTTTTTTTGACATGTTTATACCCAAGTTAGTAAAGAAGTTATTGAAAGTATCTGCTTTATCTTTATTATTTTTGATTATACTCCCATTATCATCCTTTATCGGTATGTTTTCTAGTTGTGTATTTGATTTTTTTTTTATGGCCTGTAAGATCATTTATGACGTTCCATATTTTTTTACATTCATTTCCAGCTTCTATTATTTTATATTGGTAATATTCATTTTTAGTTTTTTTTATTAATGCATTGAGTTTGTTTCTGTGTTCTTTGTATGTCCTTTCCGCTTCGTTAGAGTAATGTTTCTTTAATTTTTTTTTCAGTTGATCTCTGTGCTCGATATATTTAATGAGGCCTGTTGTAATCCAAGGTTTAATTTTTCTCAACTTTCTGTATTTGATAATTTTAATTTCAGTTGAATCGTTTATGTATGTTTTTAGTTTGTCGATGAATATTTGGTATGATTTTTGGGAATCAATTGAGTTAAAAACGTTTTCCCATTTTTCTTTCTCTAGAAGATTTTTCAATTTTTCGTAATTTGTGTTACTAACTCTGTATTATAGGTTCGATAGGTATAGGTTCGATTTCTATTTCATTCTTCAAGTTGTTTTGCAATTTGATAAAAATATGATCGATTGTAGATTCTGTGTTTAACGTTATTCTTGTAGGTAAGTTAATGTATGATTGAAAACTATTTGAATTTAGTATGTTCAGGTAATTGTTTGTGTCATAAGTTCCCTTTTTTGAGATATCGATATTAATGTCTCCTATATAGACTTCAATATTTTGTTTCTCGATTTTATTCAAATACATCTCTAAATTTTCCATATATTTTTTTGTATCTGTTGAGGGAGGTCGGTAATATGCTGTTAAGCCTACTGTTGTTTTTTTCAGTGAATTATCTGTTGAGAAGGTTAATCTGAGAAAGTCGTTTTCATTTGAATGTATGATTTTTGTTTCTGCAATTATAGTCTTTTTGCTGTAGATTATAACACCACCACATTTATTTATCATGGATTCGTTATAATATGTATTATAATCGGGAATCGAGAAGTCACCAATGTTTGTTATATTACCAGTTTCTGATAAAACAATTATGTCTAGGTAATCCTTTGCCATTTCAACATATACCAATAATTCGTCATAATGTTTTTTCAGACTTCTAATATTCAGGTGAATAATTCCTATACTGGACCTGTTACCATCCGCTCTTTCCCGTGTGAAAACTTCAAGGTTATCATATATCTTTGTATCAATTTCAGCGTTTTTGTCTAATACGTTCAAGAAATCTATCATAGTTTGAAATTTGAAAGCTCCTGTAGTTCAAATAGAAAAGTAAAAATAAAAAACAAAAAAAATAACATCTCCAATTTCATGAATGTGAAAAAGAATCAACTCTTAATTTAAATCGACTCAAGTATATTAAACTCACATTTCTTTACTGTATAATGCTATTGAAGTCTTCTCTGTGTCTGATGATTTTCACTTTATTATCTATACTAACATATATTTCTCCATGATTGGTCCAAACATTTTTGAGTCCAAATCTCTCAATAGCCGCGTTTAGTTGTTTCACTCTCATTACTGTTAGGTCCTCCCTTAATACGATTCCGGTTCCCTTGAGCAGCTTTTTCTTCTCGTAAATGTTTTGTTCAGTCTCTAGTTTATTGAGCTTCAAAAATATACCTCTTGTTTTGTTTCCATTTTTCTTGCCGATTCTATAGCATGTAGATATGTCTTCGTCTGAAAGGTTCAAAGACATTTTTGTACTGAGGATTTTTTTGAGTTCTTCTCTCGTATTTTCATTGGGTTTTTCTTTGAGGTTGAATATTCTCAGATTAAAGGATCTGGTTGCTTGATCCATTTGGTCGAATTTATCTTCCATTTTAGTTTTCTCCTCTTTAATAATTATCATCTCATTCTCGAGAAGTTTAAACTTATTTTCGAACTTCTCGTTCAGTTTAACGCGGTCCTGTTTAATCTCCGCCACTGTGGATTCGATTTTCGATAGTTTCTGATCTATCGTTTTTGCTATGGCTTCAGTGACTTTGTTTACAATTTGACTGATAAGAGAATCGCTTTTTATGATTTTGCTCACCGCTTGATTGACTGTTGTTTCCAGTTCTTCGCGGATTTCTCTTGTTATAACCATTTTTCTTCTTTTGCTTTTTCGATGATTCAATTGTAGAGTATCACTTCAACACTGTTATCACGTTTGATCTTATTATTTCACTGTTGTTTCTTGTTTATTCACAATATTTTCAGGAGCCCAAATCAAAGACTACTCACAACTCTCCATGAGCGTACCGCTATACCTATATATATTATATATAAACTTGCAATTTTTAGATATCACGCTTTTTTGCAAAATTATCGGTAATTTTTATGCACTCGTGCAATTATAACCGAAAATGTTTGAACGGCATTTTGTTGTATTTCTCGAAATAATAGTATATTGTTTACCAGGTAGGAAAAGCCGAACATTTCTAGATGACTTAGCAACACAGAGTCCAGGAATGTGGCTCTCACCACGAGGTAAACATACTATTTTTCCGGAAATCGTTTAAAATTGGATAGATATTAATTAATTTTTAAAAAATCGCAAATAATTTTATTCACGAAAAATGGTGCTTTGAAATTCGTAATAGAATTATTTGGAAACTGTTTTCAATCATTCATGTAGAACAGTGTGAGGATTGATCATTTCCTTACAATAAGGAAATTTTGACTTTCTCTTTAAGAAATTCTATCTAGAATGTTAAATTTTCCTAGCGATTTTTTGCGGAAAAGGAATTATGGTCCTGAACATGCTCATTTCTACCTAGTTCACTGAACGGATAAATAGGCGATTCCAGTCAAGTGAATCGTTGCGTAAATAAATGTATTCATATCTGGAATATTTTCCAGTTTATCAATTGGTGTTTGAATTGTCAGAATTGATGTTTTTTTGTGGAATTGAAGGACTCACATGTACTCTCTACATGCCTACTATTTCGACACACTAAATGGACCACGATGTCTCAAAAATAATCGTCGCTTATCCCTGAGGAAGGACTTGATTAAGTTCGAAACGTCGGCAGAAAACCCCCTCATGTTTTCCACGATTCCATTATATCTTTGCCCAATAAGTGAACAGTCAGTCGACGAATGAAAAATCGCAACGTCGGGAAAACCCAATTTTCCGCTATGAAAACCTCCATCTCCGGAGTCCTTGACCGGAGCGCCGGATCGTGAGATGTGCGCCGTGATGGGGCGTGGCCCCCCAGCAATGCTGCATCAGACGGTCGATATTCCAGATTAGAGGAGGAAAACAGGGAAAGCATCGTTCCGGTTGCCGTGGCAACGGCTGGGCCCAGGGCTGCCAGCTCCCGCGGTCACCGGGACATCAATTATGCAAGGCTCTGGCGTTAAAACTCGCCGTCCCCCCCGGTCGTGTGCGAGCAGGGGGGCGAAATTCCACGCCCGCCCCTTTCCCGGAATTACCGTTTCCGGAATCCTGATTTTTCACGGGTGGCATCCAGAGATCGTTTCGTAAGGTTGCGTTGGTGGGTTTCTCAGAAATTATTCAAACGTTGACTGAAGTCATCGGAAATGAGTAAGCCTCTGAAGAAGCTGGCCACTCGCGCTAGCGAAACGTCAGGAAGAAATTCCAAAGAACGACGGCCTTCAAGCCCGAAGAAAAGTAGTTATACTATTATATTTGTATTGCACGCAATAATACTGATTACTAATTAAACGAATTTCTTTGAAAAATTCTACAAAATGGTAATTAATGCTATTACTTCGAGAAATAAAACGGTGAGAAATGAATAGAAGATCAAAAGTTAAAAAAAAAAAATTACTCGAGGCCGGAATCGAACCCATGTCTCTTCCAACTAGTCCAACTTGATTAATATAATCTTAGCGCCATAGACCGCTCGCCTACGGAGAGCTCAGTAAATTTGCTTGAAAAAATAAAGATATAAATCATGCATTTGTCAAATGAAAAATTCAATCATTCCAATTGTATTTCTGCCGGTGAAGGTGTCGAAGGTGATTCTCTCATATCGCTGATATCAGACATTTGGTTATGATTATCGAAGTTTGGCTATATTCTTCAAAATTTAATACCTATACCGATTTTAACTTGACAAACGTCAAATGCAGAGCATGCACATCATGCTTGATTTAAAAATATATAATAGTTTAAAAAACTAAGAAAACACGCTTTTATAGCTAACCGAACTAAAAAATAGAAAATAATTTTTAATTACAAAGAGTTTATATTACGGTAGTAGAAGGCTAAACAATCATTCATAGTCAATCAGCTCAAAATAAAATTATAATAAAATTCAAGTAATTAACAGAATAAAGTAATTCAGAGTAAAATCGTGGGGTGCTTGATATATTATATATTACAATCATTCTATCGGTAATTATCTTTGAAAGGAGACTTATGAAATGTAGTAAAATGCACCCCACGCTTTTTACTCTGAATTACTTTATTCTGTTAATTACTTAAATTTTATTATAATTTTATTTTGAGCTGATTGACTATGAATGATTGTTTAGCCTTCTACTACCGTAATATAAACTCTTTCTAATTAAAAATTATTTTCTATTTTTTAGTTCGGTTAGCTATAGAAGCGTGTTTTTTTAGTTTTTTAAACTATTATTTATTTTTCATTTTTTAGTTCAATTCATCAATTAGTTTCTAGTGGAAATGTGATATTTCTTACGAATCATTCCGCAATCTCATCATTTCAATTAAAGCTTCACTATTGCATGGGGTACTTCCTGTTAACTTAGAGCAATCAAGTTCTTCAATCCGAATACCGTCTAAAGATCTTACACGACTAAGTGCTACATAGGCTTGTCCAGCAGCAAACAATCGCGAGCCTAGACAAATTACTGCATGATCAACTGTACAACCTTGCATCTTGCCCAACTCAGGATTATTGGCAACATTCGTCTTTCAGCAGTTCCGTGGCTCTATTTCGCTGGGAACTATATTATATGTTACATAAATATCACATACAGTAATTTGCATGTATCAGACTCATGTACACCTACACATGTAAGATAAGGAATGAACATTGTGAGAACGCAACTACCCTGAAAACGTTTCTGCCTCCGTTGTACTGTGCCGAGTGCCCGAACGAAAGAACGAAAGAGTAAGTCTGAAACTGCAGGCATGCGCAGAACGCGCGCTAGCTCTATCTTTTAACTCCACTAAAAAAAATTGTTGTTCTTGAATTGTTCGTTACGTTAACCAGCTGACGAACTTCATCCCTCAGAAGTCGAAACG
>JAVJAQ010001875.1:0-100549 GCA_032362365.1 Zygogramma bicolorata | reverse complement strand
GTTGGTCCCACCCTTCCTAGAAGGTTGAAGTTGTAGTGTTAAAAATCGTATCAAAAAGCCTCCTTGACCGATGTAGTTACGTGTACGACCGACTTTTTTAAAGATACGTTGAATCAGATATTTTATTTTGTTTCAAATTGTGACCCCTCTATAGACTGAAAGTTCGAACCAATTACAATACGTACAAAAAATACATAATTGAACATCTTTCAAAGTCACTAGAAAACTCCCATCCGAATTCTTCGTTGTCTTCTTTGGACTTACCCGTTTGTGTTTCCAAATTGACTTCCGTAGGTAGATCCAAATTGCTGCCGACGTTTGCCGCTGAGAGCCGATTATCTTTTATACTTGCCGGAGGAGCATCAGAGGGCAAGTACCATAATTTTCCGCCGTAGCTTCGCAGTCCTATCAGCCTGGCTATCGACCAGATCACAAACCTAAAGGGAGAGTGACTGATAAAAGACCTCTTCAAGAAAAGCAAAAAGTATCCCGTGTTTATTGTTCCTCCATTGCTATCCCGGAAACAATCAGAATGATTAAGTCGGAATAAGTTATTTATGTACCAAGGGTATGAAGTACATGTTTATGCCCTAACGGCGATGATTTTGCAAAACCTAGAGCTTTCTGCCCGAGAGTTTGTGAGTTGTCTGAGGGCATATACATCTATTCATACCCGTCAGGCTCAAAAACCTACAGAACACAGCTCAGAAACCAGAAGCACCTAATAGAGCAAGAGCCCGCGACGGCTGTCCTTCGTTATTTTATAAAAGCTGAAAGTTTCTCTGCGCATATCATCAACACAGATGAGAACGATCAGTGACTATGAAGTTTGGATGATGGTCCCTTGGTTAGATAGCAGGTAGCAAAGGTGTAGAAAATAATACCTCACTTTTGTCAAAGTATAAAGCTCAGTTTTTTTAATTTTCTTCGAAATTACATTAGAATCATATCATCCATTGCCGGGCACTTACTACGGTAACAACCCCCTGCCAGACCCCTAAACTTCATTAAATTATACTTGTGGACTTTGGACTTAGAAGTCAAAAAAACTACAACTGATAAGCACCATTTTGACATCCTGTGCTATTCAAGGTTAGGACTTTGACATTGTTCGAAAAATCTCAAACCGCAAAATTTTGTGAGCGACTATTAGTTTTTTAGTGTTCTTTCATTTTTATGTGAACGTTAACCATGAATTGTGCTTCATAAACATTAGTAATAATTTTAATCATATTCCATAATTTACAAAATAATATCGCAGCGCCATTCTGAAAAAGACATCAACTAATAAGCACCACTTTGACAATTCTTTGTGGCTGAATACGCCGTACGGAAGCAAATGCCAAGAAATCATAGAGAGAGAGACTAAGATGTCTATATACTGGTGTTTCTAATGTTGCGATATTGTTTCAGACGAACCTGTAGACAAGGCGTGGTAGTTCATCAGAGGCCATGAGGGAGCGCTGGTTATCAAAAAATCCTATTAATTTTCGTGATCACTCGATCCATGGAACACGCTGTTGCCAATTCTGATGTTTTTGTTAAAGGATAGAGAATTTATCGGGACTGGATATGTGAGGTTATTGAAAACACCAAAACGCGCCAAATTTGTTTTTAACTTTATGCGTTTTTTATTCCATGTAGTTTGAAAATAATTTCTCAGTTGAAATAAATTTGCATTGTGTTTCTACTGATCTAGACCAGAATTCGCAACGACATGGCCACTTGGCAACACAGGACTGTCATCTCCACTGCAAGAGTGCCGGTACCTGGCGGATTTTTTGCAGTACTACTATGCCTACATCATTAATTTTTGATCAAGTCGGCCATATCGGTCGTCTGATTTGCTGACAACCTCTTATATGGAGTAAACACACCAGTATAATATGGCCACCTTAAGAGAGACAATACATTGATATTGCTTGAAACTTTTCACCAGAGGGCGTATCGCTCATCTTGAAATCCCAATACCTCTGTGAACAATGGTAAGACAAAAGTTATCTTCTCTGAAGGGTAATGGAAGGGTGAAGTAGGTGCAGATATCTATTTGTCAGTTTGACACAATGGTTTAACTGAAATGTGGACAGAAAGCTAATGAAGCTTCAAAGCAGTTTTGAAAATTGAAGTTTATAACGGAAAATAATAGTTTAGGCCTGAAAATACTCATAAAAATATGAATGATCTACGATATTGATGAAATATTCCACGTCTGTTTCTGAATTGATTGACATCTTTTGGTATTATATGATAATAATCAAAAAAATGTGGGCCTGAAGCTACTACATCCGTAAGTGAAAAGTAAAAAAACACATGTCTTGGAAAGTAATCCACACTCCATAGATGCTGATTGGGGCCATGCGCAAAGAAACTTTCAGCTCTTAAAAAAAGGACCGGCCGTCGCAAGCTCTCGGACTATAACTATATAAATCATCGCCAACCTCATCGAAACGAACCTCTGTCCTCCGAGCAATCGCAGCCTCTCGCTCTCGATATCGATGTCCGACAGCAAGCCCCACCCGATCGACAGGAAGGAGAAGACGATCTGCTCGTTGGTCTCCACCCTGACGAGATCCATGGGCGCGCACTCGCTCCTGACGGCCGCGAGGGCGGCGGGAAGGTACGGCGAGGGCAGGTACGGCTCAGAGTAGTAGTGGGCGAGGCTGCGGGCGAGGCCGTTGCCCGAACCGCCCGGCACCACGCCGATCGGGATGGACTTCAGGATTTCCGACCAGTCCCAGCGCTCGAAGATGCCGTTTATTACTTCGAACACGATGCCGTCTCCGCCTACCTAGAAGAGTAGGCATGAAGTCAGGGCACAGGATAATTTAACTACTATACAGAAGCGAATCCAATGACATATTCGGTAGAAGCCACGACTTCCCGAAGTGCACCAATGAGAACGTATTGCTTTTGCTTCACTGAGACAAATGAAGACAGCTAATTGATTTGACGCAAGTCACTTGAATTTTCTCAGTGTAATTTCCTATTGTTGGTATATATTGTCAGATTTCTCAGTGTCGGTGAAAGTGCGAAAGTTCGATCGAAGTCAAATATTTTTGGGAAAATTGTTTTAGGTTACCGCTTTGCTTTTGTATAGTAGTTTGATTATTCTGTGGTCAAAGTCGCTTTGCGTATCGCGGTATTTTGCGATAGTACGCCGCAGGTAAGCCGGAAGGCAGTGACGATTTTTTTTGAGCAATTTTTTTGGGTCAGTTGTACAAACCAGGTGTATTTTCAGTTCAAGTGAACTCGGTTCAGTTGCTGAGCATTGGCCGATCGAACCTTTTGTTGCTTGGCAATTTCCTAGGTTCTCTTGAACCACAATCACTGGCGTTTGTACAACTAGCCCTTACAGTCTGCCTTCGAAAGAAAAAATACCCGAAGCTGAAACAGATCATAATCTTCAAACTGTACACGCTGCGTGTTGGTTCATGTTAAAACAAGTATTTGCGTTTGTTGGGACACACTGTATACTTTCAAAAAGTCTGCGCAATAATGTAAGATAGTTATTTTTGTATCAAGTGTGAAAATGAGTGTTAAAACACGAATTTCAAACACGAAATAAAAAAAAAATTGATGTACTACTGTGAATGTGAATTTACATCTTCTGAAATACAAATAAATACTCCCAATACATCTTGACGTGTTTTTTGTTGTGTTGTGTTTTGTTATCGTATAATTTCTTAGCATCCAGTGGTCTTTCTGTCGTTACTATAGAAATGGTTTGTTTTTTTGTTTTCTGATCAGCAACAACATGGAATATCTTTGGGAATTTATGATAGAAGTAACACATCACTGTTTTAATCTTAGTCCTTATTTCATTTGAAATTAGGACTAAAACAGAGATGTACAAATTGTCGCTAACTGTTCAAACTTCACTATTGATTATTATTCAAATAATTGACATTGTTTTATTAAAATGGGCTTTCGCGGCCGGATGTCATCGGAATCAAACTAGTGATGTATGAGCCAGCGAAACGTCAGGAAGAAATTCCAAAAAACAACGGCCTTCAAACCCCATCAAAACTAGTGATTCTGACATTGTTTTATGATGAATAATGAATTGATAATTGACTCTGTTAAAAATAAATCCTTCATAAAGTAATATTTCATCTTTAATTTTTGAATTATTTTAGCATTAAAAAAAGTAAACATTTACGCATCAAAAGAGGTGCAGAAATATCAAGTGTTTTGACAGTTGTACAAGATTTTTTTTTTATTTTGACAGAGTGGAATTCGAACAGAATATTTAACTCTTCAATAGAGCATATCAGGCAAGGGCTTAGTGTCGATTATACTTAACCAAAATATTCCAGTTTCAATAATAATACCATATTTTTAAATTTCAATTATTCTGTCAATAAAAAAATGATCCTTTCGAACTAGCCATTATTCATTTCAGAAAAGAACCTGTACAGCACAATCCAGCAATTGATTGTTTCACATGTAGTTCTAAGAGCACAGCTTGTCCATTTTATCTAGGCATAGAAATTGTGACATACTGCACAGTGCAAGCCATTTGAAATCCATCGTTGGATAAGCTGTACCTTCTTAATTTGTATGATCCTTACCGAAAGTATTCCGCTCCACTGGAATAAGTTACTCGTCCTGACAAACTCTCTGGCAAAATTAGCATGTTTGGTCAGGTGCAAATCAAATGGAATTTCTGCCTCTTGCAAAACCGGGGCCACTTTTTGCTGAAATATTTGTTTGCCTTTGCCAGCCCCACTCTTGGGATTGCACAACACCAACAGTCTTTTGGTTTCTTTATGTTTATTGCTAAGCGTAAAGTCTGCTATGCTAGAATTTGAAATTGCTTCTCCCCTTATCAATTTTTTGATCACTGTTCTCCATCTTTGAGCTTCTTTGTTGTTATCCTCGTATTTATCAAAGGATCTGAATCTTAGAGTTATTATAGTGCGTTCTCTTCTTTTGTTTGCTGCCTTGGTATTTTGGAATATGTAGGCATATATGTATAAGTAGGCGCTGGAATCGCTGTCATCCAATTCTTGTGAGCTTTCTTCGACAACTTCCAAACTTGTTGAACGAGGAATTGACTGGCATACACATCTTCTCGATTGTTTTTTACTCCTCAAACATCTGCAGCCGATTATGTCACGGATTGGAATCAGCTGTTCCTTGATGTTTTGTTCACTTTCTTTTATCAAACACAAACCCTTTCTTGTCAAACGTACCTTGAATACGCAATTTCTTTTGGTAAGAACATAGAAAGTTTCTTCTAATAAGGTTTTATTCAAAACGTCATCGTCTTTTTTAATTTCCATCTTTGGATAATGTGACCACTGATAAATTTATTTCGCGGACGATTACCTTTTCAAGTGGTTTTTCATTGTTAAACAACATTCACCAGTTGTGGTGGGGATAGTTTCATAATTGCATTATTTGTTTTCTGGCAAGTGCTTGATATCTTTCAGATTATTCATAATATCATAATTATTGCAAGGTTATCAAAAACATAACCACAAAGTATATGGATAAAAATTAGTTTTTTCTGCAGAACCCCTGTATTATTCGACTCAGCTCTTCCGTTTGCATCCTTTATTTTATCGAGTGCTGAAAAAAGACAGAAAGACATCAATAAGACAGTGGCAGCGTCTAACAGAAAGCTACTTCACAAAATTTGACATTTCACCATGGAAAACTGTCAAATTTTGTGAAGCTGTTTTAAACGCTCTAAGCTGTTAGAAGGATAGAAATTGCGATTAAAGTGAGGTAGAGATCGAACACTGGAATATCATTGGCTATTTTTTAGTTGAAATCTTTTTAATTCGGACGAATTTTGCAAATTTCGTATCTACATTAATTTTTGTGAAGGGAGTAAAATGCGGGTATTTTAGTTGGATAGTGTGGGTATTTTGTAGATATGTCATTGGCAACACTGGTACCGTGGTACCCGCTGTACGTAGTTTTTGGTTATTTGTTATTTTTGTTTGTTCTCCCATATCCCATTATTTATTATTTTTGTTTGTGTAAGTGTAGCATTTCAGTTCTAAATGGATATGTATAGGGAGAGGAGACGTGGTGGATATCGATGTTATTACAAAAATTGTAAAAGTTCTTACTCTGATGAAACAGAGTATCTGAAATTCCACAGGTTTCCAAAAGATGAAATAAAGTAGGTAAATATGATTTCTCATACTATAATATATAGTGGTAGGAAGCATATTAGTGTTGTGTTTAGTCAATCTTGAATTTCAAGATAATATTTTCATTTCAGGTGTAAGAAGTGGTTACAAGCATGTGGTCGTGAACTTCTGGAAGATATCCCAATTAGTGATTATAATAAAAAATTTAAAGTTTGTGGCAAGCACTTCGAAGATTACATGTATTTAAACCCTTATGACAAGCACAATTTGCTTCCTAAAGCAGAACCAATAAAATTTGTGGAACATGAAAAACAGCGTAAGTATTTACTTGCATTTCTATTAGCTTCCCTATTTTTGTAGCATATCAAACCAACTGGATCTAAATCAAAACATATATAATGATCTCGCAGCTATATATTCGATTGTTTACTATGTAATTCAATTTGATTATTCAACAGGTTTCAGCAACATTTTCTGCCAAATTCAACCAAACAACTATAATCACTTGCAAGTGTAGCTTACCAGAAATTCAAATTGTATATGTTACAGTAGAATAATAATAATAATAATAATAAGAAAATAACACGCCAATAGAATCACGCCCTCATAGACTCTTTCTTGAGATGGCATAGAGTTCTGGGGTTAGTACACAGCTTTTTAATTCTGCCATTGTTTCACTGGAGCGAAATATATCGTCTTTGCGAAAAACTGTTTATAGGGGATAATAACTATTATTTCATTGTTAATTCACAATCTAGCATGCCTGTAATTTTTTGCAAGGCAAATATGAAATATAAGCTTGAATTCTTATTTTAAAATTTTCTGTTCATTGAACACAACTTTTAATTTGTTTATCGACAATATTCATATATCTCTTGATAATACACATTATTTTATTCTACTACTCAATTCATATTAATCCTTTACATTTCCTTAATATTATTTCTAAAGACCAATTACCCTACCAGGAAACTGAAGATGCTCACTTTGGTGATAGGGTGATTGATATCTTGAAAGTCTTGTCTTAATTTAGACACTTTCCCAATGAAATATGATAATTGTCCTGCCATACCTTAATTTATAGGTCACTCGTTCGGTAATTTTTTTATACTGTGTGTGTGTGACTACAAGCAAATTATAAATCTGTTACGATTACGAAATTCGTTTGGGCTTATTACAAAATTATGTTAGTAGTTGGCAACATTGTTGTTGTATGTTGGATCACAACACAGAATGCAAAGCAGGAATCACAGAACATGTTTATATAATAAGAGTTCTGTGGTTTCCTGTTATTCTAATTTCTATCCAAATTTGCCATTTTGTATTTCTATAATAACAACACAACAATAAAAATTACTATTTCAGCATCAAGAGTGGGATAATTGAGTGATTAGTTTTTCATTTTTAATCATTGCTGCTAGTGTTTTTTACCGGATTCCAATTTTTGTTTTGTTTCATTTTCATTGATTTTCATTTATTTCCAGTGAGTTACTATGGGTTAGTGATTTTACTACCTGTACATCATATGGATTATTTCATATATGAAAATCTCGTAAGTGTACTATTTATTTTAGGTTCTCCAGACGAATCAGACATGAGCTCAGAAACGAGTGACGACGAATACAACCCTGGCCCTGCTAGAGAACATCGAACAGCTCGAAAATCAGTGTCCCAACCGACACAAACGTATACCACCAGAAGGCAAGCAGCTAGAAATGCAACCAAAGCGCTACGGGCGACTTCTGATCATTTCATGGCCAATTTCAATCCAGAAACGAGTGTCAGAGAAAAAAGGAAGCTCAGTAGAAAGATACACCCTCCCAGCAATGTGCGGAGACCTGCGGGAGCTCTATATGATGAAAATGGTGTCCACATCACCAGTGGAGTGGACTTGTGTGACTGCCTGAATGAGGACTGTGTTGGATGTTTTTTTGAATGCCCCAAATGTGAATCTCTGAAGTGTTCGACCGATTGCAGACTGCATAGAAAATATATGATTGAACAGATTGAGTACCATGGCTATGATCATGTCATTAAGAATCCTTTATTTAAGCATTAAATTATTCTATACTTGAAAATTATTGTTTGTTTCAATAATGTTTTTAGAATCATGAAAATGTGTTCAGATTTACCTGAAATGGAGGTATAAGTAAATATCTAAAAAGAAATTATAAAAATCAAATCATCTTTCGAACAATCTGTTCAGGCCAGTCTCAAATTACCTACACAGTAGGTTTCGGCTGGCACCCGTCAGAAAACAACTACTCCCCTGGCTAATACCACGAAGGGCATTGAATTATATCCGACCAGGTGCCAGTGCAGGTTTCTTCACAGAAGTAAATCCTGCATTTGCTTTCGTCGATACAAATGAAGGAATTGATTTTCAATTATAGGGACGGACACACTTCCAAAAAATACTTTATTCATACACCAAAGAATCTATCACAATAATCACAACAGAAAGTATTATTCCAAATCAGCAATAGTGCTGGTGGAGGAACATAACAGAGTTTGTAACATAAAAATTAATAACAGGTAGTAAATATATCTATATTAAATTTAACAATAGATAGCAATAGGTACAACAATACAATAATAAATATCCAGAAATGAATACAATACACAAGTGTCTTAAACAATTACATATTATGAGTGCTTATATACGTGATCAGTTCTTTTTTGAATGTTGCATAGCTGTCTTTGACTTTAATATAATTTGGTAAGGCATTGTACGTTTGGAAGCATTGTGAAAGTGGGTCATTCAGAGCCACATTAGTTTTTACTCGTGATAAATAAATTTGATTTTTTGCTCTGGTATTGTGGTTATGAATTTCGCTTATTAGATTTATGGATGTGTTACATTTTTGTTGGTTCCTCATGACCTTATATGAGTATTTGCACTGTTCAATTTGTAAAATTTTTTCTAGTGGTAAAATCCCCGTGGTTCTGTAAATCAAATCCGTATTTGTTCCCTTATCGAAACCAAATAAAACTTTGACTACTTTGTTTTGCAATGTTTTCATTTTTTTCATCAGTGTTTTAGAGCAAACTCCCCAATTTGTTATCAAGTAACGAAATATTGATAAAAAATAAGCATTGTATATTACTAATTTATTTTGGTTGTCCAAATAATCACGACATCTATACAGGGCTCCGATCATGGCAACAATTTTATTGGTAATATGTTCCGCGTGTTTTTGCCAATTTAATTTATCATCCACAATTAGACCAAGGTATTTGGTACTTTCTACTTTTTCAACCACAGTATTTCCGATTTTTATACTAAGATTTTGGGTTTCTTTGTTTTTATTTTTAAATAACATGTATACTGTTTTTTTAACGTTAATTTTTAATTTATTACTCAGCAGCCATTCCGAATACAGATTCAGATCTTCATTGAGCGTACTTTCCAGTTCTTTCAAATCTCCCCCTTCATAAACAAGAATCGTGTCGTCTGCAAATGTGTAGTAGTGCCCTGTTAAATTTGCCCTTTTTAAGTTAAGAGTGTGTAAAGAATACAGCAATGGACCCAGTACTGAGCCCTGAGGTACTCCACAGTTAGTTTTCTCCACTTGGCTCTCTACATTATTCAAAGAGACATATTGTTCACGGGAATGTAGGTAAGTTTTTATCAGGTTCAACGTTATTCCCCTAATGCCTAAAGCATTCAACTTTGTGAGTAAAATATCATGGTCTACTACATCAAATGCTTTCTGCAGGTCTATAAAAACAGTAATCACATACTTTTTTTCATCAAGTTTTTTTGTCACATAGTTCAGGAAGTCTATTGTATCACTCTGTGTATTTGACTGGTTTTGAAATCCATATTGATATCTGTCTAGTTCGATATATTTATCTATGAATCTAATAATTCGATTTTTGATGAGAGTTTCTACCAGTTTTGATAACGCACAAACCACTGTAATTGGACGATAAGTCTCAATTTTTGATTTTGAACCTGCTTTGTGAATCGGAGTCACTCTCCCAATTTTCAATGTATTAGGGAAGAGTCCCTTATTGAGAATATCATTTATCAAGGTTACTAGGATTGGTACAAGCCATTCAGCTACTAGTAATAATTCTCCAACTGTTATTTTGTCATGACCAGGGGCTGCATTTTTATTAATCTCATTCAAGATGTTGCTTATCTCACTTGACGTTGTATCATGAAGGTATAGGGAATTATTGGTATAAATGTTATCGAAAATATGCGAAATTGGGTTATTTATCAGCTCTTGGTTTAGCATATCAACTATAGTTTGTCCAACATTGGCAAAATATGAGTTAAAGCTGTTCACTATAATATATTGATCTGTTGTAATTGTGTCATTTATTTCTATAGCTTCTATGTTATCATTTGTTTTCTGCTTTACCAATGAGTTAATAAATTTCCACTGTTTTTTTTTTATTATTTCCAGCCTCACTCCATTTCTTTTCAAAGTAAGTGGCCTTAAGTTTTCTTTTTTCCTTATTTACTTTGTTTTTTATGTCTTTAAAGTCATTCCCAATCCTTTGATCGAGCGGGAATTTTCTTTTTAGATCAAATAATCTGTCTCTTTGTTTTAATAGTTCTAAGAACTCTAATGTTATCCATTCTTTATTTCCCCTAACTTTAATTTTAATTTCTTTTGTGGATTTGGCTTTTGCTTCCTTTATTGTTTCAATTAGGTTATCAAATGTATTAATATTGCCCTTTTCGATCAGAATGTTTTGAAATTGTAATACATATTTTTTTGGATCTAATTTACGGTATGTTTTCTGGACCTTTGGCTCTTTATGTTTTACTTGGTTGTACAATGTGAACTCTAACAGGTTATGATCTGAGATAGAGCTATTCTCTACATTTATTTGGTAGCTTTTTAAATTTGTTGTAGCTAAGATATGGTCAATGATCGTTTTTGAATGAGATGTTACTCTGGTTGCATTTTGCTCATCAATAATGTTACATATCTCGAAACCGTTCAATAAAATACAATTTTTATAATCTGTTGTGGCAGCAGTTTTTTCCAGTAAGTTTATATTAAAGTCGCCGATTATAATTGCTTTATTTTCTTTAATAAGTAATTGTTCTAATATTTCTAAAAATTCATGGGTGTCAACTGAAGGTGGCTTATAGATACCTATTATTTTAGTGTTATTTGATAGAAGTTTCACTCCAACCATGTTGTAGTTACTGTTTTCTCCTACGTTATTTGTTTCCATGAATGTGATGTTTTGATGAATGTAGATCGCCACACCTCCTCCTCTTGAGTCTCTGCACGCATGGATAGCTGTATAACCATCAATATTATATAGTCCAACTTCATTTTTGTATAACCATGTTTCCACTAGAACTAATATATCACATTTTTTCATCTTTACTAGACACTGCACTTCTTCTAGTTTGTTCCTCACACTCTGTATGTTGATGACATTTATTTTTAGGGAGGGTTCTTTCTTCCATTCTTCTGAAGTTTCTAGTTTTTTAAGTCTATTGTACTTTCAATCATCTGAACTTTGCTAGTTTCATCCTTTCGTAGATATATTTTTCCATGTTTTATCCAGGCAAACTTGTAGTTATTTTCCTTCCGATACAGCAAAACTTCTTTATATAGGTACTGGTTTGCTTTGGTCAGATCATGGTTTATGTAAATTTTATTTGTTTCTTCGTATCCTAGCTGATCTGAAGTAATTTTATTTTGTTTTCCAGCTTTCATGAATATATCTTTTTCATTTTCATTACTGAAGCATAACTTGATTGGCATGTGTCCATTAGTATTCTGCTTGTTTCCGATTCGGTAGGCCGTTGGTTTGGATACCTGAATCTGTAGTTTTTCTTGCATGTTTTGTAGAATCGTTCCAAGGTTTTCATTGTTACGATAGGGTATACCGTTAATGATTATGTTGTTTTTAAGTTCGTTTTGCTCATTCTTATTCTTTTCCCTACCCAGTTGTGCTTTTATTGACAAAATCTCGGATTTTAGGGTGTCATTGACCTTGACTTGCTCTTCGTACTTTTTCAATAGGTCATCATATTTTTCATCCATTTCCATAAGTTTATCCATGATATCGTTGTTTGTGACCTCGTTGGTAGTCTTAGTCACTATTTTACTCTGTATCCTTTCAGGAACTCTGGAACCATGAGTTGACATAACCTCATTCTCACATTTTTCACATTTATACCTTTCACCTTTGGGGTTTTTTAGTTCACTTGCATAATGATTAATTGTCATTGTTGCCATTTTAATGCACTTGCTGTGGTACCATCTTTGACATTTATTACACTGAATTGCGTATGAATTTTTGCACGAATTTTCACAAACTCCACATTTGTCGGCCATCTTGTTTTATGACCGGTTTCGGGCTATTTGGCCACTCGTCAGTGCAAGGCAGTGCCTTGTGCCTTCAAGTATGCCCACTGACTATGTCAAGTGTTTTTACATTTTCCTCGCAGGAGGAATGGGCGAATTCGGTTAGCTTTTGGAATACCTCGTCCATTGGTAGATGGCGTAATAACTTCGTTGTTCGCATCAGCTTTGGCCGGGGCTTGATACTCGTGTAGGAGTTTGATTTTTAATTATGGGAAATCATCGACTTTATGTTGATGATGGCACTGCCTTGCACTGACGAGTGGCCAAATAGCCCGAAACCGGTCTGCAAGTGTGTCCGTCCCTATAATTGAAAATCAATTCCTTCATTTGTATCGACGAGAGCAAATGCAGGATTTACTTCTGTGAAGAAACCTGCACTGGCACCTGGTCGGATATAATTCAATGCCCTTCGTGGTATTAGCCAGGGGAGTAGTTGTTTTCTGACGGGTGCCAGCCGAAACCTACTGTGTAGGTAATTTGAGACTGGCCTGAACAGATTGTTCGAAAGATGATTTGATTTAACGCCAGTCTTCAAGTATGCCCACTGACTATGTCAAGTGTTTTTTTTGGAAATTTTAAACTTTCTGATCTATATCTCTACAGTGTGTTTTCAAGATATTTGTTTTTGCCTTTTATTTCTTCAAACCAAAAAAAATCTGAATTGAGTTTGTTTTTTCTATTTATAAATTCTGGTGATAATAGTTTTTACAGGTTGTAAGTTGTGTTATTTTTTATATTGAATAAAAATTAAAGCAAAACCAACTTTTTTTTCCAAAAATGGTTATTATTTTTAACTGAAATGTATCAATGAGCTAGATCTCAACGCATCCAAATGTATTAAATACTCTACCAGCTGAGTATGGATGAAAGAACTGCATGAGTATATCTGTAACTTCGCTACCCAATATTTCAGAAAAATTTGATTTAACTTTTCGTTGACTATGTTAATTTATCCTACTATACTATAGAACAACTCTGAGGAAATATTTTTTCAACAATTGAAAATGGAAACTATAATAATGACATTAGAAATATTAGCTAATACTTGCTGTTGACATGAGATTCATATTAGATATTCAATATTTAACAGTCTGAGGTAGAACAGGCAAGCACTACCAATTAAGGATCTTCTCGGTCCGACAGACTTCGTGTAAATTGATAATTCCAAATAATTTCTCAACATCAAACCAAATAACAGACTTAGTGGGGCGGACCTTTTGTTACTACATTTTGCCATTTCTTTACTCTAGAATGCATTGAGCAGCTTTCTGTCATTCTCAATCAGTTTTAGATTGGTTTCACTAATACTACGATCATTATCCAGAGTATACTTGCACTTTTCAGCTCTTCCAAATCTTTCAGGTGCATATTCATTGAGGCGGTTTTTTATAGCTCGTCGACTCTGGCCGATGTATTTACTGTTAGAATCTAGACAAATGATTTCATGTATTTCCGACTCTTCTCAGTTTTTCAATTTAACTTGCAAGGAGTTGTGATTAATAAATTGTATCATTTCAATTATGTCACCGCTGAAGATGGCTGCCGCGCAGTTGCAGTCAAAGGTTATAATAATAATAATAATAATAACGTTTATTCACCAGAATAACTTATATGAAAAACTACAATATATAGCAAGAATAAACAAAAATAATCTCTGAAGCTGTAGTAGTCACAGCTTGTGTGTGATTTTTTTTACAGAGAGAGAGAGAGAGAGTAATTAATACACAGAGATAACCCATTAAAACCAATTGGTCGTGCATGGGTGTAGGTGGGTACTTGTCTCAATCCTTTTTAATGTACATAATTCATTATTTTACATAAATATTTTGCTTTTCTTGTGAGAATCTTATATCGGATTCAAGCCAAATTGTAACACGTGAATATAAATACTGGTAACTGATTATTAAATTAGGTTAGTATTAGTTCATATCATAATTCATGTGATGGTTAATATATATATACTAACAATAATGTTCCTGTACTTCCTAATTTGAGTATAGGTAAAAAGAGAATAAAATTAGAGTAACAATAAATGAAATAATATAACTGAAGGGTACAAATTGAAATGTTATTAAATATAAATTCAAAGTCTGGATTGCCTTATCAAAGTTCGCTTTCTATAATTTTATGAACTATTCTTCTATCAAGTTTTCTTATGTAAAGTTTGAAAATACTTCTGAACATTGTATAAGAGTTTAGTGTGGTTAAATATATTTTATACATCTCCGGTAGAAAGTTGTATATTCTACTTCCTAGGTGGCTGAAACAACGTTTCCCAATAGATTTTTTCGCAACATTGCTCTGTACAAACATATTTGTTTTACTTCGGGTTTGGTAAGAGTGATTTATAGTTTTAAGGACTTTTTTATTTTTATATATGTATACTATTATACTGTACATGTATAATTTTCTGATATCCAAGATGTTCGTTTCAACGAATAGTAAGTCAGATGGGTAAGTATATATTTTGTTGTGCATTATTTTGATAATTTTTTTTTGAAGGGTGTCAATTCTTCTCAGGTGAGTCGGTAGCACTCCACCCCAACTGAGGATTCCATAGCTCAAGCGTGATTCTACCAATGCATAGTAAATTATTCTGAGGTAGGGTATGTCTAGGATCGTACGTAAGTATCTGAATTTTGACAGTAAATATCTCAGTGTTTTTGCGATGTCTTCAATATGAGAGTCCCATTTCAAATGGGAATCAATTGTCACCCCCAAGTATTTGATGTTTGTCGCCATGTTAATTTCAATAGTTTCATTTCCGTTTTGTAGTTCTAATGAACGATAGGTTGGTAGCTTATTTTTGTAACTAGAAAAGGGTATGATATATGTTTTACTAAAATTTATAGTCATCTGCTTGTGGTTGAACCAGTCTATAATTTTTGTCAGATCCATCTCAATTTTTTCTTTCAAATCTTCCCATCTCTCGTCACTGTATATAATGGCTGTATCGTCAGCGAAACTGATGATTGTACCCGAGCTTTCAACCTTGAAAAGATTGTTGATGTAAATAGAGAATAAGAGAGGTCCTAAGACTGTGCCTTGGGGTACCCCGTATTTAACTATCCTTTCTATACTCTGCATTCCCTGAATTTTAACAATTTGCTTCCTGTCCTTCAAGTAGTCCGTCAGTAGGTCATGTGTTTTTCCTCGAGCTCCTGCATCCCCCAAGGCATCCAACAACTGAGAGTGGCTCACAGTGTCGAACGCCTTGGCGAGATCCAAGAACACGCAGGCAGTTGGTTTACTCGCATCTACATAGCTGTAGATCTCGCTTACTAATCGAGCTATAGCATCGTTCGTTGACAGTCCCTCACGAAAACCATATTGACAATCTGAGATAATTTTATGTTTATCAAAGTATCTTGATAATCTTCGTTTCAGTGCTTTCTCAAAAATTTTTGCTAATGTTGTTATCAGAGAAATGGGCCTATAATTCGACATTTCGTTTTTCTTTCCCTTTTTGTGTATAGGTATTATTACAGAAATTTTAAATTGTTCGGGGCATTTACTTGTTATGAATATAGTATTCAATAGGTTTGCTATTGGATGTGCTATTTCTGTTGATATTTTTTTTATAGATTCAGTTCTAATATTATCGATGCCTGGTGATTTGTTAGATTTTAAAGAGTCAATTATCTCCAATACTTCTTTCGCAGTTACAGGTGACAGATACATTGACTGGAGTACTGGGTAGGTAGCTGGAGGCGGAGTGTCCGGTTTATTTATATTTTCTGCGTATTTTTCGCCAACCATAGAAAAATAATCATTAAAACTATTTGCAATGTCTATGTCCTCCTCAATTACGTCCCCGTCTTCGGTAAGGATTTCTTTAATTTCTCCATTCTTCTCGTGCTGATTATTAACAATTTTCCATAGGTTTTTTGAGCAGTTATTGTTTTTTGCTATTTCCCTTCTGTAATAGTTGCTTTTTGCTTTTTTGACTAATGCGTTTACTTGTTTACGATATTCGATATAAGCTTTTTTTTTAACTAAATTGTTTGGATCATGTTTATGTTCACGATATAAGCTGTTTTTTTTATTTATCGATTTGACTAGTCCCTGTGTTATCCAAAGTTGTCGTTTTGTATCACTCTTTCGGAATTTGATCTTTATTGTGTTCTTTTCTAATAGTCTTGTAATGGTGTCACTTAAATACTGGGTTTTTACATCTACATCATTTAGTTCATAATACGAGGACCAATCAATGGATTTCATTTTATCTTTGATTTTATCGAAATTTGTATATGTTGTGTATAGTTCATTTTGTACATAACAGACACTATCTAATGTTATCTTGAGAATAGTTGCTTTATGATCCGTTATTAGACCATCATATACAGCTGAAGTGCAGTAGTCTTTGAATTTTTGAATCTTGGATCTAACAAAAATATGGTCCAGGCAGGAAGAGTGCCCGGGTTGAATCCTAGTATTTTTATTTATAAGAGATTCGTACTTATATTCATAGAGTGAATTCAGATAGTCTGGTATTGAATCATTCTCGTTTTCATTACTTATATTTAAATTCATGTCGCCTATGAGGATATGATAAGTTGCGGAAAATTTACTTATTTGTTTCAGATAATTTTTCAGACCATCGATAAAGGTTTTTTCATCTGTGGAAGGGGGGCGATACACAGAGGTGATTACGATATTTGTGTTATTGTTAATATTAGTTTTCAGTTGTATTGTTTTGCAGACTCCAATGTCAATTACTTCAAAAGAGTAATTGAGGCCTTTTTTCAAATATACTACCACTCCATCGTTTCTATTAACTTCACCTCCGCTATCTATCATATTATAATTATCTAAATTAAAAAAATGTTGATGATGTATTTTGAAAGTTTCGGTCAATACAATACAGTCAAAATCAACAGAAAGATTATTCAGAGTGATTTTCAACTCATCCAAATTCCTAAAAATACTACGAATGTTCTGGTGAAGTATTTTGAAACTAGGTACGCTTGTATTCAGCATTTGCTCCAAATCGTTAATTTTATTAATTTCAAGTGTATTGAATAGTTCATAGTTACAGTCTCGGATAAATTGGTCCATATTCCAATTTTTTGGTTATTTTGAGTCCTCTTATGAAATCTCACATAAAAACATGCATATACAAATATGTGAGTAATAAGTTGGTGATAATAATTAACAATAAACAATACTAGAAAACACTGTTGAAGATGTTACCGATACATAAGGGAGAAAGATATTAAGAACGCTGAGCTTTATCTAGCGGAGTTTTTTCGTAAGTTAGGTTTTTCTCGTGCTGGTTCTTTGTTGTTTTTTTTCGCTGCACCTGTTTTCGGAATATTCAAGTCTTCAATATTGAAATCAAATAAGTTGGAAGCTTTGGTATGGGTTGTCCCTGCCAATGCGGAGGCTCTCAGCTTGTCTTCTTTCAGAATTAGATGCTCGGGAACTGGTGTGCCTGGATCACTTCGTGGTTTGTTGTGGTGGTATGATTCGTTTGCGTCTTCCAACGTTTCAAGTTGTGTAGCAGTAAAGATCTTATTATTGATGTAGAGTTTATTGTTCTTTATGAAGCAGACATTACTGTCTTTCTGCTTAGCGATGTATAGATGTTTTCTCAATATTCTGTATTCTGCTCGCTGCTGCTCAGTGAGATCATGTGCTATACTTATTTTTGATCCTTTCAGGTTTTTGGTGTTTCCTAGGACTTTTGATTTTTTGATATTGGAGGTAAATTCAACTTTCACTGGGCTATTATAATTTGACCCTAGTGGATATATGTTGTTGAAATCATTTTCAACAAGTTCAATTTTCAAGAGGTTTTTCATCAACTTAATGATGTATTCAGGAGTTATATATTGCTCTCTCCTTTCTAATCCAAATATTATTATGTTATTTTTCTTCTGCCCCCTTTCGAGTAGCTCTATTTTGTTTTTCAGTTCTTCGTTTTCCCTTTCTGCTATAGTAAGACGATAATTTATTTCCTCAATTTTCAGGCAAAGCTTCACTTCCACCGCTTGTATTGCCGTCTTCAGTTCCGTATTTCCTTTCAGTAGTTGATCCAGCAGTTGTTTATTAGTGATATCTGAATCGGGCATTTCTTTTCGTGTATGGCCACTTTTATTTTTATTTCTATGAGTCGGTAAAAACGCTTCAGGTATTGTGATAAGGATTCGTTTGTTTATGTGTTTTAATCCTAATTCATCTATATGGTGTTAACCCTGTTGTTTTTACTAATATGTTATTGTTGTGTGGGGGTGGTTTATCATATGAAATGGTTATTCAATTTGATTCAAATTTTATTTGCTCTTGACATACCAGATTTTTGAAATTTACTCGGGAGCCACTTAGAAGTACTTATTCACTCAAGCGACCACACACATACTCATATAAGGACATCAAAATCCAAGACGACGGCCATCAAGCCCGGATATCACCGCAAATATCGAGTCTGGCCGTGAAAGCATTCTTTCAAAATATACTTTCCTCTTGATATGACACACGTGTGCTATATTGAGTGGAATTCAGTTTTTTATATTCATTTTTCCATGTAGCTTTAGTGAAATGATTTATAGAATATTTCATAATATATATGTTTTTACCATATTTCGTTTCTAGTCTCTACTCTCATTTCAAGTTTCATGTTTTTTAAATTTCACGCTTAACCATTTCAATGACACTCGATATCTATTTCATTATTTTGATAAACACGAGAGATCTGAAAGGAAATTTACTATTAGTCTTTTGCTGAAAAACATAAACCTCCAGAAATTGGTTTTTGGTGCAAGGACCTTTTAAAGTTTTCTGAATTTCATTGCAACACGTTACTGCTGTGCTGTCGAAAGTAGAACAAAATTTGCTCATCTCCAAATAACATTTGATAGTGTAATTCAAACTATTAAGGGCAAATTGTACCGCTTTGCTTTATTGTTATAGTTACCTAAACTAGGTTTTATTGCTATGGAATTAGATTCTTTTAAGGTCTCAATCTGCCTACTCCTTAGATCGAACTGAGGAGTAGGCAGATTGAGACCTCAGCGTGAATTCACATTTACCTCTTGAAAATGGCTCCAAAATCGGAGCCGAAACGTCGAGAACGTCGGCTATATATATATATATATATATATATATATATATATATATATATATATATATATATATATATATATATATATATATATATATATATATATATATATATATATATATATATATATATATATATATAAACTTTTACTACTCTCATCTTGTCGAAAAGTCGAAGTTAAACGAAGTGTTTCCCAAGATTTACATTTTATAATGATCTTTTTGATTGGTAAAATTAAGTTATGAGAAGTTGCTGACTAATTGCATGGACTTGTTCTATCCAGAAAGAACTGTTTTTCAATTGACACAGCAGCAGAGATTCCAATATCAAATTACGGTAGGTTAGGAACAGGAACCCAAGAAACTACGAAGAAAAGATTTATCCACATAAAATAATGACTTTCAAACAGTACTAATTCTTTTCAACTATCTATGGGTTCAAATCGTCTGACTCCATATAGCGACATACCTAATCACTCTTTTTTCATTAAGGGAAATGTTGAAGTTATGGACGAGAAATTGCACTGCTGCCATTTTATATTGTGGACGCAATGATTCGAGTCGTTGGGAATAATGTGCCTGAACGTGTTCGTGTCTTTACTATAATTCTCAAACTCTGCTATTTCATTTTTTTCGTTCATTATGAGCTTAATACATCTGCGAATGGCAATTGTTATTCTTTTTCTACTGCGTACATAAATTATATACTCCTACACATGCTGTTTAGTGCTGCAATAGAAAATGCTCAATATTGGTTATCCTTGTATCTACCATAGCGAATATGTCATCAAAATATTTGATCCAGCCCCTGAGGAAGTAACTGAGTTCTTTCCGTACCTATTGTTTGTGTTGGGGTAATTGATCTCTACAAGAAATATTAACTTTCACACTAAAAGTTTCAATATCATTGCATTTATTAGTTTTTTGTATGTTCCAGAAAAATGTCAATTATATGTTTATTATTTCGACCTAGACTAAAAATCATAATCTGCTCTTCTACATTATTTGTATGGATTCCAATATCAATTCTTATTCTTTCAGATTGTGGTAGGTTATATAAGAACTCAAAAAAACTATGAGAAGGGATTTATTATCATAAAATCATGACTTACAAAGAGTATTATACCACTCACTTTTCAATAAAAACATCTGCAAAGTCAGATTTCAATTGAAAGTGTTATGAAAATCCAAGTGAAAAAAAAATCTCCAAAATTCAATAGTTTATTCAAAATATTTCACGTATACAGCAGGAAGTAGAGTAAGTACTTAATGATTAGGAACATGGACATTTCAGTTTCGGCGTGACTCCACGCAAGTCATCCCATGGTAGAATATATTTACAAGAAACACGAATAAATAAAACTGAATTCCCATCTTTGGCATGAAAAAAATTATTAAAAACCGGTGCTCCTCAGGGCTCCAGCTCGACCCTTCTGAAGCAGCCCTCCGGTAAAGCGTTCACGATGTCCTCGATGTTATCCACGTCCGCCTGCAACGTGACGATGTCGTTCTTGTACTGATCGATCAAGTTGGCCTGCGACTGGTGCTCCCTCTGCAGGGCGGCCAGTTTCTCATCTAGTTGGGAGGCAATCAGCCGCTCCTCGGCCAATCTGAGAGCCTCTTCTAGTCGTATGAGGTCCCTGTCGTCGATCTCCGGGGAGTTCTGCAGCTCCGTCATGATCTTCTGGACGCTGGAAAGCAGCTCCACGACTTTGCGGGACGTTTCGTCGGTTTCCTTGCCGGCAGTGCCCACCTGATGAATACATAATGAATCAAATGCATCGAAATCACAAAAAACTAGAAAAAATTATAATGAAGCAAGATAACAAAATGGAACTTTTGTTTCCTTAAGTTCACTTTGAAATTTATTTAATGCTGGAAAGCTGGAAAAACCTAGAAATGTCACGTGTCAAAAAATTCCGATCTATGTTCATATTTTTACACTATTTTTACATAAATGTTCTCACAAATCCTAGTAGAATAGGTATGAATATCATTAACGAAAGTAATACTTGAAACTTTTCCTAGAGATCAATTACCTTAACACCAAACTGATATTTTCGCACTCGACGCGCGTTTCGCTAACAAGGTTAGCATCTGCAGGAGAAGAAAATTGAAAAGTAATACTGTTGAAAAAATGAGTTGGACATAAATGATTGAAAATTTTGCATATAATTATCATTGTATTCATTATTATAGTTTGTTTGACACTGAGAATTTGAGTTTTCTCTAGCATCTGTTCAATGGGAGTATATCATCACAATTGAGAATCATTCCTCAATGGACGATTTGTTTTTTTTTTTGAAGAATGTCAATTTGTGTCTCATGAGATTATTTCGCTATCATCTCTTATTGCCGTAGAAAAAGTAAAGTATATAACTCGCGTGGAATGCTAATTTCCCACTCTTTCTCACCTTCTCCTTGGCCTCGTTGACCAACGACTCGTTCGTCTTGGTGAAATCAAGCAACTCCCGCAGCTTCTCCTCCGTAGCCCTCACCGTCTCTTCCATAAGCTCGGCGTCCTCCCCGAGCAGCGTCGCGTTCCTCAATAACACCCCCGCCTCCTCCCTGATGCCCCTCGCGGCGAGGGAGGCGTTCTTGGCCAGCTCGTCCGCCTGCAGCGCCTTCTGGAGGGCGCTGTGCGCGTTGTCCGTCGACTCCTTCAACGACTGTTGCGCCTCTTCGGTCTTCCGCATCGAGTCCACGATGACGGCCTCGATGTCCTTGATGGTTTGCAGGGCCGCGTCGGCTTCCAGCTTGCTTTTCTGGGTCTCCGAGTCGAAATCTGGTGATGGGAAATGTACAAATTACGTGAAAGTTCGGACACGGAATAATTAAACTACTATATAGAACCGCATCCAATGACGTATTCGGTAAGAGCTACGCCCTCCTAAAGTACACCAATGAGAGCGTACTGAAATATTTTATTGCTTTTGCTTCAGATTAGTCATTGAAAGCTCTTCAAAATATATATTTTCCACATTGAGAATCATTTCTAAAACATTGTCCTCACCTTTGAGATCCTTGTAGATGCTCTCCGTCTCATTCAGAATCTTGTTCCACCTGTTGATGGACTTGTCGGCGACGTCCTTGGTGTTGAATATCGCGCTGAGCAGCTCGTCTGTCTCGAACTGCTGGTCGTCCGCCTTCTCCAGCAGCTCCTTCGCCACCTGGTTCTTCCGGTCCACGGCCTCCCGCAGGCTCTGGGTGTCCCTGAAGAGGCCCTCGGTCTGGTTCCCCAGGTCGTAGGCCTCTTCTCTCAGCCGCTCGGAGCGGGCGCCCAGCTGCTGCACGTCGATTTGCGGCACTTCCAGGTTCTTCACCTCGTTGAGGAGGTTCAGGGCGTCCGTCTTGGCCGCGGAGGAGACGTTCACCACCTCGCCGATCCAGTCCTTGGTCCTGGTGAGGTTCGTCTCGGCTTCGGAGATGCGGTGGCGAAGCTGCCTCGCTTTCTCGCTGACCTAGAAAGGGGAGTTTGTAGACAGGTTTTTGAATCGTACTTGCAAAGTTGGGAAATTAATATTTTTTTCACGGCTCTGACACGAAACTGCTCTATCCCCATATAACACGGGACATCTTAATAGTTATTTATGATATAAGTGTTAAAAGGTACTTTTAACACGTATATCATACAATGTTTTTTCTACAAACGTTCAAATAAAGTAATTATACAGTTTGAATTGAATTTTAACGGTGCAGCGAACATTACCAACAACATCAATCCAACAACAAACATCCGAAGAAATTGTGGCCTCAACTTCGACTGGAAGTTCAATTATTTCTACGCATCATTCTTCCTTAGCCATGGAAAATGGTAAAACAGCAGTGCAAGAAATTAATTTGTCAAATTGCACAAATTGTACTATTAATATTAATGTTAATAAATAAAATCTCAATATTTTGATGTTTGCTCTCAAAATCTGACAATTCACTTTTGACAGCAGTGCCATGAACATTTTAAGGCACTCAGTGCCATAAAGTGATTTTAAGGTACTCAGTGCCTTAAAGTGACATTTTTAAGGCTTCTATGGAGTGCTAAAAATGGCATTTTCAACACGTTTGTAGAAAAAGATATTTTATTTGTATTCAAATTCTGTCGTATTGTCTAAGGACGTTCAAAAAATATCCCAAAGATATCTTATTTCTCATATCTTTGATATATCTTGAACATATATCCCATCAGACCAATTTTTTCTCCAATTTTTTAGTATAAGGTAAATTGAAGAAAATAAAAAAATATATTGTTGTCATTCTTATGTTCGAATGGAGAAAGACAATTAATTTGAACAGGTAGCACTAATTTCATGTGTATCGATGTGTATTGATTGGTCACCACCTGGGAAATTTTTATTCTGTGGAGTGTGATTCTTCTGTAGGCATAAAGTGGTTTGCAGAAATACTAGATGCAGGCCAAAAAGGCCATGCAGCTGAACTCGAGTGAAAGCTGAAAGCAACAGTGAATCTGGTTCCGATTCTTGGAACATAGGCTCAGCTATTTCACTTCACAGTAATGAAATTATGAATGACAATAATTCGAAATAAAATAGTTAAGACAGCGGTTCTATAGTGATTCAAGTCTAGAGGTTCCAGAAGATGAAATAACGGACAAGCTTCAAACAACAAGGCCTTGGAATGTTCATGGTTGATCTCCGTGTTCCTGAAATGTCTTTCAAAAACAATTGAGCTAGTTGGGCCATCAAACAATGTGATTTTAATGATTATATGGCGTTCAAATTTTCAATGGAATCGTTTTGAGTGCCCAATCAATGTGTTTTATTTAAAAATCCATTATTTTTTTTAATGTAATTTAGGGCTTCAAGAGTAAGACCAAGACTGAATGAATCTTCTCAAGACCAAGACTTGACTCTCTCCCAAGAGTCTTGGTCTTAAGAGGAAAATAATGAACTCAAATTTACTCAATATTAGAAAAAATATGTTGAAAAACGTCATGGCAATTTATTTCAATTACTTATTTTTCATATGATTGTTTTTTAATTTTTGTTCACTAAAAATCGATCCAACTGAGTATTGCAGTTTTACAGTTTAAAACAAATAGGTGTATATTGTAAGGTCGTAGGGGTCCATTTGAAATTTTCGGAAAAATTTTTGATACTGCGTGGTTGATTCTTTTTTTTTATTAACTCACCCTGTATGTGGGTCATATTTATATTTGAAAATATCGCATAGAAAAAGGACGATTCAATAATATATTTTAGATGTTATGGAGAGATATCTTCGAGATGTCATGAGGTTTGACTTTGTAACATACATGTTCGAATATATATAAACATCTTGAAACATGATAAATGTCTTGGATGAGATAACATTAATATTTCTTCAAGATGCGTTAGTGCTATCTGGGATAAGTTCCTATCTGTGTGAAATGACAAGCACGCTCTCCTACCTGCGATTGGTCGAAGCTGGCGTTCTTCGCGACCTCGTACGCCGTTATCGACTTATTCTTGGCGTCCGCCGCCACCTTCTGGATATTGTCTGCCTCTTCCTCGAGGCGGTCCGCCAACTCCCTGGCCTCGTGCGCGATCTTGGTCATCTTCTCCGACTGCTGCCCGGCCTTCTGCGAGCCCTGCAGCGCGCTTTCGAGCGCCTCCTTGGCCTGCGTGTCGAACGCGAGCTCCGTCTCAGATAGACGCACCTCGGCCTCCTCCAGGTTTTCATCAATATGGTCGAGGTTCATCTCCACGTTGTGGCTCTTGTCGCTCACCAGGTAGATGTTCTCGTCGACTACAGAAAGGCATAGCAATGAAGATTTTCAGAATCGAAGGCAACAATTCATGAGGTGGAGGGTTTACTTCCCGGGTATATGAAATAATGCTCAACTCTTCGAAAGTTCTGACTGAATTCAAGAAAGAATCAATTTCAAGAAAGAATCATTTCAAGAAAGAATCAATCACAAGAAAGAATCAATTGAATAGTCCACAAACACAAAAATTCTGGGGTTATATAAAAACCAAAATTTATCGTGGTCAAAACATATAGTAGTGTTGAGAAAGCGAATTTTGCCAATTTGGGGAATTTAATGTAGAATCAAGGTTCAAATTCCGATACATAATAGAAACACAATATATCTTTCATTAATTTATTCAAGAATCAAATACCTCATCTCAATTTGGGAATGGCAAATAAAACCATTATTAAGCCACTTCAAACTCTTTAAAACAAAATTAGATGTATAATCAAATTTAGACCAGCAAAAACCAAAAATTAATCTTTATAAACCTAGAGGAAATATTCTTTCTCTTTTCAACTTTCGGTATTATATATCCATTCGATCAAAAATACCGTAAAAAGTTCGAATTTTAAATTAACCATAAAAGGCCATGACTATTCATCAAGAAAAGCAAATTTCCCTTTTTATAGCTAAATTAAGAACAGATTGTTATAACAACTTGCCGAAAACGTTGAAAAATACTAAAAATGCTTATTAATTTGAGAAATATAAAAAAAATACTTATTATCATGAATTTTTTTCACTTTTTCCATTTTATTATATCTTACTCATGACCATATAGCGTGTATGAGTGATTTTTTTGTTGTTGTTGATAAACCACTGAATTCAACTGCTTGAAATAAAGACAGGAAATTCTAACATTCGCACATCTACATATGCAATGGGTGAATATTCAACATGCAACATAATATGAAGCCATAAACTATTATAGTACCTTCGGAAAGTATCCTGGTGATTTCCTTCTCCCTCTCTCTGATGTCGGCCACTTTCTGGAACACGCTGTTGTCTCCCGTGGCGTTCCTCACTTCGTCGTGGAACTCGGAAATGTTGCTCCTGAGCCTGTTCAGCTCCTCCGGGAACTCGTCGTCTGCGATGACAGTGGGCCGCCGCTCAATCTTGTAATAATAATAATAGTAAATATAGTTTTCCGTCCGAACCTCGATAAGCTAAGTGGATGGAAACAAAACCAAGTCGAATGTATCAAGAGTTTCACTCAATTTTATCATGAATATTCTTGTTTCGCGTTTGCAAAGCTCAGATATATGAGCATTCGATCATTAGAATCTTTGAACGTGGAAAAACTGTAATAGTTGGATCAACCAACTGTGATTGAAACCTTTGGTGTGGAAGTTGAATTTTTTGTACAGATCAGTTGCACATCGATCAGTTTTCTTCGATTGAAGATGATAGATAGATGGATAGGTTTATTAAAAAAAAATTTTCAAGCATTTCACAATCGTTAATTGAAAGTAATTGATGCTTACTTAAAATCAGGACAAAAACTACAAAATACAAGAGATACAAGGTACATAAGTATGTGTAGAAAAACACTAAATAAAATCAAAAGGTTATATCTAAATCGCGTGTACAGCAGGAGGGCACGTGCAGTAGGATTTCCTCAGCTGTATAGAAGCAATGCTTCATTAGCATATTGCGAAAGATTTTCTTAAAATTATAGTAGGTTAGTCCTTTATATCTGTGTGGAAATGCATTATAAAATTTAACTCTAGTATATCTGTAGGAATTTTAGGTTTTCTTAATTATACGAAGAGGTATGCAAATATTATCACTATTTCTAGTTAAATATGTGTATATATTATTGTGCCGTGTAACGTCATCAGTAAATGATTTTTTATGAATAGATAATAGGCAATCCTTGATATAGCAGCAGGGTAATGGTGGAATGCAATGGGAACGAGGGCTACCGAAGCTCATTATACTTATTAATTTTTTTGTACTACAAAAATTCTTTCTTTGTTTCCGCACTTTCCCCAGATATTGTTGGTTATTATTGTCTGTAACTATGTAGGTTGCATCATCAGCATAAGATACAGCTTCAACAGTTTGGCATAGATTAGTTGGCAAGTCGTTGAAATAAATGATATAAAACAAGGGTCCAAGTACAGAATCCTGTGGAACGCCATATGGTACAGTATGGGCATCAGAGATTTTGACGCCATATTCAACATAATGAGTCATATTGTTTAAATATGAGGAGATGAGATCTAGTAGGGTGCCTCTTATCCCATATCTTTCGAATTTCACCAGTAGATGATCATATCAAACTGTGTCAAAAGCTCTAGTAAGGTCATAGAATCGAGCATGGCTGGGTGATTGATTCAATTGAGTCAAAACCATTCAATATAGTGTGACAAAGTTCACAGATTGTTTCAATAATGGACTTTCCAATCCATGTTGAACTCTGGCAATGAAACGAAATGATGTTTCTTTTTGAAATTAGCAAAATGATTTGTGAATTGATCAGATGAACAATTCACAAGTTAGCTTTGTGGCTCCAATTCATTATCATTTTCCAATTCATAAATTCAATTAATTTTTTCTGGTAAATCGTGACTTGTGAATTCACTGAAGTGATGAATTTGCCCAACTCTAGTTTTTATGCATCTGACACTGATAAATTCCAAAAAAACGCATACCTCGTCGAGGATATCGCCCAGCTTGTCGAGCTTGAGGCCGTGCTGACGATGCGCCTGCTGCACCAGGTTGTAGCAGTCGGGGCAGTCGACGCAGCCGCGGTGCCGGTCGAACTTGTTCTCTTTGCAGCGGTCGCAGCGGCGTCCCTCGACGTTGTCCAGGCACGGGCACTGCCCCGAAGCGTCGCACTGCAGGTCCCTGGAGCCGATCGCGTCGCACTCGCACTCCCTGCAACCGTCGATCGAGAAGCCGTACTTGCGCGCTTCGCAGTGGTCGCATCTCAGGCTGCAACAACGAAAAATTACCACGAGAAATACGCGGAGGAGCCAACAAGAGTTGAAACAATGTCAGGCGTGATATGAGCCAGGTAAATAGTTAATATTTTTTGAATGTGTGTTGAGGAGGTAAAAATGTCCATTTATTGGGTTTTCTTTCCCCTAGAAATGGAAACTAAAAAGCTTTGAATGTACCAATTTGACCAAAAAAGTAAGAACTTCAAGCTTTTTCCTTTTCATTTCTAGGGGAGAGAAAACCCGAACAAATTGATTTCGAAAGGTAAGTAGTTGTTTATTCAATTTTATTCTCCAGTCAAATCAAGGTCAAAAAAATCATACGTTAGCTGAGTTAAAAATCACTGAGAATTTCGAGTTCCGTTGACTACTTGTAGACAGTCTTCATATCTGAGAATATCAAAAAATACTAGCAATGAACACATCCTTTTCAAAATAATTATTGATTTACACTATCGGTTGGCTTTCTCAAAAGTAATATTATTGAAGATTTTTTTGGCCAAAATACATTGTAATGCATTAATATATTTAATTAGAGGATCATATCTATGAGACCAATTTATTTTTTATTTTTTCATTTACTTGAACATAACAGCTTCCAGGCAGAACATTGTTCTGGTATAAGGAAGTCACAATCTCAATATTATATAATAATGTAACTGAATAATCCATTAATAATTTACTATTAGATCATTCGGTGAACATCAAAGTACAAACAGAAATTGTTAATATGGATCGCGCCTGGCTGCCACTCTTGAAAGACATCTGTCAAAACTGAAATTTCTGATCTTTACCAAAGGCGAACATAAAAATGAAACTAGAAGAGAAATATTTGTGAAAGTTTTGAAACGGAAGAGGACTTGGTTTTCTGAAACGTCAACGATAAGTATTTTGATAAATATTAGTTTTCATATTTTTTTGATGGCAAATTTGGGATACACGAAGAGTTGCTGACTAATTGAACGTGTTCCATTCAGAAGGAACTATTTTTGAATCAACTAACTAAGGTGGCTATATACTGATGTTTTCATTCCATATAAAAGATTGTCAGCAAATCAGACGACCGATCTGGCCTACTTGATCAAGAATTGATGACGTAGACCGTAGTAATAACTCAAAAAATTCGCCAGGTATCGACACTCTCGCAGTTGAGGTGACAGTCATGTGCACGTCCTGTGTTACCAAGTGGCTATGTCGTTGCGAATTCTTGTCTATGTGCTGAAAAAATCAGTTGATTGTTGAGATTTTTATTTGAGCAATATAATATTGATGAGTGATCTCAATTCGAAAGCTCGGTTTAGAAGTAGTATCACTATTCAGCCGAATATTATTCACGTTAATGCGTGTGAGCGAATAGGAGTGAGAAATGTCATCAAATTTTATGGATATGTGAAGTGAGAAAATGCCATTTTTTCTGGTGAGTGAAATCATTATTATTTCTTTATAATCTTCTGTGTTGAACTAAAATAGTACGATCGTGTAATGATGGTTATTAATACATGAGCATAAACCGGGATACGAAACGAGCCGAAGGTGAGTTTCGTATGGTTTATGCGAGTGTATTAATAACCATTACATGAGAGTTGCATACGCTATTTTATCTACACCCAATAAATAATTAAGAACTCAAAATATTATATCATTAGGTACTTATATTGAACACAATTATAGTAGGTAATCAATCGTATTTCTTTGAAAAATTCTACAAAAATATAATTAATGGTATAACAACGGAAAATACAACAATGAGGAATGAAGAGAAGAAAAAAAATGAAACAGAATCTCTGCCGAGGTCAGGAATTGAACCCGGGCGTTTCATATCATTGGCGGCGCGATTGACCACTCGGCCATGAGAGCTCATTTGATTTGGTCGAAAATAAAAACATATATGTTGCATATGTCAAATGAAAAATATAATCCTTTCGATTGTATTTTTTTCTTGTCTAAGACATCTGTGGAGGGTCGCTGGTATTTCTTCTATATCACTGCTATATGACATTTTCATACGATTATCGAAAATTGACTAAATTCTTCAAAAATTCAATACCTACTGATTCCGACTTGACAAATGCCAAAATGCAATGCTTGCACATCATGCTTGATTGAAAAATAATGGGTTTCTATTGGTTGAAAATCTGTATCGTAATGAAAATCTGTATCGTAATGGATTTCATTATAAAACGAGTTATGAGCATATAAGTGTATTATAATAGTACGGGGGTAGATAAATATCTAAAACACTTATCACTGCATTCATAGTATATTCAGAACGCGTGCACACTCTAGTATGTTGTTGCCAGCTTCTCTTGTGTTTTTTATATGATCACTACGAAATTTTTGATTGGTTATTGAATTGACTAGAACGTGAGATTATTCTTGGAGGTAGGTCATTGAAGATGAAGTTTGTTTTCATCAAACTACAGATTGATCTCGCGTTCTATTCTGTGTTCTAACCAAAAGTGATCTGTATTGGCAACAACGTGTTCCATGGATCGAGTCATCTCGAAAATTTTTAGGAATTTCAACCACAAGCGCACCCTTAAGGCGTAATTTTGAACAACTACACCTTGTCTACAGGTTTGTCTGAAACAATATCGCAACACTGAAAGTATATAGCCATCTTAGCAGCAACTTATCGGGGTAGATTGAAAATATAGATTCCAATGTTAATTCTTTTCTTATTTTTTCAGATTTTGCTAGGTTAAGAACAAAAAAAAACAAGAATAATCTAGTTATTGTTATCTCACCCCGTGACTCCCGGCCTGCAGTAGCACTGCCCGGTGAGGAGGTCGCAGCTCTGGTTGAAGGAGCCGACGGGGTCGCAGTTGCAGGCGTGGCACCCGTCGCCGCTGAGTAGGTCGTAGAAGCCCTCTTCGCAGCGCTCGCAGTCCTTTCCGACGACGTGGGCCTTGCAGGTGCACGTGCCGGTACTCTGATCGCAGATGGGCGCGCCAGAGGGCGCCTCCTCCGTGCCCACGACGTAGCAGGTGCACGGCTTGCAGTCGCCCTTGGGCAGCACCATGGCGTTGCCGAAGAAACCTACGTCGGAGGAGAAGTTGGGTTAGGTGGAATTTTTGTAGAGACCAATTACCAAATTGATATTAAAGACTCTGGTTAGCTAGTGCAAGCATTACCTACAAAATTTTTTGGTCCGATATGGACTTCGTCTGTTACTACTGATAATACTGATTGAACTCCCAACAATAAACTGAAAGGCTGGTTGAAAAGTATAGACCCTTTATCACCTTTAATGCTATTTTTACACTTTGCTATTTCTCACATGTAGCCTTGTGTCATGCACATTCTTAACTAGTCTCAGATTGCTTTCACTAATTTTGTGTAATAGTCGAAAGCATGTTCCGTATCTCATGCGAGCATAATGATCTTTGAAGCGGTTTTTTATTGCTCATTGGCTCTGGCCAATGTATTTATTGTTGCAATATTGACAACTGATTTCATAAACACCTCACTTTTCTGTGTTTTATAACTTATTATCTTTTGGATTATCAAGGAACTGTTGTGATTTTTAAAAAGTTTTATAAGCAACTTTCATCTTTACTTCATCAAATACCTCTTGAAGTCTTCTAGTGTATTGAGGTTCATATGGGATTAATGTGAACTTTTCATTACTCTTTTCGAGAACTCGAAGATTTACGAAGTGTTTCCCTAAATTTATATTTTATAATTAGGTATCTCAACTATCTCTGGGTTAAAACCAATCACTGAATCATTGTCTACAACATGAAATGGAAGTGCAATTTCTTGTCCATAGGTTAATAATTTTTCCTTTGAATAAACATTAGTATTATACTACAATGACAAGAGAGTGATTGTATAGGTACATAGCTGGAGTGAACAGCTTCAACCCAGAGATAGTTAATAAGATAATTAGAAAATGTAAATTTAGGAAAAAAATTCAAAAAGATGAGAGTAATAAAGTTTACAGTAATCCCAAATGAACCTCAATACACTAGAGGACTCCAACAGATATTCGATAAAGTACTATGAAAGTTCATAAAACACTTTTGTCATAAATCACAACAGCTCCTTTAGTAATCCAAAAAATTAATAATAAAATATTGACAAGTCGAGAAGTTACGAAATCAGTTGTGGAGATTGAAACACTAAATACTTTGGGCCAGAGCCCAAAGTGTTCAAGTATGATATCTCAACAAATTGTTGACGTTTTGGAGAAGGGTGAATTTTCTGGAACAATGTTTTTTCTGCTTTAAAAGGTTGAAAACAAGTAAACAAGTGCATGTTTGGTGTCACTATCAAAAGAAGAACAAATTTTAGGCGTGTTGTAAAACAGAACTTTAATGTGAAAAATGGTGAAATTTCACCACAAAACTGACCTTGTATCTACGTAAAGCTCCTAATAGGTATCGACACATGTATTATATATACATATGTGTGTATTTTCGAATATAATTACCATTCTACATGTATGTTCGCCTCACTTTGTCGAGGAAAACTTTCGAGCAGGTTTGTCAAAGAATCAAATTAAGCTTGGGTTATTGTCATTTTGTTATATACCTTTTTTCGTCTTGATATTGATTTCACCTTTCATGTTCTTCTACTGTATCCTGTGATTTATATTTTATTTGTTCTTCAGATTTGTCAATTAGTGTTTGTACTTTGGGCAATAAACTACTTATATATGAATTCGAATTTTTGAATCTTTGAAAAAAGTCGCGACCGCCACAAATTTCATTCAGATTTTTTGTAGATACTCAGTGTACCTAACCGGAGAATCGACAATATTTTTCTGGATGTCATGAATTTTCTATAAATTATTTTCAGATTCAAAAACCTCGAAAAACTCCCCCGGAAACTCACCTGGTAAGCAGACCTCGCACTGCTCCCCGCCCGTATTGTGTATGCACCTCAAGCACTCCCCAGTGGTGGTGTTGCAGTTCCCGATGCCGTTCAGATCGACGTTTCCGTTGCACTCGCACTCCCGGCAAGGGGAGGGCTCCCCGAAGGCCCCCGTCGGGTCCCCAAAGTACCCGTCCGAGCACAGGTCGCACTTGTGGCCCGTGTATCCCGTAGGGCACTCGATGCACATCACGTTTTCTTCATCCACTTGCAAGCAGGCGCCCCCTTCGGGACAGCCGCAGGGCTGGCAATCGGTTGGGGTGCCTGGAAATAACAAGATAGGATAGTTTGCCAATGGCCTGTGTGATAAGGATTTGAAGCGTTTTTTGGCGCCATCTACATTCTAATATCGATATTTCCGTTTACTTGACAATCTACAACAAAGTTTTCTTCTCTGCAGGGAAAAATAGGCCCAGAGTTCTGTCTGTTAGTTCGACTCGAATGTTGAAAGCAAAATGATGAAGCTTCAAAATAGAGTTGACGATAAAAGTTTATGAAGGAAATAAAACTTAAGGCATCAAAATAATCTTCAGAACATTAATGATCTACGACATTGAGAAAAAAATCAAATTCTCTTTTGGTATTATGCATAAATGATCAAGAAAATGTGTAATTTAGGCTACAACATCCGAGTAAGAAACGAAAGAAAAGACATGACTTGGACTTTGCTTATAGAGATATATTTAGTCGATGCATGTGTAGGAAGGATTTAAAGGGTTTTTGTTACACGATCTACAGTATCATGTCGATATTTCCGTCAATTTGACAATGCACGAGAAAGTTTCCCACTCTGAAGGGAAAGATTGATGCAGAGTTCAGTCTGTTAGTTTGACGGAAATATTGAGAGAAATCTAATAGAAGTTTATGAGGGAAATGAAAGTTTAGGTATTAAAATAATCTTCAAAATATGTATGATTTACTACATTGAAAAAACTTCACTTTCGTTTCTGAATTGATTGGGCTTTTCTAGCATTATGTATAAATAATTAAGAAAATGTGTGATTTAGAAGATTTAAAAGACATGACTTGGAAACGAAATCACTGGGGCCATATACCCATATAGTACCCATACCTTTAGATGATATTTCCATAAGGTTGACCAATTATTTCTCAATAAACAATGCAGAAACGTTGAAAGAAAGCTGATGAAGCTTCAAAATAGAATTGACGATAGAAGTGTATACAGGATACAAATATATTCAACCAAAAACGTGCATGAATACGGATCAAGGAATGTTTTGCCAAAATGTAAAACTAAATTCATAAATTCTGACATATTTCACCCAATTTTTCATTTGCGTTTTCGAAAGAGTATATCTGATCTATGAAAATGAAATATAAAAATTGTGTTTTCAACAATTGTACTTTTCCGTTGAATTGAATAAACTGAACTGTATTCATTAAAATGTCGTAACGAATTACACTCGAGCTTTTTTTGTCGAAGAAAACTTGACATTATTTATTCGAGTTTAGTTCCCAGACAGCACACAATATCCATTAGATATCCAATGGATAGCCCAATATCCACTGAACATCCAGTCCATGGAAGATATCTAATAGATATCCAGTGGATATATTCCATGGATTTTAAAAAATATTGTGAGCTTCTATTTTTATCTGGTATCATAAGGAATAATCGTATGAAAACTAGTTGAGAAGAAAGCTTCAATACATATCTTCAACGCATAAAAATATTTGAATGTCCTAATATATATCCAATGGATATCAATGGATATCTATTATTCTCTCTGTCTACAACAGCCTGGGCTTACATTTTCCTAAGGAGAAGAGCTGTGAATTTTGTCTGTGCTTAATGTGTTTTTGTCTTATTCAACACGTGAAATTGAATCCATGATCGATATACAATATTGCAAGGAATGTATGCATTGAGAATATTGAGATTAGGGCATAAAAACTCGTTCCCTGACAGCATACATAAGGAATATGATAATTGATAATATAGGCTAGTTCTGAAATTCATCAGTAACTTCCGTCAGTTCTTTCACTGTGAATAGTGAAACAGTCTTTGAATATGTACAATGAATTATTAGCTGGGCGTTATGGAGTGATCACTTTGATTTTGGTTCCACACGCGAAAGAGAGATGGTAGAACATGCCGTGTGTCTATGATAGACGGAAAACTGGTAGGCAGCGCTAGAACTTGTCGAAGTCGAACCGCGAACGATACGATAAAGAGAGGCTGTGAAGGATAAAGTATTTCGTGTACAAAATTATCATTCTGTCTTGGTCCTTCACAATTAGGGTGTATATACTCTCTTCCTTTTGTATAGGTATCGTTATTTGTGAAAAGCTGAGATGAGGGTTAAGTTTATTAGTTGATATGTCAAATATCTATGACCAAAGTTCATTGTTAAGTCATTGTCATTACTCCATTTTGTTTTGCATTGAATGGAAAGTGGTGTACGGTGCACATTGCACATGTAGGAGAATTAATAAATTACTTAGTGGTTATTTTGGATACTTTGGAGTGCTCTAGATTTGGAGAAGGTAAGTTTGTTGGATTAATCTTAATATGTTTTCGTCTCTATTATTTTATTGATATGATTACTGTAGCATTGTGGTGTAAGTATAGTTATTAGTACCAAAAGCTTCTGCTTTCGTGCTCAATGATAATAGTTTGTGTGCTGAGACATTTTTTATTACAGGAAATGTCTTCACGAAAACGAAAGTGTCTTCTGAACATGTCGACGAGACACCTCCGTCGCCTGGTGGTTAGAAACCCAGGCATCTCAAATGATACTAATTATATTCAAAACAACGTATCAGCGGAACCATCATGTGAATATGAAAATAATTTGAGCTGTAATTCAAACGATGAGGCTTCAGATGATTATTAAAGTGACTAACGAATGCATGAAGAGACAAAAAACTGAAGATAATGAAGAAAATATTCAACAGTCACATCAAAGTGAGAAATCAAGGGAGAAAACCAGAGTGATAGTCTTTGTTGTTCACCACCTGCTTGTATATCAAGTTTTCAATAAAATGAATATTTGACAGCTAGAGCTACAAAAAAAGTTTTTCATTATCTATAAGGATATCCATTATTTATCCAGTGGATGTACCAAATGTTAATATAAGATATCCTATCAATATCCATTGGATATCAGGAGATATCCAGTAGATATCTCCATAGATATCCACAGGATATCTCCTAAATCCTGGATATAGGCGGACATATGGATATCTATTATACGTCTATTGGATATCCATCTATATCCAATGGATATACTGGATATCCAAAAAGGATATCCATTGGATGTCTAATGAATATACTGTGCTGTCTGGGTTTCCTTCCGGCAAATTAACTCAAAAAACTGCAAGAAAAAATTACTCGTCCTACGGACTCGTAATGTTGAGATTTGACTTTGATTTAATTCTTCTCCTGTTCTATGACCCATTTGGATGTATATGCCAAGTAACACTTCAATCGCTTCTCTTCCTGTATTAGATATTGTTCTAAAAAGACAAACGTCAATCTCATGTCAAGCACTCTTGAAATAAAAACAAAAGTTGTTATTATTGTTCGTTGATGTAAATAACGTTGAATTGAAAATATTCTTCTCAAAGTACATAGAAAATTCATTGTATTTCCTTTATAATTCCACAATTACAGTCCACACGCTCTCACATATTAGCATAAAAGTTATTCGTCCCAGAATATTTATGCTAAACTGACACACTTGCATTGCAAGTGTGTCCGTTCCTATAATTGAAAATCAATTCCTTCATTTGTATCGACGAAAGCAAATGCAGGATTCACTTCTGTGAAGAAACCTGCACTGTCACCGGTCGGATATAATTCAATGCCCTTCGTGGTATTAGCCAGGGGAGTAGTTGTTTTCTGACGGGTGCCAGCCGAAACCTACTGTGTAGGTAATTTGAGACTGGCCTGAACAGATTGTTCGAAAGAAGATTTGATTTAACGCCAGTCTTCAAGTATGCCCACTGACTATGTCAAGTGTAAGGAAATCATAGCTGTAACCAACACAGTAGTTCTTTGAACCATCTCAAGACTTTGTAATATATTCATAGCCATAACACGTAATCTTTTCAAAGGCAATTTTTTTCGTTGAGTTGCCAGGCAACAAAATTCTCATCGAAATGTCAAGTTTACTTGGACAAAAAAAAGCTCTCGTGTAATTATAAGTGAGTAAATATAAATTGATTTATTCATTGTGTCCACATTCTATATTCAATTCAGCGAAACGAATAAAAAACAATTTACCATACCATAATTTCCGACATATTTCACCAAAAAAAAACAACTAAATTTGAATGGAATTGGTTCGTCCGCTTAATTCATTAAGTCTTTTTTAAATCCACTTTTTGTAACATACTTACAATGAACATTATTCAACGAAGTTCCCCTCTTCTATTTCTACTTATTTAATTAAATGCAATTGAATGAAAACGCCCTAATCTAGGTATCCCGTATCCCGCAAAGTTCGGCCATCATCGATTTCAAATTTGCCGAATGATTCGGCTGAATTCTATGAGAACGCAAACAGATTCGATTAAAATCGAGCAGACTCACCTCCCAGGGCATTTCCATAGTATCCTCTGGCGCAAAGTTCGCAGTTTTCACCTGCGGTGTTGTCGTGGCAAATGCACCTTCCTGTTTCCGAATCGCAAATGCTGGCGTGATTGTTGCAGTCGCATGGTATGCAAGGCATGAACGGTCCTCCCAAGGCTGGCGAATGTCTGAAGCCAGGTGCGCATGATTCGCAAAATTGGCCGACGTAACCTTAAAAAAATTATGGATAGTGAGTAGCTGCCAATACAGAGTTTACAGGAGTCAGTACAGATCATCACACATCTATAGTAGTGTAACGGATTTATCACATTTTAATAGAAATATGGAACACTCTATATAGATCAACATCTTTTTAAATACCTGTAGGACATTCGCAAGCTTCCACCCACAAAGCTGGTGCTCCCGCTACTCCTCTGGAAGCGGTTTCTAGTTTCACATCATCGATGAATCCTATGCCTTCTGGAGCATAAGTGGCTTTTATCTTGATGGCTGTTAGGTTGGTGAGGATTGAGATGAAGGACCTTGCTGAGAGTCTGGGTTGCCATCCGTAATCGGGGTGTTCGTGGAGACGGAATTTGTACATTTGGTTCTAAAAAGAAATTGAAAATTTTGAAGTCAGAATTGTCATTAGTACATGGTGTTCATCGCAAGGAAAGCTTCATCTATTGGATTTGATCAGTGACTTGAACTTCAAACCTACCAAGTGATGTAAATCTCTTACAACGATATATCGTATAGGTCTATCTAATACAACCTAGAATACTATTTGATCTATTCTCAGAAGATATTTCGTATTATAGATTATATAATTTGAAAGATGGAACTTTTTTTTCATACACTACGTGAACCAAGAAACAGGTGATACGAATTAGCATCAACTTCAACCTTTTGAGGTTGTAACCCTCAGATGTTCTATTGAAAAAAAATCCCTGAGCAAGAGAGGTTCGACAGGTCTCCAAGCTCACAACAAAGGGGTGGGAATTTAGGTAATCCGTATAGATACTGCCAAGTGTGGAACGTTTGACAATAATTCAGAAGAGCTGCGACCGTGAAAATATCTATAGAGAGGGACAAATCTCCGACCCTTTCACGATGTTCCAAAGAAGTGAGCAAGTACGTGAGCGAAAAACCAACAAGACCGGTTGCTTTTCTCTGAATAAAATTAAAAGGTCTCAATGATTGTTCCGGTAACGAGCCCCATTGTAGATCATTTGAAGCTGACAAGTGAAGTATTTCTTCGCACGAAATAGAAATCCAACTTCTGGGAAGCACCTAAAGTTTATTGATATTCATATTGTTTATAGGGACAGAAGATTCGGATTAATTGTATTCGCAAGTGCTGCCGAATGGCGGATCGAAACAGCTGTCTTGTGAATGACATGATTTCGTGTATCGAAAATCAGTTGGGTAATATAATAAGTGATACCAGGAATATGTAAAATCCCATTGTTTTTTTATATTGCGATCATCCTAATTGAAGATATATTTATGAAATAGAATCACTTCAATGAAAATTGGCCTTCGAAACTACTGTTTTCGGGAGTAATTACACAAGTACTTCAAAATTGCCGATAATTTTCCATGAAAGCATGTTGTCTTTAAACTGCATGAGTTTATTTTCATATTTTGTCGAAAGAGCCCGACTCCGAAGGAGGAGGGCTCTTTTAGCAAAATATGGTGAAGGAGGGATATATGTTTAGATTATTTCCAGAAAACATGTAAACTCAGGAAACATCAAAATCGAACACAGGAACAATATAGTACCAGAGATAGTACCTGAAAAGTGATCCAAACGCCCGGTTTATTTCGAACATTTTAATCGGTTAAAAGGTCTAGTGCATTTAATCGCTGTAAAACTCTGTAAAAGCAGTCTAGCCTTCAACTGTTTCATCGTTTATTCGCATTGAGGGAAATAATCGCTGTAATTGATCGAAAATGCCCCGCTTCATATGAGATTTTTAACATACGATGGAAATATTCGTGTTAAATGTGGATCCTGATTAGTCTATAGATCAAACTGGGAGAACATTCCCAAGAGGAATAAAAGAACATTGAAGTACGAATTCTCACGAACGAAATATTCAATTCCAATTTCAAATGCATTTTTCACCCCTATAAATCAGTAAACAGAAATCTTTGCCCACCTGCAACGAAGGTATCCTGTTCTTCTGCGCGAAAATCGTATTCGTCACAGACACCCCTCCGCCTCCTTCCAGAATGATATCGGTGGCGGTCGGCACGGGTCTGTTGTCCCCGATCCTCAGCGAGAACTCCAGCAGCTGATTGTAAGAAGCCCGCTGATCGCCCAGAAACCTATCGGGAGCCACGAAGTAAATGGCCTCGTCTCCGACGGCCTGCGCGCCAATGCTCTGCGAGTTGGGCTCGTACTTGATCTCGACCTTCCTCTTGAACTCGTCTTCGGCGCTCCACCGCTCGGAGCTCTTCGAGAACGACGACTCGAGCAGGTACTTGGAGAACTGCGCAGCCGAGGTGCACTGCGCAGAATGGCCGTAGCAGAAGCAGGGCGTGCACCCGAAGTAGTTGTCGGCGTCCAGGTTGAAGAAGCCCGGTTTGCACTCTTTGCATTGCTTGCCCTCGACGTTCTCCTTGCACCGGCAGATGCCCTCGTAGGGGTCGCAGTTGGCCTCGTTGTCGAAGGAGCCCGAGGGGTGGCAGCCGCAGGTCTTGCAGCCGCTCGAGGAGAAGTCGTAGTAGTTCAGTTCGCATCTGGAGGGGATAAATTAGTCGGTGAGTTGAGCAGCGATTCATGAAAACTGTTACTAGATCGCTAGATTTATGTCACTAAATTCAAAGAGCATTCTTGGAATATTCATAGAATACTGAGGGAGTGATGAAGGAAAGCACTGTTTGGAAATCATTATTTTGTGCTGGATGAATATCCTCATCATAGTTGTTTTGGGTTAATCAATCACAATCTGAAGAAATAAAAAATTAATATGGGAATCTGTGAAACTGAATAGGTTTCTAATCTTTCCCGAGAAGTTGCTGCAAAACAATAAATACTTTACGGTCAATACTTACATAATAGCAAATCAGCTGAAATAACAGAAAACTCAAAGCATTGTATTCATGGAACTTCCTGTTCGTGCGGTTGAAATATATCAGTGAAACATCAAGTATTCTGGAAGTGCGAAGGAGTGATCACGAGATGAATATGATAAAAATAGACAGATTGGTGATTTTAAATTATCAGAACACAGTCTCACTGTTTCATGGAGATCGCACAGTAGATTGGAATGCCACTTAAATGATGGCAAGGGAGAGCAATGACAAGTATCGAAAATTGAAGGAATCTGCTTTTATCATGCAGCTTGAGGATAATTGCTTATCAAGAATTCATTTGATATGGCCATCACCCAGTTTGGAAAGCCAAAATGCAATGTCAAATATCCAACAGGGATGTGATATATTTTGTATAAGTTTTGAAGAAGGAAACGGATTTGGTTTCTGACAAACTCACAGAAATGAGTATTTTCAGATGACTTATGCCTGGTTCATAGACCACACTTTTACTTTATCTTTCTACACTTTCAAATATTCCGATATTATTTCTCTATTCTCCAGATTGTGATAGGTTAATAATCACACTACTAAAACACTACTAGGAGAAGAGAAACAATTTTACAATTTTAGGGATTCAATTAATGCCTCTGAAACAATTGTTGTCGATGAGTTTATGTTAGGAATAACGATCTGAAATAAGAAGAGATAGGGAATTATTCGAGATGAGAGGGCGGAAAAATTGAAAAGGAAATCAGAATCAAGTAAATGAATCGAGTATGATTTTATAGGATTAGGAGCAGCCTTTGAATCAGTAAATATACTATAGAAGCATAGAAGCTAAAAAGTTGCCAGAAACAAAGGATGATACTTATGGTGCAATCAAAATGGGAAAAATCAAAGAGCTTCGAGATTTATGAATGTGGTCTCGGTAGTGGTTCGGGGTCGAGGTTCGAATCCTCGCCGGGCCACCGTGCTGGGTAATCGCACGATAAAAGGTAAGGCCTCGTTGATCCATTGCTCGCACAAGTTTCGACTTCTGAGGGTTGACGTTCGTCAGCTGGTTAACAAAAACGAACAATAATTTTAGAACAACAATAAGGCAAAATGACTTTCATTAATAATAACGATAAACATGATACCAAAATACACAAGGAAAAAACTACAACCCATCATAGGATACAATATTCAAACCAATGCTAAAAAATAATGAAAAAGGAAAATTAGGAACATACCATTCTCTCATGGGAATCATGGGCAATACAGAAAAAACACGAGAGCCAAGTAACACATAAAGAAATAAGCTTTTTCAAGATAATTGTAGGAAAATACAAAAAATGGATAAGCAAAGAAACGAAAAAGAGAGACACCAATCGAACTAAGATTCCATACTGAATAAAGACGACAATGGTATATTTAGAACGGTTATAGAGGAGAAAAGATCCGAGAAATTGAAAAAAAAAAGAATAATAAATAGATTCATAGGAAAATTCACAACAGAGGTTGACGGTTGGAGAAATTAGACAATTGAACGGACCAGAAAAATGTAGGAAATTGATCAAAAGAAACATTTTCAATAGTCAAAGGATGTGAATTTGTTGAAGATTCCAGAGTTCACGACTTGATCTCATATCACCTTATATATCGATTTATTTTTAGAGTTCAGTTGTTGTTGTTATGTATAAATATAGTTGAATGAAAAATAAACTGTCATTACGAGTTTTATCAATTTTCTATATTCATAAACAAGAATATACATAGAATTAGAACAGGTTATGGGCCCAGGACGTTCGTGAGATCCTCAATAGTACTGTGTTGTTGTCAGAAACTTGGAGTTTTTCATTTTTATCACTCAGCGGTAAAAATGTCTTCTGCGCAGAGTTCTCTACTACCTATAGAGAAGTTAGAGGGGATGGCGAACTACAATAATTGGAAGTTTGCAATGCAAATGTACTTAATTCACGAAGACCTCTGGGACTACGTTTCGACAGTAGTGGAAAATCCTGATTCCAAAAAGGATGCGAAGGCAAAAGCTAAAATTTGCCTCATGGTTCAACCTTCAGCTTATTCATATGTTCGCAACGCAAAATCCGCAAAGGATGCTTGGGACAATTTGGCCAAAGCATTTGAAGATAAAGGATTATCAAGGCGATTGAGTTTACTGAGAACTCTGTTCAGCATCAAACTGAGAAGTTTTTCAAGTATGGAAGAATATGTATCGCAAGTAATGTCATTATCTCAAAAATTATCGGACATAGATGCCAAACTGGATGACGAGTTCATTGGTGTCATTCTTCTTAATGGACTGCCAGAGGAATATAGTCCAATGGTAATGGCACTTGAGAATTCAGGTCAAGCAATAACCAGCGAATTGATCAAGACCAAGCTGCTCACGGAAAATGCAAGGATGAATCATTGGATTGGAACTGATTCAGCATTATTAGCCAAAAGGACTTTCATGAAGAAGAAGCCAAAATGTTACAAATGCGGAAAAATAGGTCATAAAAAACCAGACTGTCCACAACTGAATAGTAAATCATCAGAAAAAGTCTACAAAAATGAAAAACGGAATGTTCCTGCATTGTTAACTGCACTGGGAGTTACCACTAATTGTATGGAATGGTACCTCGATTCTGGTGCGACATCTCATATGTCAATGCGAAAAGACTGGTTTTCTGAATTTGATGAAAATTTGGCTGGTTTGAAGATAAGTGTAGCAAACAATCAAATAATATGCAGTGAAGGAATGGGAAATGTTCCCATTTTTGTAAATAATGACAGACATTTCTCATGCTGTTAACTACTTGAGTCAGTTCAATACAAGTTATACAGACGAACACTGGAGAAAGGCGAAGAGGATATTGAGGTATATCAAGGGGACTATCAACTACGGCCTTTTGTACAGGAAGTCTTCGATGGAAATTGAAGGGTTTGTCGACGCAGACTGGGGTGGAGATGTCCAAAACAGAAAGTCTTATACTGGGTTCGTTTTCACGCTAGCTTCAGCAGCTATTTCGTGGGAAAGTAGGAAACAAAGAACAATTGCCCTGTCTAGTACGGAAGCGGAGTACATGGCAATATCTGAAGCAAGTAAAGAGGCAATTCACTTGTCTAGAATGTTGTCAGAACTAATTGGTGAACTACAAAAACCAATCACATTATGGAATGACAATCAAAGTGCTCAAAAATTATCCATCAATCCTGTTTTTCATAACCGAACCAAGCATATCGACATCAAATATCATTTCATTCGTCATGCTATTGAAGAAAAACAAATTTGTTTGAGATATTTGCCAACGGAAAATATGGTAGCAGATATTTTGACCAAAAGCATTGGTGGTCGAAAGTTTCAGCAATGCGTTCGAGATATGGGTGTATTAGATCACGGAGGAGTGTTGAAGATTCCAGAGTTCACGACTTGATCTCATATCACCTTATATATCGATTTATTTTTACAGTTCAGTTGTTGTTGTTATGTATAAATATAGTTGAATGAAAAATAAACTGTCATTACGAGTTTTATCAATTTTCTATATTCATAAACAAGAATATACATAGAATTAGAACAGAATTAAATCGAACTTCTGAAGTAGGTAAATGACAGATGATATTTCAGAAGAGCACTTACTTTATATAAACCGACAGCCAGTAAGGCTGAAAGTGAAATATCACTAAGAAGTCGAACTGCTATTTGCCGGAATATGTTGACACTGAACTGAATACATGAGAATAAATGGCAAAAAAGCAGCTGCAGATTACCTCCTGGGAAGAAAAAATTTCACTTCACGAGCAAGTACCTGACGAAAAATAATCATGCTCTAAATCATTGTCACTGAACAATATTATTCTACTCGACTCTTCAAATTATATTAAATAGCAATCTGAAAAAAATCTGCCCTCTATCAGTATTCATACTACTACTTCCTTCAGTTGTTCATGCAACTTTTTGAAAGCATCTGGTGACAGTGCGTTGAATTTGTTGTTCAGGTAGTTGACCTTCTTTAAAAAACAAGAAAGACAACTTTTCTAAATACAATGCTAGCAGTTCTAGGACATTATTCTTATCCATGAAACCGCTCATCGATAAAATGTCATTGTTCATCACTGACCTGTCGCATTTTTCTCCACTGACCCCCGGTTTGCACTGGCACTTGCCTTCTGCGTTGCACTGAAGACTCCTGGAGCCGACAGCGTGGCAATCGCAGGGGATGCAGAAACCGTCCTCCCTCATGTAATAGTTGTCCCTGCATCTCTCACAGTTTGGTCCATCCCGGTTGGCGGTGCAGTCCAAGCAATGACCACCGTGACCCGTTTGTTCGTACAGTTTCACGTTGAAGTAACACCGGTTGGAGTAGCCGTTGCAGTTACATTCTGGAAGAAAAATGAAGGTTGGTGGCCGATTTTTTAATCGAATGTTGAGACACCTGGCTGCCAGCTAAGTTTGTAGTAGTTGAAAAACAGGTTTTGATTCATTATTATGTTATTACAAAAATAATTATGATTTTGAATGTGTGCGGGAGAAAAACTCTATTGTTTGATGTTCACTAGACAGTTTACAATACAAAAAATGCTACACGTGTTTCTTATACAATAGTTTCTTGAGGCGTGCTATAGTACTACCAAAATGCCTGGAGAAGCTATTGTATAATGAAACAGGTGCAACGGTTTTGTAAATTTTCAGAGAAGATCACATATTGAAGTGTTTTTAAATTACATTATTATCTGCAAATGGTGGATTCAGATGCCAGGAGTAACGATTCCTACAAATTTAAGTATCACGATGCTAGGAATTATCATCAGTAATAATCTCTAATGGAAGAACCACGTGAGATCCATAGCTGAAGGTGCTTCTCGGAGCTTGTATTTCTATTTCGCGCAAAGGAATATTTCACTTCTCATCAGCTTCTAATGATTTGCAAAGTACAGATATTAGACTACAGGCCTATCCAAAAAATGGATGGGTCATATGAACCACCAGATGACGTATATAGGACGATATAAGAGCATAAATAATAAGATTCAGCACTATGCCGTCACTTGTAAGCTGTCCAACTGAGTGCTGGTGCGAATTCAAAAGTTCAGGTAGAGAGAGTAAATTTTGGTCATATATTTTTGTACGGCATTTTTACCCTCTATAGATCCATAAAAAATAATAAGAAAGCGCGTAGTGCCGTAAAAAAATGGTGCGCCACAAAGTCGGTAAATTTTTTGGATTTTTTGTCAATTTCAAGGGTAATTTGGTCATTTTATTATGTACGGCATCAGTTCCAAACTGTTTCAATACAGCTTCTAATCCATTATTCCGCAATGCCGTACAAAAATCATGCAACAAGGGGAAAAATCGAGGGTTGCAACCCCCTCTCTTTCTGTGGTCCGGGGGGTGATTTGAAACAACATGAAATTAATTTATTTTCAATCAATTTATTTCATGCATAGATAATATTTTTTTACATGCCGTACATTACCGTTGGTCCCAAGGTTTGTAGGGGAAAAAAACTTAGAGAAAAATCCATAGAACGAAAAGTAATAAAAATCCATATAACGAAATGTAAGGTGAAATTCATGACGATATTTTTTTATACGGCATTCAGATAGTTTATCTGTACTTAATGCAATAATTTATAAAAATTTAATGCCGTACAAATCTGAAAGTTCATAATAATACCATCGACCTTGTTACCAATAAACTATGGATGGATTCTCAATGTCGGTCGGTACGATTTCGACTGGTTCCACGGTGAGGAATGCCCCCAAAAAGTCAGTGACATAACGGAACCGGATGAGGAATCAGACGAAGAAATTGATGACGTCACTGGTAAATAAATAAATCTTTACAAAAACTCATTCATGTTTCAGAAAATGATAGAGAAGAAAATTCGGACGTCGATGAAGACATCGATTCCGATAACAACTCAGCGGCTGATTCCGATACTGAATAATTTAAATAAAACCTTATTTTGTATTATTATCTTTGAATATATGGAATTTTTCTAAAAAGTAGTTGTTTTATTTATTCACATCATTACAATGAAACATGGTAGCGTCATTTTCATCAGCCTAAAAGATATAGTCTGCATTAAAATGTACGGCATCATTTTTTCCTAATTTATTCATTTTAATACTATTTGAAACAAGTGAAACATATAGAAAATTTCAATACACTATTAATCTATAAATATTTGAACTTTTGCAAAAACTAAAAAATTTCAAATTTTTTATTTCTCTATATTTTTTTTTAGAACAGTTTCTTGTGAACGGCAATACTGCAATAACGATTGTATTTTACAATATCATGTTAAGAAAAAAGTTGCCGTACAGAGTCAAATGATTTTACAGCTTTATAAATCACGTATACCATGAAATGAAGATAATCATTAATATATATTCAAATGAACAAACATTTTTTGACGGCATTATTTTTAATAGTACTTTTGAGTGCTACGTAATGTTTTGGAACCGAAGCCGTACTTTTTCAAATCACCCTCCGGACCACGGAAAGAGAGGGGGTTGCAACCCTCGATTTTTTCCCCTTGTCGCATGATTTTTGCACGGCGTTGCGGAATAATGGATTAGTAGCTGTATTGAAACAGTATGAAACTGATGCCGTACATAATAAAATGACCAAATTACCCTTGAAATTGTCAAAAAATCCAAAAAATGTACCGACTTTGTGGCGCACCATTTTTTTACGGCACTACGCGCTTTCTTATTATTTTTCATGGATCTATGGAGGGTAAAAATGCCGTACAAAAATATATGACCAAAATGTACTCGCTCTACCTGCACTTTTGAATTATCACCAGCACTCAGTTGGACAGCTTACAAGTGACGGCATAGTGCTGAATCTTATTATTTTATGCTCTTATATCGTCCTATATACGTCACCTGGTGGTTCATATGACCCATCCATTTTTTGGATGGGCCTGTAGTCTATATGGCCTGTCTTGTAATATAGTTCTCATGTATGGGGCTCGGCACCAAAACATTCATTGAAACTTCTTGATTCTATTCAGAGAATGGCAATCCGCCTTGTTGATGATTCTTCGCTCATGTATTCTTTCAATTCGTTGGACTATCATCGCAGATGTGTAGGAGTCTTGTTTCTTCTCTTCTAAAGATATTTTCACAGCTGGTACTTTTGAATTTCCGTCAACCTTTCCATATTTGGCAGTATCAACACGGATAACCCGACGAGTGCGTTGTTGTTGTTGTGAATTTGAAGACTTGTCAAACCTCTCTTGCTCAGGGATCTTTTTTCAATGGAACAGCTGAAACTCCTTGTCGAGGGAGGTTTCCTTCTTGAGGCTTAAAAACTTCAAAAATTCGAAACTAATGCTGATTCGTATATCTTGTCTCTTGCTTCACACGGTCTTCTTTGAGCAATACAGGGCTTCTCTTTCATCTGAATCTTTATATCATATGAAAAATTCTGAAATATAGATATTAAAATTGTTGCATCTTCGTTATTGAATTCATCAGCACTTTGGTCACTGAGTTGGATTCCACATTTCCACCTTAATATAATGTCTGTTGTTCACATGATTTATTTGAACTTGAACTTTTTCGCATATTTTTGATTTGTTTATAACTTATTCATTGAAGACCATGCAATAATCGATTTCTTTCCACAGCAAATCCATTCTTAGCTCATTTTCTTTGGCATATTTAAATATGGTAATTCGAGAGGGCCATAAATGTTTATATATAAGAAATGGGTTGGCCCTTTGTCAGCGTAATGAACGAAGCATATATAAACGCTGCTCCCACAAATCCACTACCCACGCACGTTTAACATTCTCTTTCTTTCCGTTGATTCTCAGCGTGTGTTTTACCTGTCTGAAGAGCTACGATGAACAATTATTTTCAATACTCTTCATGGATTTCGAGACAGACATTTATTATACTATGGGAAACGTCGTATTACTTGTTTCTCAATGTAAAATGAGTGCTGGTGGAGGCGCTCTCTCATTTGAATATTATTAAGAGGGTATACCTAACTCGCACGAACAAATAGTAGAATGTGACAGGTCACGTCGTGACTGGGGACTTTTCTCTAAAACTCAAAGTTATCTACAAAGATGAAACTCAGTTGTATTCAATCTAAAAATAAAAGGGATTTCTCCTCTCTCTGAGGGTAAAATCACAAAACATATATCAGTTTCTCAAATCGAATTGAAATATTGGTACTAACAAGAAACTACACGCAATTGATCTCGGTGTGAAGCTTTATAGAGCGGGCGGCAGTGACAGACTTTTTGGAGCAATTTTTTACAGTCAGGGGTTGTGATTTGATGTAGTATCTTCTGTTTGGAAGAGCGTTTGATATTTTGCCTAAGATACTGAAAATTCATCCAGGTAGTCACAAATTAGTAGTCTTCAATTTAATGTTACACAGAGCATTCTTGTTACCTTGTCTGCTGATAATTTAGATAGGGGAAAACAAACTATAAAGATAGGAAAAAAATTTTCAACGCAGAAACAATTCAGAAGTTAGTCAGAAAACAAAATCAAGACAAAGAAGGAAGAATCATAAATCAGAAAAGTAACCTTGAAATATTTTGGACGTGGACTGCAAAAGCGTTCATGTGGGACAGTGAGGCGGAAAAAAATTTCCAAAACGGTATGCGGAACACGAAACATCTTTCGAAATAGGTGAAGATGATGCGAGCTTTCGAAACCATTCCATGGAATTCAATCACAAAGTCCGGAATATAAGCGACACAGAAATTTTGCACTATATGAGCAAAGGGTTGAAACTCAATTATGTAGAAGCCTCAGGAATCCATATACATTGTGGATGCAACCTACTCAATTATCAGGTGAACTTAGTCTATTTGCCAATAAACATACCCAAATAATCTGTACATAAACATAATTTGAGAAATTTATATCATTAACAACTATAAGTCCAACCATGTATTTTCTGTACATCAGGTCAGTTTATAGTATTCGTTTGATAAAGTCTGTATAGGAAGAAACTGCAGAAACATCAATTACAAATATAAGTGGTATAAAAGCATAGAAAGTCTTATTTTCGTTACCACATCAATCAATTTATAAAAATATAGGTATATCAAAAGTAATAATATAGTTCACACTCACTTGTTCCCGTATACCAAGGTATCATCCCATCCCAAATGGTACATGTTGACATATTCCAATTGACCACGAAAACAATCAGAAAATAGCACAAAAATTTAACATTCATCTTTCCTTATACCAAGCAATCTCACAAAATATACTTGATCATCGTACAGACGAAGATGACGTTAAAAGAATAATCTGACTACGGTTTTCACGAGTTAAAGACAAGAGCTGATGCGGCTCTAAAGAACGGCCACGAACAAATACCGAAAATCAAGAGATGCGGTGTTACTTATACAAGTTTATGGGCATGAAGATCCACTTGTTGGAGTCTGTGCCGCACCAAAGGGATTTGTATTATCTTCGTGAGACAATATATTAGGACATTCATTCATTAAAATCAACACGCAACATATAAAAAATACATTTCCATCTTTAAAGGTCATAAATTCGTGGTTTCTATGATGAAATTTTTCAGATACTAGCCTTTTAGATCTGCTATGGCAGTTGTGTTCGGAGCAGCAAGTCGACGATGAAGTGAAAATTAAACAGAACAATATAGAATCATACCACTTATTTACATTCCACCCCTGTCAGGAATAATGATCAGTGATAGATTAGCTAATTGTTGTTTGTATGATTCGCGAAAAATAATACTGGAAATTGAAAATACATTTGAAGACTAGATCAAAAAAAAGGAAAATTTGCAAATGAATCCTCAGTGAATTACTTCAATACTTTTGGGGAGGAAAGAAAAAGTACGAAATTGTAAGAACTGCAGCAAAAAATACATCGGTCACAGATGGAGAAATAAGAAAACTTGTTGCTCAAAATGTTCGATACAAAATACTTTTGAAATATCAAAAAAATTCGTATCCGTAATATTTAAATATTAGCGATATGATCAGTGGACAAGGACCGATATCTAGTATCTCACTAGACCATGGTTTCCCAATCAATGGGTCCGCGACCCACTGGTGGATCGCGATTGAATTTTCAGTGGGCCCTAAATGCCAAAATAAAATGGACATATCAAACTCACAGAGATTAAAAATAACTCGAGTCGAAGTTAATGTCAAAACTGTAATGGCGAAACGTGTTGATGTAGTTATTTGATTGAGTGTTGAAAATTGTTTTTTATTTGAAAAATCCTTTTTTTTTCGAGTTTAACTTTTTTTAGATAGGTGGTAGTCCAGACAACTTTGGGAACCACTGCAGTGGAGTAATTCGAGGGCGGATTTATTTAGAGATAGAATCAGCGCGTGCGCTCTCGAGTCCGACCAAACAGGATTGGACGAAAATAATAAAAATATGTTTAACAATATAACACGCTGCTGCGATTTAGTACAGCTTATCGCTTATCTAATCCATCTTGGCACAGAACTACTGACGTATATGCCCAGCAATCTCTGTGAAGTATAGTAAGATGAAAAAAACACAAATTATATGTGTTTACTGTGTTGAAATTTATTCCTAGTAGGTGTTTTTTCTTTCATAATGGACTGGACTAACAATGTGTAACTGGAAAAGTAGCTGATTTTGTGCCAGGGTGGATTGGAAAAGCACTCAAATCTTTTTTCAAACAGCAGGTCCTGTTTATTTATTTATTCACCTCCAGTTCTCGTGAGAATACAATTGAATCAATTTTTTATCATTGTGAATCCTAGATGGTCATCCCTACAAAATGAAGGACTATATATTTTCTCACTACTACTTCAGTTTTGATGTGGGTTTCAAATGAGAGAACAAGTCCGTCACTGCCTGGCGGATCGTAGAGTCTATACAGTCTACAATTGAATACATACTTTGGGTTGGCTTTATTGAAATCGAAGATAATAATTATGTTGACTAGAAGCTAAAAAATAATTCTGTACGTTCTAGGTAGTCATCGCCGAGGTCATCGCAGCACTTTCCTCATTAATCTAGGAAATTGATCAGACAAAAAAAATCGTTCGGTGTAGCGAAACTGGGTCTGATATGTAATAAGTATGTTTAATGATAAAGCGGCTGACTTGATAAAGAGTTTACTCGTCCAACGATATCATTTTTTTGTCTGTCAAAAGTACTTGAAGGTCACTGAATCTGGGCAAGAAAGCTATCAACCTATATTGTAAATTCAACTTGTCTAACCTAAAGGTGCACTTACCCAACCTCGAACTAATCCATCCTTGTAGGTCAACTTTCAGCTTTCAGTACAAATGACCATTATCTTGATTTTCAAAGTTCAACTCGATTTTTTTTCACTTAATTCATTGATCAATTCTTTCGGGGCAGTTTCGACTATTTACACAGAAGGTTGTTTGATACATGTTTGAAAATTACTATTACCGACCCGCGAGAGACCATCAGATGATGGAAACCGTTGTGGGGAAAGAGAAGTACCGAATTCACAGGAACTATTCATTTCCCACCCACAGGCAAATACTAACCAATGTGCCTGATGCAGTCCTCCTACACTATTTGTTTTAGAATTTCCAGCTGAACAGAGGCACAGGATCATTGAATGTACTCAGAGCACATGGGTCCCGAACCCAATGATCACCCACCCAATAATGATGTACTCACGTTTGCACTCGTGTGCGTCCTGCGCTGTCGCCCTTCCCCAGGGCGCGTCGTTGTAGAAGGGCAGGCACTCGTTGCAGTCGGGGCCGGCGGTGTTGTGCTCGCACTTGCAGACGCGCCTTTTGGACCCGTCCACCGACGTGGACGCGATGCACTCGGAGGCGTGGCCGTTGCACTTGCAGCGCGCCCCCACGGCCACGTCGGCGATTGCGTAGAAGTACGACTTGAGCACCTGGTCGTCGCCGAAGACCTCGTCTCCGAAGGTGTTCAGCCGGTCGAGCGTCACCATGATCTCGGTGGCTGTCACCCATTCCTGCGAAACGAATGAAAATCAATAGTTTTATCTGCGACGAACGTATCTCGGAATGGTTTCAATATCCGGCGGGGGATTAGCCAAAAGAGTAGTTAGTTTTCCCGCCAAAGGTATCTAACAAATGGTATCGAAATTGGTTGAAGGATCATGTCCAAAATTCCTTTTGGTAATAAGTTGGTATTAGAGATGGAACAATATATATACACATTTTTGGATTCTGCAATGAATTTTACTTATACTTACAATACACTGCCCTTTTCCTTCTATCTTATAAATAGCTTTGATGTAACAATTATCTTTTAAAGATTTTGATTTTATGTCATGGTTAATTATGTAACGGCATTATCGTGGCTCAATGAATCATTCAGGAAGGCTCCTCTTTTAAGAACATTTTGTCAGTACAATTCGAGTAGCTTGTGTAAAAACATGAAAATCGCATTTTAAATGAACTACTGAATACAGAACTGAGTGTTCCATTCGAAATTTCAAAGTATTGGCAATTTCTCGTAATACTAATAAATGTTGCTGAAACTAATTTTTACCTAATGAGTCAAACTTGTAATTTGTAATGCTATAGAAACCACCACATTCACACCATGAGAAACAAAAAGTTACAGTTTCAATAGAATGCTTTGCAGATTACTGATATTCCTCTTTCAGAAGACGACTTTCAAAATGGACTGAAATGTGTTAAGCAGATTGCGGTTAACAACAATTATTATGTGAACATCGTTGACTATTCTGTTTGAGAAATCACAGAATCAAGCCATGAATCAGGTCTATTCAATCATAAAAAATTATAGTGAACGCCATAAGATATTGACCAACGTAGGCGAATACATCAATAATATTGCTCAGTTTTTATAGAATAAAGAATTAAACATAGCCTACAGAACGGATAATAGTGAGTTAATACATTGAAAACAATAAGGAAACTTCAGTGTAAGAAAAATCAGGAGCAAGAAACACACGTTAACACGTGTGGTTCTTGTCCAAACTTAATATACGTCAAAAGGATAGAGCTTTCACTAAAAGAATGAAGGAGCATAGACGTTGTTTTCAATCAAAATGCACATTTGCAAATCATCTTCTAACTGAAAGCCATGAATTCAATCATGACTATGATGTATTGCATTTGAATCATTCTCCATTAACTTGTTTCCTTAGGACGAAATGTGAGTCATTAGGATCATCTAACAGGTGAACCCAGGCAATTTGTGTAATCAGTTTTTTCCAGAAGGTTTGTTGATAGTAATCAAGATATGGTCTCATGTAAAAAAACATTATCGGATCGTTGTAGTGCCACAACACGCCTGAAGAACCTATCGTATAGTGAAACCCGTGTGATAGTATTGTAAACCAAATAGTGAAAATAACACAATGTGTTCTTGGATCACGATACGGTAATTGATTATCCTTTGAAACGAAACATTTTGATTTTTCCAACGTGGAGATCATTTTGCCACCACCAATTACGTGCACGTATGCAATTTCAACTCCAATTCTAAATTTGACTCAGACTGACAAGTAATGTCGAATTGAAGCTCCTCATAAAGATAAGAGCTTGTAAGAAATCAATAAAATGGTGCCAGGCATTGCATTCAGCGCTCGTTAAAACTCTCAGTATTTACTTTCTGTCACTTGAAATATATCCAAAGGAAGCTTTAAAATAATAACGACAGTTTGCGGGATAGAAATAATAGCTTTTCTCGGAATAATGTTTCCGGTTGACACGCGACAAACAGATTACACGGAAAAATCTATTCAATATTCAGTTCTGTCCTTTTTGGATGAAATATTTCACGTATCTTCAACCCGAAATAAGATATAAATCTCTATGATCAGGGAAAATGATGAAAGACCAGACTTGAAATCATGTAATAATAATATTATTGAGAATAATGGGACCATATGTAACAGGTCTACAAAATACTGTGTTTTGGACAAGTAGACAAAATTCTAGGATTAGCCATATAAGCGTTGGTTAGCCAATTTTTTGGCAACCGTGTAGAATAACAAATCAATGAGACATTCCTTCATTGAATTTATTTGTAGAACAAAATATGAATTCTTATTTGTAATACCTCTATGTTGTAATTCGAACAGAAGATGGGTACAAACAGAAATATTCTATTTCTTATTTATATCAATATTCATATGAGAATTTGAGCAACAGCTTATATTGAGGGGATTCGATTTGTCTTAAATGCTTTATAGTGATAACGATATGATTTTTCCTGGCCTAGTCCAGAAAGTACGTACTTTCCGAACTAGGTCGGAATAATGCTACTTTCTCAAAGAAAAAACAATCGGGAAGTGAGAACATCACGGACTATTGCCTAAAAAACATGTTTAATGCAGCGAGAGTGAAGGCTGTGTTTTGTTTTAACAAAAAATGCAAATTTTTGGAATAACATGGAACTTGAAAAAACACTTTTTTGCTTGGGAAAAGTTAACACCCTTGCAGATACGGTAAAGATTATTCAACTTCAATGCAAGAACAGTTTTGAATTTATATAGAGGAGTGTCTTCAATTTTATTTCTCATCATGTTGTGCTGAGGAGTAGTGAGACCTTTTTACAACACTTTGAATAGAATAATATCAGTAGATTGTGACATGAGTCATTTTTGGCACCCGAGTACAGTATTACGCTAATTTCACGAATGATATAGTCTTGCATGTGTGAAATATATTTTAAATACTCTTCTGAAAAAATTAGAAGGCTACTCAAAACTAAAATAGTCAAATACAGTAGGGTAAAATTGATTTTTTATTGGAAATTTTTCCAAAGCAGAGCTTCAAGCCATGGATGTGTTACATTACAGCAAACATTATCAATAATTAGCACCATTAGACGATAAGTACATTTTTACTAAAACTATTTTCGAATTATTTCTGTTGCTGTCTTTTCGAATCATGTTGTTCCTGAGCCTTCATAGCTTTTTATACAATCCCTTCTATTCAGAGATCACTTTTATTAACACTACTCTCAAGTAAAACTGTACACTTTTACCATCATTATTTTTAATACGTTGGTATTACTATCATTATTCTTGCTTATTGCATGTTGCACTCAAGATAAGAACTACAAAATGTTGAGAAACATGTTTGCCTGTAGGTTTCCTTCAAATTTATTAATGAATAATTATTTGTAAGAAATACTTCTGCTGTATTCTGTAAATTTTTTCCTGTAAAGGGTTTCAGAACAGGTACACGTGTTCGACAATAAACAAATTTTCGCAGATCTTGAAGTTTGGTATCTTTCATATTGATCTGCAAAAACTCTATACTCTTTCTGCGGCCATGTACAAATAATTCACAATGAATCTCAAAGCAATCCTCCTAAATACTTCGGTAAAATCAAAATTTCTAAAAAATTTTTGTTCAACGCCGCCTTATTAACGAAAAAGAAGAAGCCTGTAAGATTGAAATAAGTTGAACATGTAGGCCACCACCCAACACTCTCACTAAACCAAATTTCAGAACACCGTCTGAATCATTCCATCAACTCTCCAACTTGACATTAACGTATTGGAAATGTCTTGTGATCCACCCTTCCAAGGCTTCTACGACTAGATAATTTGGACTCTTCATAAAGCAATTCAGCATTTTCCGCCGTGCGTGCCAGAGGCAAATCCCAACACCAGGCGTGCTAGGTTGTGAAACCTCATCGCGAATCAATTCGAATTATCTGAACTCTACACCAGCTTCAATTTTCAGCTATCTCGAACGCTTTGTATCAGGCTATCGGCAACTTTGTAACAAACGAATCGCGTGCAACGACTGTGCGATAGGCGCTTCCAAGTTTCGTAAAATATTATGTCTGTGCACTTCTTTTTTAGAACGCCGAGCTCATTCCTACACCAGTCACGGATATTCCTACACCCGAAGTGAACGCAATCTAGGTGAGTGCTAAAAAGTGAAATTCTATTTAGGAAAGTGATTTTTGGCTTTTTCTTCTCCAAGTAAATGCGAAAAGAAAACAAAACTTCTGTAAAACAAGTAACATCAAATATTCAACAAACATTCTCCGTTCATATGTGTAAATCATTATTACTTGTTCAAGTCATTCACAAAAAGGAAGAAAGAGTTCATCCAAAACAGCTTCTTTCCTGTCTAGATAGCCCGAAAGGCGCTGGATCACACAAAATCAGTATTTCTTTCTCAATCAGTACATCTAGAACTCCAAACTTGAACCAAATAGATATCATTCACAGGATATTTCTACACAAAGTGGTTTGAAAAAAAATTATTCAATGGGATAACATTTTTTTCTTGAATTCAAGTAAACTTGAGAATGAAATATCATCCCGATGAATACTTTTTTTGCTGACTACTGCCTATTTGTATAGAAATATTCTCTGAATGGTAACTGTTTGGTTCAAGTTTAGAGTTCTTGTAGTACAAATTAAGCACAATAAGGTGATTTCTATGTGATACATATCTAGGTTGGGAAGCAGCTTTATTATATGAACTCTTTCTTATTTTTTCTGAAAGACTCAAAGGTTTGAGGCTTCAAAAATGAAGTACGAGTGGAAATATGCAAAATACTTCTGAATGATTTTTAAATATTTTTATGTCGACTTTTCATCCTTTACATCTAGCAAAATAGTGATTATTTAAGTGTATGCTTGAGGCCAGTAATCCAATAGCATTTGTTTGATCGGGGGTTATAGCAACAAGTTTACTTGGAAAAAATGTGTGCACATGCATGATTTTTGAAATTTTGCTTAGCACATGACTCGAGTGTATAAAATGATAATAACAATTCATCCACAATAAATCTCAATAATACAATCTCAAAATGATATGTGAATGAATATTTGGATCTTACGGAGTTATTACACTTCAAGGAATATGTATTTTATTGAAGAATCAATATGGTGCTGAAAATAACTGATCTGATAATATTATAACATTTCAACAATGAATTAAAATGACAGTACAATCAGCCCATTGGCAGTAACATAGAAAAGTTTAATTTTATAAGGTTCACGAATTGGGAGTTTCGATAATCCATTTTTTCACCAGTTTTTTCATCAAAATATTTTAACTTTGTTATTTTAAATTTGATTCCTAAGAAAGGATAATTTTTGTAAATTTCCGAAATTTTTCAAATAATTCTGAAACTGCTACTTATGACAGTATATCATAATTTGTTTGAGATTGAACTAAATAAAAATAAATCATATCTATATGTTTTTTACTGAAATATTCTGAACAAATTTTAATTTTGTCAATTGGGGGCGTAATTTCTTTTTTAGATTATTAATTTGGAAAATTTGCAAATTTTATTTCAAATGCTTGTCTACCTTGATACCTTAATATTTGATGGGTCGAATTCTTATATCTGAGTCATTTGGTTTTATGGCTTCAAGATTGGGTAAATGATTCCTTCAGAAAGTAAAGAGGAGATAATGTGATTTCTCGAAATTTTTATTACTATTATGTTATAATTATAATATATTTTCAAAGCCATGTTGAGATCATTTGTTATCTGCCTTGAGGAAAATAATCTAATAATAATAATAATAATAGGTCTTTATTTCCCAAAATATTGATCTGACAGAAGAACATAACCTTAGTAAGTACACATCAACAGATTCATGGGAAATCGACGAAGATCAGGTGGTCATGCATCATGTACGAAGTATCAAGGCACAATCTCTGTTATTATTCTTAAGCCATCTCTAGTTAATATAAGAAATTCTAGAATTTTTTTCGAAGATGTGACACGAAAAGTTCATCTACTTTCGAAAATATAGTTCACAAATCAAGATTCTTGAAATTTACTCCACCATGAACACACAAAGCCAAAAAACACTCATCTATTGCTTTCCGGGCCTGAAAAATTAACTCACGCCCTATCTCCTTCGTAGCACCCCATCGAGTCGACATGTTCGCCCTTCAAAACTACCTGTCAAACGCCACCGACGACAGCCGTCCCGTCACCAAAATGGACGATGACGAGAACCAGTTCATCGTCGACGACGTGAGCAAGATCGTCAAGGACACCATCGAGGCCGTGCTCAGCGGCACCTCCTACCAGAAGGAGAAGGTGAACCAGTGGAGCGCCAGCGTGTCCGAGCAGTGCCTGAGCGCGCTCAGCAAGATGAAGAAGCAGTTCAAGTACGTGGTGACGTGCTCCATCATGCAGAAGACGGGCGCAGGGCTGCACACCGCCAGCTCCTGCTACTGGGACAGCGCTACGGACGGGACTTGCACCGTCCGGTGGGAGAACAAGTCCATGTACTGTGTCGTTACGGTGTTCGGGTTGGCCATCTGAGGAACTGGGTTTCTTATGGATTTTCCCTTTTTCAAATTTTAGCCTTGTCAATGGTGATTGTGGAACAAGTTCGATATGTATTTGGCTCGTCGTGGACTGTATTTCACTGTTATATGCCAGCATTGTCTTTCATTAAATACTGTGGTACGTTCTGAGCTCTTTCTTTTGCTGCTAAATTACCAGCTTGCGATTAGTAATAGTATATCACGTAACGATACATATGAGTAGCCTATCACACATAAGCGAAAATTGTCAGCACGAGGCTGTAGCCGAGTGTGGCAATTCAAAACAAATCATTGGTGAGTGCACGTAACCAGCCTTATCCTCGAGTTGCGTACTTTTACTTTTTATTTGCTTGTGAGGTGATTTCTGCTGGTGTAGCAGAAATTTCTTTGATATACTTCATCTTCAATGATCAACAAGACTCTGGATTACAGCAAGTAGGTAAAACAATCACTTGCTTCATGGATATAACTAGATACAGTACCAATGCACGAACTCTCAAACACAAATTTCCTAAAAATATCATTTTTAATTCAAAAAACATTCGACATAGTCAATGGGCATACAACTGCTTCCCAGGCAAATACCACGAAGGGCATTGAAATATTATTGAGTTGTTTTCTGACAGGTGCCAGCCAAAACCTACTGTGCAGGTAATTTGAGACTGGTCCGAACGAATTGTTCGAAGGATGATATGATTTTTAATTCAATTATACCGAGAATTTGAAACGAAAATTTGCTATATCTGTAATTTGGGCAATTAAATGTAGTCATTAGATCAAATTTATTAGATCAAATGTTACATGGTCCTATCACTTTAAAAAAACAATTCCGGAAGCGGCCTTCATCTATTCAGAATACATGTATTCTAAATGAGCCATTACCTCACAGTTGTCTAATATGTAATGAATGGTATGACATAGTTAGGAAAAGTATTTATCTCGACGTGGTGGAATTAAAAATTACCATTGAACCAATCCAATTCAGTTGATAGTCTTTTCACTTATTTCTCGATAAACCACTGTGTGAATGTCATTAATTTATGGTTGTTGAATATTTTATTGGATTTTTGGGTTTTTCACCAACTACAATTTGAAAAAATGAAGGATTCCTAGTGTGGAAGGGGAGACTAATTTAATCATCCCCGAAAATTTGCTGCGTTATTAAAAACATTTCCTTCCAAATGAAACACGAACTGCTAGTCAGTAACTTCTCTTTACCTTTCAGAAAAATACAATATCTGCTTGTTTTTCAAATTAAACCTTGTTTTGCATTTTATCATTGTACTGGTGCTTGAGGTGGGTGAATTGGAAAATTCAATGTGTTTTTGGCGCTTGGGTGGACTATATTTCACTCATATGCCAGCATTGCCTTTCATTAAATATTGTGGTACGTTCTGAGCTTTATTTTTTGCTAGTAAATCAACAGCCTGCAGTTTGTAAGGTATTTCTTTCGACGAAGTTGAAATTGCTGCTGTATAAATCCACAAGATAGTTTTTTCACATAATCATATTATCAATTCGAAAGTAATTCATTGTTAGGTGCTTTCGGGCTTCTGAGCCGTGGTCCACAGGTTTCAAGGCCTGACGTTGATGAAGGGTGACTCATCATCTGAACCACATCAGATCAAAGCCTCGCTGCAGAGAAGTATACTTCGACCATTGCCGCATCGCCTTTGAGAATGTCTGCCGCAGATGCAGACGAAACGTCAGGCCTTAAAACCTGTGGACCACGGCTCATAAGCCCGAAAGGACCTAACAATTCATTAGTTACCGGCCGTGAAAGTCTTCAATCTTTGTTAAAAGTTATTATTTTGTGGGGGGGCAGAATGCATCGTTGTCGAGAATGGAGGCAGCTTCTTGAATTTTCTTTTGAACCAGTGTTCCATCATGCGAATGAAGACTCAATAAGGAACATTAAAGCAAACGAAATTAACAAATAACTTTTTTTATGCTCGTTTTTGTAAGAATCTCAGATGTTTGACAGAGTTTACAGAACGAGCAAGAGACAAAAATATTCATAAATCAGTTTTGTTAACGTTAAGCAGATTTAGCTTGCGAAACGTTAACGACGATAAATATTTTGATACATGTTAGTTCTTCTATTTTTTTGTTGTCAAGTTTTACGAGAAGTTGTTGACTAATTGAACGTGAATATTAATTATTCTTCTTCTCAGATTGTGGTAAGTTGAAAACTCAAAAAACACGAATGAAATTGTATAACTATCGGTTTTTGTCTCGTTCTATAACATCCGCACTATTCAGGTTGTAATCATTGTACCAAAATCACAGTCTTTCGTTTCTCAAAAGGATCAAATATTTAGGTACCTACTCCAAATACCGTACAGTACGCCCCTGTATTGTGCGATAGAGACTATAAAACAAAGGAGTGCTTACCTGTAGCTCGGGGCTGGTGTCGAAATTATAAGCCGATGGACGACCTTCCAGGGTACCGAAAGCGATGTTTCCGTCCTTGAGGGGCGAAATGTCAGAATATTCGGACGTGCAAAGGGCTCTGGTCTCTTCCCCTCTCCTCGTGTGGGTCATGTCAGGTAGACCATAGGTGTCACGGCAGGTGGCACTATAAGGATATTGGTTCATTATTCAGTTGTCGATTTTGCACTTGTGTAATCATTATCAACCAGGAGATTATCGGTCGACTAAAGCTTTCTTTGTGGTTGGGAACTTGCGGGTATACAAAAATAATTCCTTTAATTTCTTTGTGTTATTGATACATACATACTCCTAATTTTAAATTACAATATTCGGTTTGAAAATATTACAATCTTCCTGTGAATGTTTTCTGATGATAAGTTGTTCTCTCTTTGATGATCAATTTTCAATCACAAGTGCTTTTAATTTTTTGACGAAGGTGCTAGTTTGAATAGAACAAGTCGGTGGAATGTATGAAATACGACGTTTAGTATCCCACAGTGATATCTCAATTGGAAACTTTCGTAGCAAAAGCTCATCTTTTTGAATTTTGCGAAAAAATATACTATGTAGTAGTGACGTGATTTAACAAATACGATACACTGTTTTTACGATCTGAGTCCTTCGAGATAAACCTCGCGATAAATAATTCAAATATTCTTCAGATTTTTTTCCTGTCTGTTAATAATATATCTTCCAAGTTGGGAATATTGTTTTTTGATGGAGGATATAATGAGGATCTAACAAAAGGTACTTTATAGTGAGAATCATTGAAATGAAACAATGTTATTATTTAAGGTAGTGATAATTCAAAAGTTTAAAGGTGGATAAATACTCAGAGGAAATATACTCTCTGTAATCTCTGTTATTTCACATTTGACGAACACATTTCAGAAATGGCATTCGTAATATAGTTCCAATAATTATCGTTAATAACATTCATTAAAGTGAATAACTTGCCTATAATATTGAAAAGGCACCCAAGGTCCGTCTTTAGTGGTTTTCTTGGAGATGAAGAAGCTTTCCGGTCTCGGTGAATAGAATATGAGTCTCACGTATGTGATATCGAATGCTTTATCTGAAACAGAAATAAACACCATTACCCATGTCGCTTATTGGAACAATCATAGTAAAATAAGGGTAGGTCAAATTTGCAAAAAATCATTTTGAATGAGATAATGGATGAATAATCCAGACTCCAAACAAACAGAAAACTGATCAGTTATCCTTGAATATCACGTAGGCTTTTCGATCAGTCGTATACAAAAACGGGATTTGAGTTTCGATTGAGAAACTTAACCTATATATTTTGTACGTTTTATATTGAGATAGTGTGTGCTAACTATAAGGATGTGTCTGTCGCGTTAGCTTGTTTTGTATAACTATCTTTGACTTTAGCGAAGACTTCGTCAATTCCGATGAGTTGAATGACGTTTCGAATAGAAGACGAATAGGTTGGAATGTTTCAAAAGAGGTCTACAAGTAATTTCTCATTTCGTCTTCTTCTGAGTGAACAATTGGTGGTAATTGGCCACATTCCAACACGAAAGTAGATTGGAAACAAGTACATTTCTGAATAATTGTGAATAAAATCCATTTAATTGTCATAACAAGTTTTTCTAAAACTTTGTGGAATTTTATATTAAAGTGAGGGTTTCAATTGACGAATTCATTGCAAACTCACGTTTTTTTTTGTCATATTGTTCCTATATCACGAAATACAAACAACGTCTTTTTACATAACTTGATTTATATTTGAAATTTCAAAATAAAAAATTCTGTGTAATTTAATTCCTCCTATAAATAACTATGGATCAATCAAGTTTCCTTCATTTCTTATCATTATGGAAACGCGCAATAAAAAAAATATCGATTGTCAAATCTATAATATTTCTGTTTTACGCTCAAAATAGTATTTTTGTTTAGATGATGATGATGATATCTTGTCCTAGCTATAGTGGAGAAATAAAAAATACAGCGAACGCCACATTTGCAAGGCGTTTAGTCCCCCTACATTGTGAAGCCATTATTCTATGCTGTAAAGCAAATAGGAAGGAAAAAATTGATTTGCAGCGATATTTTCCTAGCCATGAGAAATTTTTTTTTCCATTTAATACAAGGTGTGTTTCACGCATTCACAGCAACAAAAACTTATTTTGACAGTTGTATAAAAATGTGATTTTCTATACTGATTTAAAAAAATCAACTCACCAAATTTCAGCGTCAAGTTGACCTGGTTGGGCCACTGGATCCCCTCCAGCATGGTCTCGGACTGCCACCAGGTGGGATTGTCGGGGTGCATGAAGTCCGTGAGGAACCTCGCGTCGTGCTGGCCAGGGTAGCAAATCTCGCAGGACTTCCTGATTCCCGTTACCCCCGTTTGGACGCAATATTCCATCTCACCGTTTTGTCCGCAGGTGTTGGTCGCCTCCATGAGAACTCCGAAGGCAGCGTTTTCGAACTCGGGAATGCATCTCTGAAAAAATGGAAGCGTGAAAAAATGCTTCAATGTAAAATAATATAAATAAATTGTATGAAACGTCAATGATGGTGTGCGAGCCTGAAATGGAACTGCCATTCGAATTAGAAATGAAAGTAGCAGTATCAAAATTACTGCCACAAAAGTCGAAAATAAATAATGAGAAAGAATATAAGGCCTTCGATACATGGAAATAGGTAAAAAAATAGAAGCCAGTGACGTTTCCGGCAATGTGAATTGGCAAATAATTTTTTTATGAAGAGTAAAGTGAAAGAATAGAAGTGCAAAAAAGTTTTGGTTGAATTGTTCATCTCTAGAATGTTATTCTTCAGTTTTACTGTATGATTTGTAGTTCAATGTTACATTGAAATAAAGTTCTTTATCTATTTGTTGAATAATTTTTTGGCTTCCTTCTTCTCTGAGAAGATCAAAGCCAAAAAATGATTCCTCAAACTTTATTCTCTTTACAGAAATTCCCAAGTTCCTCATTACTTTAACTACCCTTATGACAAATGAATTGGGGAAGAAATTTTTGAAAATCGAGATATTCTGACAGCTAATCTTGAAAAATCGACTAAGATCGCTATATTCGTAAACGATTCAAGGCACATGGGTTTTTGTAGGAAATTTTGCAAGGATTCAGAATATTATAATGGAATCTTCATTTCCCAGCAATACTTTTTACGTTACAAAACATAATATACAGTGGATATGTATTTTAGCTGAGATATTCCTCTTGTGAATATAATTCCATATTCATTAGAAATTTCTTCGTGTTTTTTAAATTAGTTGAAAGTGCTCGAGCAGTTGAAGAAACGAAGAGAGATAGCTCAATTCTGCGAACGCCAGCCGATTCAGGAAGGTTCATTTATTTTTGTATTATGATATGGCGGTATAGATCGAAACAAACAAATTCATCAATCAAAATGAGTACCTATTTTAGAGGATTGCTTTGAAAAAATTGATATTTTCCTGAAGAATCCAAGTTAAAGGTCTGTGAATGAAACTTAACTGGTTGATATTCAGAAATATTCTGAACGATAAGAAATGTAATCCAAAAAAGATATTCAAGAAAGATCAAATTCAAATTAACCTAAGATGAATAGTTGACATACAAGAGATTTTGTGTTCTGGAGAGCATTCACACAAGGATGTAATTAAATATTTATTTATAAAACAAAGAAACACATCATGATCCCAAATTAGAACTCAGTCGAACACATATGTTTGATTACTGTATTAAGTAACGAGGATGATACAATATGTACAGGGTGAATACAATATAAGTATCTATAGCTATTTCATACCAAGGGAGGAATATAATGTTTTTTCTCTCGTTTATTCTCCTGAGGCATGTTTATAGTCTTTTCTGATACCTTCAAGGTTGTCATTTTTTGCATAATGTCTTGAAAAATATAATGCGGCTATATGACAAAATATCAAGTAAGTGTTGCGTTCTGGTCACGACATTTTTTGAAATACAAACAACAGTTGTCATAATCTGTCACGTTAATCCTTTTGAGTTGCTTTTACAATTCGAAAACGAGTTCCAACGAAGACGAGCTGCCAAAAGATCTCGCTGAAGAGCCAGACTTGATTTTACTTCATCTCTTCCTGGTTAATTAAAGGTAAAAAAACTTGCTCGAGTTAAAAAAATTTAAGAAAAATTTTTGTTCTCGGGGATAAAAAATGTTTTTGTTCCGACCCGAGGATAAGTTATATTTTCCTCCCTTCTGTGAAGTGAAGTTTTCCAGCGAGGTAGTGGACAAATTTAATTTGTCTTTCTAGACTCTCATTCCAACATTACTCCCTTCCAGTTTTCGATCGAAACACAATATCAGTATATTTTAGTGAAATTATATGGCACACTAATCTTTTATGGTTATACTATTATGAGAAAGGTCAAGAACCTTAGCGCACGTGCAAATTCCTGCATTTCTCGCAATATGCAACATTGTATGCATAGAACGTTTGATTGTGAAATCTCCATATAAAAGGAATTTTCATTAAGCTTTGTATAGGCAAGTGAGATAATAATCAGATATATATCTCTAATTATTAAATAATTCGTATTAATGGCGATGTGATGTTTCCTCTCAACAGGTAAATGACGGATAATCTTTCAAATTTCTCAATTACTAAATTCTTTAACGAATATTGTATCATTTTGACTGTATACCAAGTATATATTAGTGGGGGAATTCAGCAGTTTATTCCGAAACGAAAGCCATTTAAAATCATCAGACTTTTCTTGTTCCAAGAATAGTAAGGAAAAACATGAAGTCTACAACAAATGAGAATTTTTCCTAATAGTTGTATAACCAAAATTTATACACTGCCAGAAGTTGTTTGGTTTGATAGCAACCTAAATGCATTTGGACAAAAAATATAAAATTTGTATGTTGAATATCGTTGCAGCAAAGATGAAAGAAGCATTTGGGGAATGTTTTTCGATTCGATGAAAATTATTCAGAAGGGATAAGGTTATAGCTACTTTTGATACGTACTAATCAGAATCTTGATTAATCATACGAGGAAAAACTTTTTTTCTCGAGTTTCAGACTAAAACTTTATATTTGGCAAGAACTCATCATACATCAGATTTTTCCACTTTTCCATCTTTTTCTCGAAATTTTTTTTGACTAATATTGATGTTACTTTCAGTGAAAACTTTTGTTGTCGATTGATTTCTCAGCCTTTGGGCTTAGCTCATATCTTTTCAGTGTCAAGCTTGATCGTTAGAAAAAACTGCTTCCTGCACGAATGTTATCTAACATTTCGCATTGAATATTTTTGAGGAACTGTCTCCGTATAACTCCAGATGTCAGGGAATATCGTCGATTTCTCGAATTTATAGTTCCTGATATCACCTCCGTACATTGAAGAGATCATAACACAGGGAACCTATGACATTCCACATACAGAGCGGTCCAATGAAAGTATGCATTCAGATTTTCTCCTTTGGTTGGAATTTGAGGAAAAAAGGTTTGGACACGCAAAGTTTGCTTCCGAAGTGGAGACATTTTCACATTTTTGCTTAAGCACTGCCTTCAAACCCATAGCGACAGGGTGTTCAGATGGTAGTTGCGGTCGAGGAAAAGGTACAGAATTATTTTTCCAATGATACTCTGTTCTATGAAATTTACCCAAACATTCAATGCAAAATCGGCATAAACAACATACACCGGATAATTTTGGTACTGGTGACAAGTGCAAATAACTTCTGGTATTTAAGAATCTGAATAACTAAACATTTCTGAATTACTTCATTTCAACAAACGTTTATTTCAGCTTTTCGTCACCGGTTCAGTTCGGTTTCTTCTTTATAACTTTGTCATAAAACATGATTTATCCTACTTCAGAACAAGCTGAAATTGGTAACCTTCATATTCAAAAAATAGTTCTGCTAGGGTTACGGCTTGCTTGTTTCAGGACTCCCATCCCGATGAGAAGATTCTTCTGGTGCTAAGTTATAAAGTTTGTCGATACCTGATTGTGCCTGATTCGTCTGTAATGTGAAACACCAACCGGAGAAACCCACCAAAACAAAAATTCATGAATATTTTATGGGAGCAAATTTATCACACTTTCAACTCTTGTTGAAGTAACGTTTCAAAAAATCAATTCAACAACTTGTTCACTTTTTCACAGAGCATCGTTACAAATAATAAACAATGAAAAATAATGAAACCTACCATTAATGCGCAAATTTTTTGATTCTTAATACTTCAAACTTATTTGTTTTTTCCATCAATAGAAAAATGATTGGGCTAATATTTCAAGCGCCGTTTGAACAATTATTCTTCGATTCGATTTCAAGAATAGGGCATCATTAGAGAGATGATTTTTATATCACTCCACCCCACTTTCCATTCCAAATTTGCCTCTCGCAGAGGGTTGAATGTATATGTTGAATAGTATGTCCAAAATTTATCCCCTTCACAATCAAACTCTACGTGTCGGAGCATTTCTGCCTCAAATTACAAACAAAAAGGATTATTAGTGTCTACCAGTCGTTGGACCACTCTGTATATATGTCACGACAGTCCTACAGTAGTTTGCAGGAATTCATTGTTATGGTCGAGTTGTGTACCAAAGTCACATTAGAAGTCGTGAGCTACTGCAGATGTCGCCATCCAACACGAATAAAGCATCAAGAGTGCACAGGAGCTGCCATGAGAAAACATTTGCGTAGACATACGAGTCTTTAATTTTGTCACGAAGCAATTAGATGATAGACCAGACGGCAGTGACATATGTACACAGTGTGCTTTCGAATTGTGAAACATTTGAAGTTGAAATAAATCGTGATCTGCTACTTCATGTCAGTCCCAGAATTCGCGTTTGGTGGAACGCACTGCATACTTCCAAAGAGTATGCCCCATGAATTTTTGTCTCACGATGAGACGAGTTCAATATATAATGGAATATTGTGAAAAGCCTCATTTTTTCGCAATACATTCTAACAAGTTCTCGAACAAGTTATCAATCACTATTTGAAACAACATACGTCCATGATTTTTTTACTTTGAGCGATGTTTCTGGGTGTAACAAATACATGGCAGTCTGTAAAAAGACTTCTATCCTGATAATTGTTTTACTCATTAAACGCAAATCTGGGTTTGACATGTAGTACCAAGCAGCGCCTGGTTATTTTTGCAGATTACGATTTGTTTAACCTCAAATTACTTTCCTTTCCAAAGGCAAATTGGAAAAAGTTGGCCCAAAATAACTGTCATATCACTGCCGCCAGGTTTATTGGCTGAGTTCACAGTTATTACCTCACAATGAAGCTTTTGTCAATTTATCCAAGAGCCATATATAGAATTTCCTATACAGTTTCAGACTAGCGTTTCTCTTTTATAGATAACATACAGTGCATGCCTTCAAAAAAGTATACATGGAATATGGAACAAGAATTCGAATAGTACAGGGTGTTTACAGACTTATAATGTGCTGCGAGTGAAAATTAGATTCATACTTATAGAATTCAGCCCGAGTATTCGTTGTTTTCACTTGAAGCTCTATAAGTACTCTAGCTCTTGCTGGAGAGGAAGTGAATATCATTGAGTTTTTAGGGAAGTGATTTCTGGCTCTTTCTTTTCTAAATCATCGAAATAAGGATTCAAAACTTCTACATTCTACAACATGAAATAATCAGCAAAGACTCTCTGTTTATATGTGTATATCATTCATAGATGTTCGAGTCATTCAAAAAAAGAAAAAGAGAGTGTATCAAATGCAGCTACTTCCCTGCCTATATGGCGCGACAGGCACTGTATCATATAGAGGTCTTTTTTCTTGCTCAATCTCAATAGCAATCACTCGTAACTCGAATCGCAGAGATACCATTCACAGGATATTTCCTCAAAAATAGAGAGTACTTAGGTGGCTAAAGCTTCGATGTTACTTCTTTTATGGAAGTTTTATTTTATTTTTGCATTGACTTGGAGAAAAAAATAACTTCCCCAAAACATCCTTCTCTCCACAAAAACAATCATCTTCCTCAGTATTGACATGAGTTTCAAGTTGAAATTAATAACGACGTTCCGATTCGACCCGTAATCGTCAATAAATGATGACTGATACATCTTAGAGGTAGGGTAGACAAAAAACTAAAATTGACGAGGTGATTCCTTTTAGCAGCAAAAGATAGGTTGTCGAGAAACTCTCTTTCGGTGAGCCGGAATTGGTTCATTTGTAGACAATAAATGGCTCAAATCTGTTTATTCGAAAAAGGTTCAGTTCCTACTTCACGTGCTTCCATGCGTGAAAGAAACGCGGTGTTCTCCCTTCGTTCGGGAGTTATGGCTCTTTGAAGTTCAGAGGTTTGACATGGAGTACCAAAGGAGCATTATCAAACCTCCTCTTCTGTAAAATATCACTATCAGAACTCAGCTGTCTCTATTTTTCAGGAGCCCATTCGACTGCCCTTTACCCCTTATTCCACTTTCTTCAATAAGGTTAAAAGAAGTTTAAAGGGTAATTTCTCCAGTCAACATATTTTTTATATAAGAAAAAGCTTCACAGTAAAATGTATCAATTTAAAAAAGCCATCAGGTGTTTATTATAAATAAAAACTGGTTCCCTTCGTAGAAAATATTTCTGAAGAATTTTATTCGATATTTGGTATAGATGTCGATATTGTTCAAAGAAATAGTGACGCCTATATACAGCTTTATAGATTTTTCAAATCGATTTCAAATCAAAAACTGAATGGTGTAGTTAAAAAATATAGCACACAATAATGCAAAAAATATCTCCCACTTGATATTTGATAACAGTGGATAATAAATGAATCGGGTTTCAAAACTGTCCCTTGTGCTACTCCAGCATAATGCCAATTACAAGAACCAAGTTTTTGTTTTGACTGAGATAGCCCCCACGAAATGTGATCTATTTTGGTTTCTTGGAAGCAGCCGTTTGGTAAATGATAATCATATGGCCCTCTGTTTGTTGTAGTTATCTCTCACTAACGAATAGAAGAAAAACGACTTGCATCTTTGAATTTGCGTAGATTTCTAACAATGTTTTACCTGAGGTCTGTTGAAACTGTCGTAGCACCTAGTCCCTTTATTTCCCAATGCAGGAGTTTGCTGGCTATCGCAACCAGAAATAATAAACACCACACTAAAAACTACAAGAATCCACATTTTGATCTCGGCACGTTTCACACAATACCCAGAACTGTACTATACCGATAATACCATCTTCAAGTGCGCATTCTTGTAAGTTTCGGAATCTATAACAAGCCTTTAGTGACGAGTCTCTGTTAATGGCCCTATTCTTGAGCTCACAAAGCGCATACCCGACTAAGCCTCGTCTTCAATCACGACTTGTGACCGAAACACTACTGAAACGCAGTGCAGACAGAGCGGCCAGATGCTTGCGGACCGAAAGCTCGGATGCTGTGGAAGATCCAGATGCCCGCACGAACGAGAAGAGAACTTTCGAATGCTGGCGGTATCATTCTTTTCTTTGAATGGGCCAGAGGCGGGTTCGCTCACCGACTAGGAAGAAGTTGAGTGGTATTTTTTGGTACTAGTTCTTTATTGAAAAGTGTTGAAGAAACTTATAAATGAGAATGGAATTGGAACAATAAATTACGATTAATGGAATTAAATTACACGGTATTCAACTCTCAAACTTTGGAAATGAATTAGCAGAAGTTAATCGAAAAGCAGTTATGAGGATAAAAAAGTCATAACAAAGAATTGAAAAAAATTTTGGGCGGACAATAAGAATTGTAAATTTATTTGATCAAAACAATTGATATTATGAAGTAACGATTATAGTAACGATCGACAAATGACGGTCGATTAAGTTTCATAGATAATCGACAGTTTGAAGTTAGATTATTATGAGGAAGAAAATAGTACCTTGTTCACCAGGTGAGAAAAGCGTTACATTCCTGGACGACTGTAAACATTATCAAGTCGAGGCGCAACTCGAGCTACACAGAGTCCAGGAATGTGTTTTTCTTACGAGGATACATACTATTTTTCCGAAAATCTTCTGGAATTCGACAAATATTATTTGATTATGGAAAAAGCGCAAATTATTTTATTAACAAATGAATGATGCTTTGAAATTCGTAATGAAATTACTTGAGTTACTGTGGAAACGTATTGAGGTTGAATTATCAAACTTGAAGTTTATATATCCAATTGCTGGTGTTCTCGAAAGTAAAATGATGAAGTGTCGATGAAATTTCTATTCCTGGGACTCCTCCAGAGCTGGTTGAAACAGTGAATACTGCTTTATCAGAATTATTGCCAAAGAAATCGAGAGAAAAGTACGTTTTATGGACTATCGCAAATAGATAATGTGTTTTCAATCACTTATGTACAACACTGACATCAATATCATTTCCTTACAATAAGGAAATCTTGACTTTTTCTTCTAGAAATCGTCTGGAATATAAAAATTTAGTAGCGATTTGTGGAAAAAGTAATTATTTTAATGCCAACTTGTCAAGAACAAAAGAACCCTAGTGATAAAACATTAAATTTGATAGGATATGAAATTTCATTTTCCATGTAAAAATAACCACTAGAGGTTGGTATTCGACTATTCTAATGTCCAATGATAGCTACAGTTGTAATTTTACAATGTGTCCGTTATTGTTAATACTCCATTTGCAAAAGGTCAAGAATAGCACCCCAGGAGTTATTATACATTATTTCGATATTTTTCCACAATTTAAATCACCATGTATAGGTTTAGGGCATAGGTCATCGAGAGTTATAATTTCTTTTGCATAAAATTTCCAAGTTGGATTTACCTGATAATCTATAAAGCTTTGAATTTTTTTCGTTTGAAAAAAAAATTATCGGTAAAATTGAAAACTTTATTGTACAAGTGAAAACTATTGGAGATCAACTACCGTAACACCAACTGATATCAATGACACACGGCGCTTGTTTCGGTAATAGAGTAAGCATCTACATGAAGAAGGGAAATAGATTAATCGAGATGCCAATTTAGTAAGCGTCGAGTGCAACTGATAATTGTTTACCATTAAGGCAATTGTTATTGAAAGTTCGAGAAACAGTCAATGTCCACGCTCACAAAATAAGGCCAATTACGTATTTTTTGAACGTCATTTTTTTGTGGTGGATCAATATTTGTTCCGTAGTTTTTTGAGTTTGTAACCTACCACAATCTGAAAAAATAAGAATCAATATTGGAATCTATACAAAATTAAAATGTCAATTACGAAAATTGTCTTTACGAGGTATTTGCATTTGAAAAGGAATTTGCCTAGAAGTTTTGAGAACGAAAGCAGATTAATTTTCCAAAACGTTAACAGATAATTATTTTTATATATATCAGTTCTTATTATTTGTTTGATAGGCAAAATTTTAGTTATACGAGAAGTTGCTGACCAATCGGAATTGTTCTATCCAGAAAGAACTGTTTTCCAATAGACGCAGCAACTTTTCGGGGCAGATTGAAAGTCTGCCCTTCTACACTTATATTAATTCTCATATTTTCAGATTGTGGTAGGTTACGAACCCAAAAAACTACGGAACAAAAAGCCAATTACGTGTTAACAATTTTTCACCCGTTCACCATAGCTTCTTGCAGCCTTTAGAATACACCAAGAAGCTTATTTTCATTCAGGTACCTCGACTAATCTTTTGATATTCATTCACACCATCTAGGTCCAAAACAGTTTTTTCTGAGCATGATGTTCTATGACATTTTATTGCTTACCAACTTTGACCAATGTTTACTTCAGCAGGCGTTTCAACTGTTTTCTTATATTAGAAGCTTTTCTTCGTCAATATTCGTCTGGACAACTAAGGAGTTTCAATTTATGTTAAAGTTTTCGTATTCGATAATCTACGAGGAGGTATTCATGTAAGCTGGAATATGGAATTAATACTTACAAACTTCGCAGAGGTTGGAGATTCACGTTTTTTTTATGGTATTTGTGAGTTTTCCATAAATATCAAATCAAACAAAATTCACTTCATTTCATTCCTTTCCACATTCAAAAATAGATAGTGTGAAAAAATACGACAGAACTCATTAGTGAGTATACAATACCACAGATAATTTGAACAGTTTTGAAGTTTCACATACAAACTCGATTTTTGCGATGTTATTTTGAAATCTGTTTTTTCTGAGTTCTTTCAGAAGTAAACAAAGAACGTGAAGAAGAAAACAGATGCATAAAAATTGAATTGAACTGGTCGATACTCAATGAAAATCCATATTCAACATAAAAAAATACAGTTTTCTCAAGCTATTGTTTCAGCGAAATATGTGTCGCGGTTTTGTAAGCAAATGTAAAATGAGAATAGTAACTGCAACATTTTTTTTACATGCATAAAATACGCGAATTCACGATTTCCACTCTATGAGGTGAGATTTTATAATAGTTGCAAATCAAAACTGAAAGCTGGCATAAATAATCAGATATAAATGTATATCATTTCACTTGGCTTCACTTGTATGTTGATTAATAGATTGACGTTGAGAATAGGCATGATATAAATCTCTCATAGAAATGTCCACTAGAATATTTCTTCTGACAATATGCAAATTTAATATTTTCTCATAGGTTATTACGTTGTCACATAGTCAAGCTACACACATGTTTCAATGATTAGGAATATTCGGTCTCATTTTAAATCATTCTTGTGTACCGTATTTATTCAACATCAAACTGACAAAGCCAAGCCTCTCATTGAGTATTCGAAAAATAATTATTCACAATTTAAAAAAATGTATGTATCAGAGAAACTGCACCCGATTTGATGTCATGGGAGAGTTTTCGAATTCATGATCAACTATTGGTTCATTTAATATAAAGATTCTAGGAATTCTTCCTATGCCTAGTCCTAGATAGCTAAAACAAATAAATAATGTCGAATGTCGTTCATAATACAACAAATTCCAATTTTTTAACATTGGGATTCTGTTGATGTTGATGCATAGATAGTCTACAAAGTTGTTCAATCGAGAGATTTTAATAAAAGCCTAAAAAAAATCAGTATTTCGTATAACACATTCAAGCAAATATAAAAACATTAATTTCTCCTTGGTAAGCATCTTGCTCGAGAATCTTGACCACATTTGCTTGTCTTTCAGACGAATATAATGGCTGTCGACTAAGATGATCAGTTTTCCCAGGGCCAACGTTGATTTTTCAAATAGAGACTTGATGAACTTAACATATTTCGTTGCTCATGAAGACGTTTTGAATATATTGGTAACAAATAGATTTGTGTAATAAAATCGATTGATTGATGATTTGTTCTTTCACCACCGTTGATATCAGAAGATCTTCAACTTTTGATTTCATGTAGAAGATTGGTACATTTATTCTTCTCCTAGAATGGCAACTTTTTTAGCGTCGATTTAAGTGTTTTTGGTTTGGTTTTCAGATATTTGAGCTCAACCATGAAATATTCATTATACACCAACATAAGAACAACATATTTTGAGATTTTGAGACTGTATTCAACTGGAACTACAGATATAAAATTTTAGTTCACCGAATTTGCATCTGAGTTAGGGCTCGTCACATTCAACCTGAATTAATGAATTTCTTTCCCAAATAAATGGACTTGCCCAATATCTTCGATAGCTCATTGAACTTTTACTTTATCGACATTCTTGATAACCATTCGGATACACCAAAATATTATAAATGATATTACGGTATTTTTGAAACTCGCCACAAAAACCAACAGTAGAACGGCCAACTAGAACAAATTAACAAGTGTTTATCGCAGCAATGTTTCCAACTCTGATAAGATGTGCTGACCTTTGAACCTCTTAGGAAGTGATACATTATTTGAGCACGATATATTTCAATCACAGAGAGTAGGGTTGATGATATTATTTTTTATAAAATTATTGAATTCTATGAAAACCGTAGGATAACATATGAGGTTGAAAGAGTTCAATTTCAGTTCATTTTGCTGGCTTTATACAGATTAGTCTTGTAGACGTGCTGTTAACTATTCGGAAACATTCGAGGGCGTTGTTTCTAGATAATTCTTTATCGTACATCCGTCAGAGTTTCCTCTTGTTACTAGATATTTTAGTGTGAATTGAACTGTTTCGCAGCATGAAAAAATCAGAACAGCCACAGGATAGGATTTATTCAATTTTCATTATTTTTTGGATCAACTCCTCATTTCAATTATTTCCATTTTCGTTCTTTTTCACAGATTTCATTTTCATTCACTGAATTTCTTAATTGAAGGCAATTCGAGCAATACCAGTCAAGAAAGAATTCAAACAGTTGTATACGATGTCGGAAGAAAACAAATATGACACTTTTTCAATAGATATCAATCGAAAAGTGAAAGCAGATATGCTCAATTTTGGAAAAATAATAGCCCACTAGTTTCCGTACTAATCATAATGAAGTAGTTTTGAATGCTATTTCCAGAGGAGTATTATATGAATGAATGAATGAAAATATACTTTATTGCAGAAAGCGATTATCTTGTTGACAAAGCGTCTGAGAAGGTATACCAACATAAGTCACTTGAATTGAAACAGTAATTGTATCAAAACATATGTACAGGAAAAACAAACACATAAAATCACTAATCAGAAATATATAGAAATTGGATCTGAAGAATTGAAAGTTTGAAATGAGCCATTGGGTCTGCAACTAAATATATCTTTCACCTGTTTTTTAAACTTTGTATCTTTTATATTCCTTTCTAAATGGTTTGGTAGATGGTTTTACATTTTGATGCCATTATAACAAAAAGAGTATCTACTGAGGGAAGAAGTCGGTATTGGCAACCTGACATGATTTCTTGTACTCTGACGAGTGACATGGTTAGTAGTAGTTTAGAATTTCCGGAAATGTTTTTCACCATACACAGGCAGTTTCCAAAATGAATGAAGCTAATACGGTCAATAAACAACTGTGTTCAAGTCAAGTGATATTTTTCGTTCAGTGGTGGGACTCTGATGAATAGAAATATATCATAGAATCGAAAATTGACGTCAGAATCGAAATTTCGGTACTCTGATTCCTATCCTAGAAACACTTCGACACAAAAATATGAATAGGTTTAATCATCAGAGTCCAATTGGATGAATATTTTCGTATCGAAGCGTTTCTAGGATAGGAATCAGAGTGCCGAGATTTCGATGCTGGCGTCATTTTTCGATTCTATGAGACATTTCTATTCATCAGAGTCCCATTGCAGGTCATCTTAACTTTCACTCCGCTACAATATTGTGGTTTCGTTTGCGAAAAGTGTTATTTTTCCAGTTATGCTAATGTTCAGTAGGTCGATAACATAAATCAGGAAGATCCTTATGGGACCCCATATGTTATTACAGGTTCAGAGCTTTCAATTCAATATTTCTACAGCATATTATATTATACTGAAAACTCAAATCAAGTTTATTAGAAGAATTGTTGTAAAATATGCCATGAACATAATTTATTCTCCTAAACAGCTATTTCGTAACATGAGGAGGAAGACAAACAAAACAATATTAAAATTACAAGTTTCCGTTGAAAACAAGGTTTCCATTTCGAAAAATGTAAATATTCACAGCATATATTCTGACATACTTCTCTATTCCTCCTTTAGGAAGGGATAAATTGAATATAAAGGGTTGTGTTTTTATATATAACAAATAGTAATTGCTACAGAATGAGATAATGACAATAATCGGTAAGATTGAAACGTTTGGTGGTTAATTGTCGTAACAACAAAATGATATCACTCGACCGCGTTTCACTAACAAGGTCAGCTTCTTCAGGAGGAAAAAAAATTGATACATCCAATGATCAATTCTCTTCTCAATTCAGAACAATGAAAACAGCTGCCAACATTTCGAGGTGTGATAATTTATGTTTTAGTTCAATTATTTTTTCAAATAAGTCATCTGCATCTGAAAAAACGATTAGACTTATAAAAAGTCAATTTGTAAGATTTAGTAGGTATATGAAATATTTTGAATTCTAATGTAATCACATTAGCCTAATGATGGCAAATGCGGATCACGTAACTTTTTCGTCATTTCGAAACGAAGAAGATATCCCTAAGCTCATAGATTGCATATCAAGCCAAAAGTATAAAGAGGAAATATATTTCGTATACAAAAAGTGAGACTGGCCTTCGAATGGATCTAGATGTGCCATTTATTATTCTGAGTCTCTATGGAGGGAGATATTCGATATATGTTTTACCTTAGTATATCTGTGGTCTCCAAAATGAATCTTCTCATCCGATGCATCAAGAATCGACCCTCAGGAGGGTAAGACACCCCAATTATAACCTTTCACGTTTTTGTTGAGCTGCATGGCTGCAATAAAAGTTGCATAACTACAAAGCGTCAGAGCGGTGGTTATGACGACAACTGTATTGTTGCTTGCCTATGTGAGGGCGGTATTGGCGCACTATTATCCTAGTCTCGAACATTTTCAATACAAGGATTACAGGAATCTTTGATTCTGTCAGCTGTCGTGTCGGCTGGAGCAAACAGAAAATTTACCGATCAGTCAAAATTCACCAAAATGGCAGATGTTGTGGAAAGTGCGGTGTAGACAGCGAGTGATAACGTGTTGTTTTCATGTGATAAGTGACAATTTTTTATATCATGGGGGACCACCTCAACATAGACATTTCCAAACTGCCAGAGGATGTGCGAGAAAAACTAGCCGAACTAGATTTGGAACTGTCAGAAGGTACGACTGTTCTGAAAATGCACTTTTTAATCGATATATCGCGGTTGCAATTGTTTATAAACAATGGCAATTCGTTCGGTTATTGTTTTGGAAAAACTACCAAGTCTGAATATTTTGCACTAGGATCAAGTTTGCCTTGGGCTATGCGTTTTGTGAGGTGCTTGTCGAAAAGGTGTACCTACCTACATTGGAAATGAAAAAATGACCACCAATTTTTATAATCCAGGTGTGCTGTGTCAACTAAGAATGTACATATTTACATTCGCACTTTCAATGATTTATCTACTGATTATACAGAGTTGCAACGGAAAAAAGTTTTGTACTTATTTATTAATCGCGATAGTCAAATAGGTATGCCGATTCAAATATTTACATTGTTTCCACACATTACAAATACATGCTGAAAAATGATATTGAAAAACAATCGACAATCTCATCGCCAACTAGAAATCCAACTATTGTTTCGTTCGTCCACTTCAGCTGATTATTTTTAATTGGTGACAGTTATTTCTGCTAGCTATGTATCATTGAATGAGTCATTTGATGGCCACTCAAGTGGGACCGTAGTTATGCGAGAGGTGTATAACAGGTAAAAGTAAAGTTTATTCACACACACCTTCCAGTTCAGCCAGTGGCTCTGATGAAATGCTTGAAATGAGAATAGAGTTCTACGGACACATAGCAAGGGGAATGTATACACGTTGTTTTGTTGCACCGGTATGTCGATACATACAGGGTGATATATTAATTCCCTAGAGATAGCGACTGACCTTGAATGTGACCTTGGGTTTATGGCGAATGGTTACAACCTGAGAATAGCAAATCCTTCTGTAACGATTGCAATGTTGAAAACAACTTTATTTCTGAACGGCAATGTTCTGAGATCATTGAACACTGTTTCAAGTCAATGTTATTCACTCCTCAATAATAATTTTAATATTTCACGAACAGAAATGTATCCAAACAATAGAAAAAAATAGTTTTGTTAATGACATTCAATATCTTGAAATCATTTTAACAATAATCTCAGGAAGGCATTAGACTTATCGTTTTCTATTCAAAGAAAAATGAAAAAGGAATTACTACTCTTTGAACGAGTCTTTGAATTTATCCATTCATTCAAGAATACGCCTAAAAATGTTTTTCAGTGTCAGCACTAAGAATTCCGGAACTTCTTCCACTAGGCAACATTCACGAATTTTATGAACCAACAGGTAATAGTCTCTAACGAAACCTAGGAGGATAAGCAGCCTATTACGCACGTGCGAAAAATTGTGAGCACAAGGCGTTAGCCTTGGCGTTAGCCGAGTGCGGTAATGTAACTAGCCTTATCCTCGAGATGTGAACTGTACTTTTTCTACTCCATCATGCTTGTGCGGTATTTTCTGAATGACAGCAAATTTGTGAAACAATTGCTTGCCGATTCATAACTAGATTCAGTTCCGATCCACGAACTGTTGAAAAATGAATTGTATTAATATATGATTTTTATTCCAATTTTACGAAGAATTTAGAACGAATTTTTTTTTTGAATTTGGTTTCTGGACAATTGCATATAGTCTTGAGATCAAATTCATCAGGTCGAATGTTACATATAGGTATATTCCATCATTTTGAAAAACAATCTTGGAAGCTGTCGCCATTAATTTGGAATCAACGTGTATTTCAAATGAACCATTAAGTAACAGCTGTCAAATACGTAACGAACGGTTTGAAATGGTGGGAGTGGAAAAATAATTTTATTCGAATTTATTCGAATATTTCCCTCATATATAAAAAAATGTCCCATAAGAGCAATGCAATTATCGAAAACTCACAGCGGTAATTGCATTGTATCAAGTCACAATAACAACACATTTGAAACCGTATAGCTAGACGTCAGTAAACAACACAAATAAATGTCAGATAGACTTGAAAAATAAAAAAACATTTCGTGTTTTGGTGAGTGCTCCCTACAATCTATAGAGGAAAGTATAAATGAACAAAAAATAACGTTTCCTCGAGAATTTCTTTATTCGTGAAATCGAGCGTGAAATATTCCAATTAATCACATTCGTGCATAAAAATGACCAGATAATTTCGCATTCAAGCGTGATATCTTATACAAATTGCATTCGGTTATTTTCATATTTTGTAAAAGAGCCCTCGTCCTTCGGACTCGGGCACTTTCGCCAAAATATGAAAAAAACTTGCAATTTTTAGATATCACGCTTTCTTGCAAAATTATCGGTAATTTTTATGCAACCGAAAATATGCTTATTTGTGGAAGCTTTCGAAATTCGTTTATTGGCGAAGCCTACTTGAAATACAAAATGTATTGAAAATAATCATGCCGATATTCATTTCTTGTTCATTTTATGGAATTATTTCGAATGGTTGTTGATAAAATTGTATAGAAACCTCAGCAAACCATGAAGTTTTTCTCTGGAGAAATAGCTCACCTTAGCTCTCAGTCTCTGTAAGCTATATTTTCAAGAGAAATAATTCACTTTCCGCCCCGGTATGTAATATACTATAGCTCGGACTTTACCGTAAAACCTTGCGTTAACCTCACTCTCATTGTGAACGTTCATAATTCAATATTGACTCTGCTACTCTCAGTAGTATCAATATTTGTTCTATTTTTATAATAACATGCACGGCGAACATCTAATGAGCCGTCCGTCCCATGAACCCCTTTCGTACCGTTGAACCCAATTACTTTATAACTTTTACGAGTGGCTCCTCGAACCGGCTTATCAGCGATCTTTGTTTTAGAATCACTTCCTCCGTGAAAACGGTACCGTATTTCAGCAGGAATCTCGAGAGGGAACCAATTAAAATTCGAGTTGAGACGTCGACGCTAGCCTAGACAGGCGGCCGAAAGGAAATCACAACGCTTACCTGTCTGCCTACGCCTCCTCGTTCTTGGTTTTGATGAGTACAGTTTTAGGGCGCAACAACGAAAGTTCACAATCTTAATGAACTCGTGATTTTGAAGTTTCTCGAATATAAATAGATATGGTTATTATACTAGAAAAACGTTTAACTTATGAATATAACTCCACCGACTAAAATGGAGCGCCTGTTAGAAGGAACTCATTTCTGGCTTTTCATAAAGTAGAAATTACAACTTCGAAAAAAGTGAAATAAACTCGGAAATAAAAAAATGTGTGAGTATTAAAGATGTTTAAATCATCCACAAAAAGGAAGAAAGAGGATAATATCTCGGATAATATTTCATTCGAGCCCAGACAAAATCTTGTTTCGCTCAGAGAAAATTATCTGTTCAGCTCCTCAAAGGGCAAATGGATAAATTACAGAACTTTCTATAAATACACCTCGAGATACACCAAACCGAGCACCAAACATTTCCGAAATATTCTACTTGTAACAGATCTGTCATCAATTTTAATCGTCATTTCATTGACATTCATTCTCGAAACTACCATCGCTATAATGATATTTAGGAACTTGAGTATACTGTGGAATGAAATAATTGTATATCATTTAAAAACCTTTGATTCATTCACAAAAAGGAATGAAGCAAACGAGAGTGTAATTTTTTTGAATATACTTTTTTCATCAAAGTTGTAGGTAATTTCCGAGGGGTTGACCACATGGAAATTCCGGTGTACAATTGATAGGAATTCCGGGGTATTCTGGGGAATTTCGAGGAAATTCCGAGGGAATTCCTGGGAAATTCCGAAAAATTTGTAAAGAAACTATAGGGATTATTATTAGGTAACTTCAATTTATTCGCGCAATAATGAAAAAGCATAGAGTAAAATTTCAATATCTATATAAAATCATAATCCAAAAACAAAACACCCGTGTGAAGTAATCAACTTCCACTGAACGAAGAAAGTTAGGACCTTTGTTTTGAAAAAATTTGTGGCGAATTTCCAATTTGAAATAGGTACATTTTGTTAGCGACAAATAAGCCTGATGACAACAATCTTCATGATCTGATAGACATCTGATATGTCCCTGGAAGGGTGTGTTGTGGAAGTTTTTGCAAATGAGTCAATAACTTCTTTCAGTGAAATAGTACCTCATTCTGATTCGAATATATTAAATAAGGTTCGAAAAAAGGCATGTGAAACAACCCAAAAAAACTTTGTTTCATAGTTTGTGCGGCCTCAAGAGGAATGTGGTTGGGGGTAGTTTTTTCAAATAATCCGATAACTTCTTTCAATGGAATAGAACCTCATTCTGATTCGAATATATATGAATTGGACCGCGATTGGGCATGTGAAACAGCCCAAAAAAACTTTCTGTCGTACTTTGTGTGTTTGTTTTTGGGGTCAACCTCTGCGACTGCCATTATTTTCCAAAATATTTCAAAAATGACGTGTCTTGAAATTTCACTCTACAAGACGAAGGGACGCCCTTGATTGTGGAAGAGAGACTAGATCATAATTGGCAGACAAAACATAGGTTGTCTACATTGTTGCCAGCGGTTACCGAAATTGAAATAAGACGGTTATAGCTCGCGTTATACGATCTGAGTTATATAGTCAATGACTGCAGTCTTTGTATGATTTCTGAAGTTTCCTCAGTAATTTCTAATTTTCGATTCGGAGAAAATAAAAGAAAAAATCAATTCCTCAAACTTCATTCTTTCCTCAAGAATATACAAGTTCCTTAAACTCCTGTTGAGAACCTATTGGAATAATTTTTTTTTATCATCGCCTACGAAAAGCCTAAGTAACATTTTTTCATCAGAAAGGTCGATAATTTGCTCTAAGAATGGGAAACTTGAATTTTGCATTATGAGGTATAGACATTGCACCTTTCATGTAAGTATATTTTTTTGGGAAATCAGTAATCAGGAATTTTTCTATAAGGGGCGAACAGCACGCATACAGAGTGGTCAACGAAAAGTATGCAACTATAGCTTTTCTCTTTTGCTTGTGATATATATATAAATACTCGTATAAATATATAATGTGAAATTCTCGGACACGTATGATTTGGTTGTGGGGGAGATACATTTTAGACATACCTATTCCTTAACATATGCATTCAACTCTCGAGGAATTGTCACAACCTGTAACATTTCAAGTCGAAAGTGAGGTCGAGTGATACATCATGTGAAAAGAACTTTATCCTTCTAATGATACTATTTTGATGATTCATTGAAATTTATTTGAAAAATAAATGCGAAAACGGAATTAACCCGATAACTCACCCAAGTGATTTAGGTATTGACGTTATGTGTAACGGTGCTTTGTGAAAATGTAGATAAATTGTTGAATTGATTTTTTGAAACGTTACTTCAAAAAGAAATGGAAATGTGATCCATTTGCTTCGATAGAATAATATAGATTTCGTTGAAATTCATTTCTAAAATTTTGTTCTGATGGGACTCTGCATTTGGTGTGTTACATTACAGACGAATCAGGTATCGACAAACTTCCTAACTTGTCTTTAAACAAGCGAGTACCTAAGTTTAGCCAAACAATTTTTTTGAAAATGGAAGTTGTTATTTTCAGCTCGTTCTGGAATGGAATAAATCATGTTTTATGGTGAAGTTGAAATAATTTTCAAAGAAACCAAACTAAATCAGTGACAAGACTGAAAAAAAAACGTTTCCCTAAATTATTTTACTACACTGATCTGCATTTTTTTCCAATAAGAAAAACACAAACTATAAATAGCGATATAAATAGGGAATTTAATTGTAATGAAAAATTTCAACTTCGAAATCTCGCTTTCGTTAAAATGAAGTACTCAATTCCGAAATGTTTATAGTTATTCTGATTCTCTCATCCCAAAACTAATTTGTATTTTTCATCAGTACCAAAATTACCGGGTTGATGTTTTCGACACGGATTTTCCATTGAATGTTTGAGTAAATTTCAACCTTTCCAATGATGAGGGTACCTTTTCACATTATATATCACTCGATCCCACTTTTCATTTGAAATTTCAAGGTTATAACACTTTCTCGCTAGGGTTTCAAAGGCAGAGGTTGAAAAATAAGTCATTGTGTTAAATGTATCCCCTTTGAGAGCAAATTGAGGAGAAAAGATAGCTGCATACTTCTAGTTGGACCACTCTGTGTGAAAATCTGTTTGGAAAAATACTGAAGGATTACTATTTCATGCGTAGGTGGATTTTTGCATATTTCTTTTCAGCAAATAAGATTGGTAACATTGGTATCGAGAGTGGAAAGAAACGAAATGAATAGACATTTTTAATGCGCTCCATGCCTCAGATCAGATCATGAGTTTCCTTCAACATCGAACATACGCAAAACCAACACATTTTTCTCTCGAATATTTTTCCTCGATGGAATTCCAGTGGACCGGGTTTTGAATCGCTTAGCGCTTGTTTCATGCTACATCTGAATCGCTTTCGACATAGGTAAACACAATTCCGGGAAGTTATCTTTAGAAATATTGCGCTCAAGCGTGAAATTAATTTGATCACTCTTTCGCAGCGCCAAAACTAACGTCAATTACATCGAACAACCTTGTTCTAATTTTTCCCCAAAGCATCGTGATGGAGAATATGGAGATAGAATTCGCGGGAGGTCGTTTGTTTGTGCAGTGCCAATTTTGACAACAGTATTACAGAAAAACTCATTGGAAGAAAATATCTCCATCAGCAGAGAGTTTGGTGATTGATGTCGGGGTGTCGAGCGATGTTTGTTCATTATAAACAAACAAATCCGGAATGTACAGAATCAACTTGTAGTAACTGTAGCATGGAGTATATTGGTCGAAGTCGGCGAGCCGTTCGAATTCGTTTTGAAGAACATCAGGCACGAATTCGACACGGAAGATCGAAATAATCTAGTCTCGAGTCTTTCATTGCCCAGGATGTTCTGCAGCATCAGAGAAAGTGATTTGAAAATTGATATCACAGAATATTATCAACTTTGTCGATACTTCTTGTAGAGATTAATTATCCATACACCAAGCTGATATTATTTGCTCCCCACAAGGTTCGCTTCTCCTGGAGATGCAATACTTGTTAGCGAAACGCGCGTCTATTTTATTTATTTATTTATTTCAATTGGAATACAAACAGGACGTACCCAAAGCAGTATTCCCTAAATATTCACAGTATCAACTAATACTAAAATAGATACAATATATGCTTGTGTTAAAGACGTGAGCAAAGAGAGAATATAATTATGTGATAATTAATGGATATTTTCTTTCATGAAATATCTTTTCAGAGCACCATTAAAGGAGTTCAACGAGTGAGAAAAAATATCGATATCTACTAAGTTGCTCATGGAGTTGTATGTCTTTGCGCATCTGTGAAGAGGAGAATTCAGAAAATAGTTAGTGTGAGAAGCATCGGTGTAAAACAAAGAATAAGCTCGGGTGTGATGTGTAGGTATATTGTAAGTCAAGGAGTGCAAGATTGAAACAGAGTCAATTTGATTATTGCATAGTTTATGGATGAATCTTAAATCGGCCATGTGACGTCTATTTTCTAGGGAAATGAGATTGAGCATTTGTTTAACCTCAGAAGAACTAATGACCGAACCAGAACGCATTTTTTTGTTTATAATATAATTGACAAATTTATTCTGAATACGTTCCAGCATGTTGATATAAATTAGGTAGTTAGGGTTCCATATAACTGAAGCGAAACTGAGAATACTATTAATATAGGCCATATATAGAGTACGAATAGTGAGTATATTCTTGAATTCAAAACATGTCCGTAAAACGAAGCCCAACATTCTATTTGCTTTATTGGAGATGTGAATTATGTGTTTATCAAATAGCATTTTATTGTCAAAAATGACACCCAAGTCTTTAATTTCAGAGACGGCACTGACTTTTTGGTCACATAGAATATACTCAGATTCGATAATGTTTTTATTCCGAGTGAAAGTTATTTTGAAACACTTTTTGAGATTAAGAAATAGGAAGTTCTTGACACAGTAACTTTCCAAACGTTCAATATCATGTTGGATAAGTGAGATATCATTTTCATTTTCAACGGTATGGAAAATTTTGAGGTCATCCGCATACATCAAAAATCTGGAGGATTTGAAACATGAACTAATATCATTTATATAAATGTTGAACAATAAGGGTCCCAGATGGGAACCTTGGGGAACACCTGAGGTAACGAGAACACTTCGAGATGAAAAATTACCAATTGTTACAGTCTGTGATCTACTGTTTATGTACGACTCGAACCATTTCAGAAGACTCCCATAGACACCGACCTCGGAAAGTTTTTTTATGAGTACCTTGTGGTTTATTCTATCAAATGCCTTGCTGAAGTCGGTGTAAATGGAGTCAACCTGAATTCGTTTATCCAGATTACACAGAATATACTCAGTGTATTCAAACAAATTACTCTCTACGGATCTATTTTTCATGAAACCATGTTGGTTTGCGTTCAAGATATTTTTGACATCACAATATAGGTATTCACTGACTATAGATTCAAAGACTTTAGCTATTATAGATAGTTTGGAAATTGGTCTATAGTTACTCTCTTGGTGCTTGTCTCCAGATTTGTGGATGGGGATGATAAATGCATTTTTCCAGACAGATGGAAATACCCCTTCTCTAATCGACTTATTGAATATCAAAAATAATGGGTCTACAAGTTGGTCAGCACTTTCTTTTATGAACTCCGTGGTCAGACCATCTGGGCCTGGAGCTTTAGTAGGTAAGCTCTTGAGTTTTTCGAGAATAACCGATTTAGGAATGAAATAATTGGAAATGCTGAGGTTTTCCTCATTTTCACTAGTGATACTGTTGTTGTCTGGATAAACAATGTTATTTGCAATTGATATTGTATGATTGAATGAAGCAGAAAAGAAGTCAGAAAATTCCTCACAGATCATTTTGCCATCAGTAATCAAATTGTTATCTTTTTTCAGACAATTTATTGAATACGAGCTGTTTCGCTTAGATTTCACATACTGCCATAAATGTTTAGGGTTAGTCAGAATTTGTTCCTCACATGATGCTATATAGGTTTCATAATCCTTAGATATCAAAAATTTTGACCGTCCTCGTAATAATTTGAAGGTGAGGTAGTCTAAACTATTTTTATATAGTTTCCACAGTCGATGATATTTTTTCTTCTCATTAATCGCCCTAATGGTGCTCGTGCTATACCAGTTTGGAAATTTTCTATGGATTCTAGAATTTTTAGGAACAAATCTTTCAATTACATCATCAATAATTCTGTACAATGTAACAACACTCAGTTCAGAATTCAGCCCGCCAAAATGGGAGTCCCAGTCTGTTCTGGCGAGTTCGGCTTTGATAGAGTGATAGTTAGCTTTCTTAAAGTTGTGAATGAAGAATTTGTTCATTAATTTTGGTGAGGGGTGATCCCATGGTAGATTCAAGCTGAATTCTAAAGTGTTGTGAAATTTGTCCTCGTTAACCATTGGGTACTGACATATGCGTAAATTTTCAATTAAGTAGTTATTATCTAGAATGAGGTCCAAAGTATTACCACTAAAATTTTTGAAACAATTCAGTTGTCGAAGATTACTAAAAGATAGAGTGTCAACTAAAAGACAAGAGTTCACATCGGTAAATTTTGTTGGAACGCAAAATTTATTGATAGGATCTTGTTTCCACTGAATATTTGGTAGGTTGAAGTCACCACAGATTATGAAAGTGGTATCAGCATTACTGGATATCAATTCGTTTAAGTTGGAGCAAAAACAGTTTAATGCTAAGGTTTCACCTGGGGGAATATATGCACATCCTATATTGATGTTGTGTCTTTGGTTGTTGTCGGGAGCGATGGTAATCCAGAGATCCTCAGCATTCGAAGACCACTTGGTTTGGTGAAAACTTTTCAGGTTTTTGTTGACAGCTATTAGGCAACCACCACCAGTATTTTTGTCACTTGTTGATAGGTCTCTATCTCTTCGATACACAACGTATTTGTCACTTATTATTTCACTGCTCGATATCGAATCATTTAACCAGGTCTCTGTTATACAGAGTATATCATAATCACTGCATAAAGTCTCACGATAAATTGCGGATATTTTAGATTTGAGTCCACGAACGTTTTGATAGTAAACGGTTAGGGCCATAAAGAGTGCACAGCAATGAAAATATTAAAGTAGGTCGTCGTTATGGTTACCTACTTGATTTTCTCCAGATCTGATTCGTTTCTGATATTCAAAGCTTTGGTAGTATCTGATTTTCTGACAAATATAGAGCCATTCCGAACCCAAACATATTTGAAATTGTGAGATTTGGCTACCTCTTTGGTTTTCTTGAGTAAGTATTTGATTTTCCCAGTAAGATGCTCGTTTATGAATAAATGATTGGAGATAGATTCTATATTTAAGCCAGGCGTTGATGGGTTGATACTTGCTCGCTTGATTTTGGCTGCTGCTAGAATAGCATCCCTTTTCTGTTTTGTTGACATTTTCACTATTATGGATTTGGGTAGATTCGAGTGTGATCCAGGATGCACGCTAGCACGACAAATTCCATCGATATCTGAAGATCGAGTGCAAATATCACTTTGGTGTTAAGGTAATTGAGTTCTACAAAAGTTTCAACTTTTACTCGATTACAGGGCTTTCCTTTCATGTGAATATTATGGCACTATGTATAAATAATCGAGAAAATGTGAGATTCCAGTCCGTAATAAAAATGTATGCAAAGACATGACTTGGAAGCGAGTTCACTAGTGTCTTTCCGTAGTATCCATCCTTTCGAATGATACATCTGAGTGGTTCCTAGACATTACTAATGGACTGGCCCTAAGAGAGAGAAGCTAAGCAAGATAGAAAGAATACTTTGGGGGGATTCCTTTTTCAATGTAGCGGATAAAGAGTGGTTGTGAAGGATAGAGTAATTCAAGTATAAACTTATCATTCTGTTTCTTATAATATCTGTCCACTATGCATATCATGTCTTTTTCTAATGCAGTGGTATTCGAAGTTATCTACATTACGACCCATCTAAAACAAGTTACAAAACTCGGAACCCACCTCTAGAAAATACAACTGTTACCAAAATAATAAAGGGGTTTTTTAAATGAAAAACAAAGTTTCAATACAATTTTTAATACTCAACCGAATGACTACATCAGAAATAATTTCATTGGGAAGGATAAAATTGTATCCTATTTTTTTTCCCATTACAGTTTTGACATCAATTTCAATTCGATTTACTTACCAGTGGGTTGCGACCTATAGATTGGGAAACGCTGCTCTAATGTTTTCCTCATCGTTCTATGTGTGAAAATTGTCAGATGGCCAGTCCATTAGTTGAAATGTATATGGTATGATCGACTATTTATCCTCTGTATTAACATTAGCAGTAGGTATATTATGATAAACGGCAGGTATTCTGGAAAGCTCTGAGTAGATGGAACTCTGTAGGTTGGAGGTCATGTCAGCTGTCATATAGTTTATATCTCATCCGATTCAAAAGAAAATTGGTTTCACTTTCCGCCTCTGTTTGTAATATACTGTTTCAATGTGAATTTTCAAGTATCAACCAATTCTATTCGATAAATTGTATAAAAAAACTAGAAAAGTGAGGCTTCACCGGTATATAACAGTGAAATTGTCAGGATTTACACGCATTGCCATTCTCCGAATCAGTTGGCGATTAGTAATCAACGCCACGCTCATTCTGAAATGGCCTGGTAATAAGTTCGTCACCGCCATTGTCCGAGGAGTCAATTGCAACCATTGTTGCTATTCAGTGGTCAGCACTGGACCGAGATGGGATTGTTGTTAAATTGGATGATTGGAAAACACAATCGAACGGAATACTGGGTGACAGTGTATTAGAATTTTTTTTTGTGCAGTATTTGATGAGAGATTCTCAATACGAATTAACCTTCCACGGTAATATCCCAAAGACAAATAATTCCATACCAGTTTTCGAAAGCACGTTATCCGGCAACGGCCCGACGTCAAAGGCGGAGGGGGCTGTTGCATAAAATAACGTGCTTGAGGAAGTTGTCATAGAATCATGAGCTATTTATCAATGTTGGAGGTATATCGGTGGGAATTTTTTTCTGACAGATCAGGGAGGTATTGAATATGAATTAAATTGATCAAATGTCAGAAACTTTCTGTCATTGTCATGACATAATATAACTAACCGTGAAAACAGTCCATAGGCTGATTCATGGGTGTTATCCGGGTTTATTAACTGTAGCCGAAACGTCAGGAATAAAAACCTGTGAACCACGGCAAACAAACCCAGATAACACCCCTGAATCAGTTAATTCCGGCCATGAAAGTTCTCGTGCTTTGATCACCCTGTGGATTACTTCGAAACACGTCTAGAATTAGATATATTTGATAGGACGATTCTTCAATCAATAAAACTATAACATAAAGATCCGTTGAATACTTATAACAACAGTATCTTCTCGATTGTAATGATTGTATAACGACCTAGTTCATTACAATTAACGAACTCCTTAATCAGTATAATCTTTTATATACAAGAGAACATTGAAATTCCTTTCAATGATTGGAAAAAATTTACAATAGTGAAGTGAATCAATCCTCTCGGAAGAAAAATATCGTTTACCCATACTGAAAGTCGAGGTTAGCTATTTATCAAGAGAGAATCTTTTGCCGAGGTTTGTATACTATTTTATTTACAGTCATTCGAAATAAGAAATAATTCCATAAAATATAGTAAGTAATGAATATTTTCAAGATTGATTTCAACACATTCTGTGTGTCGAATAGGCATTGCGAATATAACAACTTCATGAAACGAATGCCACTATCGCCAATATTGGCTTCACCTTCGTGGAAGCTGACAATATGAATGCATATTTTGGTCTAGATCCACTGAATGAGTTTGGCATACCAATGATATGTCAGAAATATCAGTTGTGTCACGAGGATTGCTGCAAATACACAATGTTTGAATCACTTACTGAAATACGGGTGGAATTTTGAATAATAATGGACTGTCCCTGATGAGCGACAGTGCGACAGATACTGTACTTTGGAAAATAGCTGATGAAGCGGTAATGTGCTGGGCTAAAGAAAATTATTCTTCGTGTGAAGAAAATTAAAGCGAGATCAATGAACTAGATGAATTCAAGAAGACAAGATAAAAAAAACATATGAACGGAATGAAAACAAGGGACAAACAGAATGAAACATTGCATGAAACTCGTGCAACCACACAAACATTCAATGGTGATTTGTATGAGGTAGTGGTTGTCGTGATTGCATAAGTTGCATGTTGTTTGTCCTTTGTTTTCATTCTGTTGATATTGGTATAATTGGCGAATCTCCCGTGTCAAAGATTTTGGAAGTCGATTTTTTCTAAATTTCTGAAATAAATGGATTCGGAAAAATAAATAATTTTTATAGCTTCTGGTCCCGTTATTTTTGTACAGAATAGGTTCTTCGTAACTATTTTCTCGAAACTTATCGAGCGGTAAAAGAATATTTGATTCTGATTGCCCATTTTGGGTGGAAATTTCATTTTTCCATATACTGGAGTGTAACACGGATGAGAATGATGAGCTGAAGCCTGTCGAAAACAGGTCAACCATCTAGAACACAGCCACGATGACCGTTACTCCCTTCTCTTGACGTGAAAAATCGTCTACATGAATCTGAAATCCAGACCGTCGCCTCGTGAAAAAACTCGGGATCGCCTCATAATTTTAGATCGACCTTGTGCATCGAAGAGCATCGAAATTGAACAACTGCTCTGTTTATTTCGGGGAATAGGAACATCGCAGCTCCATCCCATGCGACGGGAGGCGACAGGCTGTTAACGTCATAATCGATAATAAATTTCCTGCAGAAACATTGGCAATTTGCTCACGTTGATTTATATCAACCGCATCGCATTCGGTATTCAAATCCATCGATTCCAGCTAGGCCCGGATTGAATGGGGAATAGGGAAAAGGGGGTTTTCTACTGTGGAAGGTGTTGTTTGTGCAATGGATAGAGTCCTGTTGGGGACGGGAATTATACTTAATTGAGCTTCGTCGGAATTAGTGGGAATGAATATAATTTTCCGCACATCGTTTGGAGATTTCTTCATTCCTTCAAGGAAATGATATTTCCCTAGTTGTTAGTGTTCTACATGAATGATTGAGAACAAACACATTGTTTATTTGGGATAGTCCATATAACATACTTTTCTCTTGATTTCTTTGGCAATAATTCTAATAAAGCAGTATTCACTGTCTCAACTAGCTCTGGAGGAGTTCCAGAAATAGAAATTTCACATATCATTTTACTTTCAGAACACCAGTAATTGAATTTTCAAACGTCAAGTTTGATAATTCAACCTTGATACGTTTCCACAGTAGCCCAAGTGATTTCATTACGAATTTAAAAGCACCATTTATTTGTGAATAAAATTATTCGCGATTTTTTCAAAATAATTGATACCTGTCGAATTTCTACCTTTGCGGAAAAATAGTATGTTTACCTCGTAGGGAAAAACACATTTCTTGACTGGTGTTGCTAAGTCTCGATATGCGCCTCGACTCTCAGTCCTCCAGGAATGTTAGGCGTTTTCAACGAGGTGAAAAATATACTAATATTCGCAGATCTTAAGTACGTGAAAGTCTCGATTCAGTTACATACTATACCTACGATTATACCGACAAAATAGTATGGCAAATTGCATGTATCTTTAAGGGGACGACAACAATAGACAATCAAATTTTCAAAACTGGCATATAACTCTCACTCTTTTATCCGTTGTTTCCACAATCTGAAAAAATAAGAATTGATATTGGATTCTATATAAGTGTAAGAGATTTCTAATATACCCTAAGAAGTTGCCGCGTTGATTCAAAACAGTTATTTCTGAGTGGAACATGTTCTATTCAGTCAGCAAGTTCTCGTACAATTTAAATTTTCCTATAAAGAATTCACAAGACCTGATATTTTTATAGATACTTTTCTGTGTTGTTGACGTTCAGGAAATCAAACCCGTTTCCGTAACTTATTCACAAATATATCTCTTCTATAATCGGAGGAAAACCTGTCAAAAATCTCCAATTTCAGATAATATTTCGTCTTTCGAGTGGGAAAGCCAGGTGCGAATTATATCAACCGAACTCAATGAGATGCAACTATCATGATAAAAGCAGATTCCCCAAATTTTCGTTTCCTGTCGTTTGAATGTCATTCCAGCTATTGTGTGATCTGCTTCGGCAGTGAGGATGTGTTCTTATAATTTAGAACCATAAATTTGTCTATTTCTGATGAAAATCTTGTGTTCAATCTTTCGCACTTCAAGAGGCCTTGACGTTTCAGCGATATATACTCATACATACAATTTCTTTTGCTCTCTGTTATGTTACTTGGTTTAGTATGTGTCAGTATTGAACGTTGAGTTTTTGTTGTTCGGAATCTTTCTTTCAAATTTCACTTACCTGTTGCCGATCCATTTTATTTTTTCATACAGTCCAGGGATTTGAGATGTAATTGTCGTTACAGGATGTAAACGATGAGATGGACACCTTTGGTTGAAAGTTTTCCTAGAGATCAATCACCTATCACCAAACCGATATTTTTGCACTCGACTCGCGTTTTGCTTACAAGGTTAGCATCTTCAAGAGAATTGATACTAAATCTAAAGACTAGGGTTTACTGTTTATATCCCTAAAGTTTTTCAGTCCGATATGGACTTTGTTACTGGTACTTATTCTAATTAATAAACTAGTGCAACCACTACCTGTAAAGTTTTTTGGTCCGATTTCAATTTTTTGAAGTTAATAATCTCTTCATCGATTTTTTTTCAATGAAATGTATACTATTTTTGTTCTACCATGTATTCACTATACTCAGTTAAAAGAGGAGGTAGGAAGTAATTTGAAACTTTCGCACATTTTCGCGTAGACACCGACGAAACCATGCAAACAAGCTAATCCTGCGCCATATCACAGCTACTACACACTTTCTCAGTTCTGGACGTACAAAAAAGATACAGGTTCTCACTTTCTTCGACAACACCCCAATCCTCTCCAATTATTAAATCTGCTAGTAATGGGGATGACGGCTGCAAAACTCTACCACTAGGAGCGCTACCACTGCATGTACCTTTGACAGCCTCTCAAGTCAAATGACAACAATTCAAAACATTGAACGTCTCTTCTTTGCAATAATTAAGAATATAAAGATTTTAAATCGACATAAAATGGTCTTATGTAGTGCATTCGTATGTAAAAATGTAGGTACGCATTTATTTCCAAAAGAAACAAAACTGAAAAAGCAGTGGGAAGTAGCCCTGAAAAGAAAGAGCTTTCAGGCTTCTGAACATTCTAGATTATGCTCCAGTCACTTACAAAAGAACGTAGCAGGGCTAGTAGATGGTTCTTATGATGATTTTTAACGAAACACCTCTGTAATCAGTTGGAATTTTTTACCTTTCACTCAGATCTTTTTTTTTCCTTTGAGGGATCCACCACGTTCCCTCAACAAACTTTTCAGTTCTGGTACAGACAAACATCCATATCTATCGGTTGGAGAAAACATCCTTATGATTCTTAAGTATCTTTTGAAAATATTCATCAAAATAAAAATAAAACATAACCTGCAAAATCACTCGTTAGGCACATGCAGTCGTGCTGCCACCTACCAAAAGCTTTGGGCCATCTTCCCCATTGGAGTAGCTGTTACGGAGTCTATAACAAAATTTCTCATTTTCATCATATTCATTCGGCACCAAGCTTAATAAATAATCCAATGAATGGTAATGGGTTGAAACCTGCGGCTAAGAACGAAAGTATAAAAACACAAATCAAGAGAGAAAATCAAAATCAAATTTTTTTGGTCAATAATGAAAATGAGAAATTATATAGACAATGGAAGTCCGAACCATTACCATTCAGTAAGGAACATAATCGACCACATTCAAGCAAAGAGTATTATTCTATTTTGTCCTTTCTTAGATGATGTATTTATGTACCGATCCTCATACAATTTTAACCCCTTTCTATACAAATTCGTCATCACTGTTTATATATGCGTTCTTTTTTAATGAAAGAAGCACTAGACTGGCTTTTCAAGAGCCTATGAAATTCAGTTAACAACGCCGTACGATTTTGTTTACATGCACTTATCAGCTCGTAACAAGTGGTTCACTTGATGATTTTCGATTTTTAATGGCTCCCCAACGCAGCCCTACGATCGTTAACTGAAGTCTTTCCAATTCACGTGAGTGGGCTCAACAACTCCACATAACCGTTCTTGAAAAATTCTCTTGGGACCGTCCCTATAAACGAACAAATAGTTCGTTGTTTGATTCCTCTGCAGTTCTTTTGTAACTAATGGTGAACAACCTGACTGAAGAACTGGTATTGGTTTTCTCTTGAAATGCCAACTGTGTTGGCAGAACGCGCGACGAGTGCAAATGTTTGCAGTTTGGTGTAACTGGAAGTGGTCCGAGCTTACAAACTATCAAATTTTTGAAAATTATTGTCATTTTGCCTTCTTCTTCGAATCAATGAATATTATAAATATTTTTGTTTCGATTTATAGACTGATAGATTGAATATTTTCAATCGGAAATCCATTTGAGAATTCAGAGAATGATTTATTCTCGTTTCTTGAATTGATTGCTGCAATAAAAATTTTGAATATTGTAGAATATACTACTGAAAAATTACGTCCAAATGAATTTGAAGGAGAATAATACACAACGAGCATGTGAAATGTAAATACACTCAACAAAGGACAAAATTCAGCAATTTCGTAAGAATAGCACGCCAATTATATCCAGTAGTAAATGGAATAGTCAGTTACACTGATTTTTACAAAATTAATTCACCAAAATTTCAAAAGTCCTCGCTTTGCAAATGCACCGCCTAAAAGCTAAGTATATAATTGGGAACATTATGATGAGGTTTTAGTGAGTGTTGTTTTTTTTCATCAGAAATTTTTGCAATTTACATTTACAGCAAAATACGAAAATTAACTCTTTTGATAGTCTGCCAATGTTTCGTGCCCCTAGATTGGCTTTGCAAGCTGATGATTCAGTGCTTTGCCATACACTAATCGGTAAACGATACTGATGCGATTTCACTGTATTTGTTTTGTTATGGAGAAACAAGGGCATATATTGTATTAAAAAACAGAACAGTTTCATTGGTATTTGAGCAAAAATTGTGTCTAAGCTGTTAGAATTTCCTTCGATATCGAAGGCAGTCTTCAGAAAAAAAAATATGCTTTTACTACCAAGCTCAAACTTCCTCGTATCATCTTCCCCTTAAAGAATAAATAATGACACCCACAACCCCTGGGATACGCACCTGCTCCACTCTTCAGCTATAGAAATCCAGAAGCTTTGATGCTTTGAACTACAAAGATCTCATTATCATTAAATGGGAGTGCGCAGTGTATACTTTTTCTGGCACAACCGGTTCGAGGTCTGCTCGAAGCCATTGAGGAACCTAAGACTGTCGTGGCTTTTCTCCACATCATTATTCTCCTCCAACCCGATTTTTTCGGCGTGTTCGAATGGCCGTATTTCGAACACAGTTCCACGCATGCATTTATGTTGTATATTCGGTTCGGTTTCTGCATGAGATTTCAATGAATATTGCCATCATATGTTAAAAATCCCATCATATGTTAAAAATCCCATATGAAGCGGGACATTCTCGATCAATTACAGCGATAAATTCCCGGCGGGACATTTTCGGGCTGGTAAATACCCGGTAGGTATCGAAAAATACTCGCTCGGTCCGTGTATCTATAGTAACGATTGTTAAAATGTAGATATGTCATCCTAACAGGCATAAATACTGAATTTTAAACGTTGTTTTAACTCCTTCGGAATCGGGCTCTTTCGACAAAATATGAAAATAAACTCATGCAGTTTTTAGACAATATGCTTTCATGGAAAATTATCGGTAACTTTGAAGCACTTGTGTAATTACTCCCGATAATTTTTGGGAGGGCCATCTGCATATTACGTGTGTGTTACATGCAGAGTAAATCAAACTAACATACAACTCCATTAGACCACAAAAGTAAAACATGATAGGAGATTCGTGATTGCAAAAGGTCGGGTCATTCTGAATTTATTATATATTGGTCAATAATGAAATTAGGGATTGATTGATCAAAGAAAAATAATGTTGTTAGGTACGGTACAAGAATTATTTCGTAACAACATTATTTTTCTTCGATCAATCAATCCATAATTTCATTATTGACCAAAAATTTGATTTCGATTTGATTTTCTCACTTGATTTGTATTTTTTATCCATCCGTTCTCAGCAACAGGTTTCAATAGAGGTAATAATATAGACAATGGAAGTCCGAACCATTACCATTCATATTTCATGGTTTTTTGTGCACACTGCCGCTCGCACAGCACTTTTGAAATTGCATATCTGGTTTTTTAATATTGGTTCGGATCCAGACAACATATAAAAAATGACCCGACCTTTTTCAAGCACAGGTGTACATCTTGATTGGATTACATATTGAATAAACATTGAAGTCAAACTCAGCAAAACTAGGAAATAGCAAATAGTAGTTGTTTGAGAACTCAGCTGGAATGTAGGTATTGAAGTTTATCAGCAATTGGCTGCATGCAATGTCCAATATCCAGAGCGATATTGAACTACCAAAACAATTATTGATGAAATGACAGCCAGTTCATTGATTAAAAATGGTCACTATTCGATGAAAACCCATATTAAAAGTACCGAATACAGTTAGTTTCCTTTGAAATTCTTGCTAGATCCACTTCCTTTTTTTGACATACAAAATCTAATGGAAAACCCTTTGAGCTTTGTATCAGTAGAATACGGAAAATCCAGAATGAAACATTTATAATATGATCTGTTGAATGAAGGATTTTTTCATTCATTATATTCACTCTCTTATCAATTTCAATCTATAGGTCGAAGGAAAATGGATAACAATCACTGTTGTACAAGAACAATCCGAAATTCTCGAATTGATTACTGTTTTGATTAGTGATATGCATCCCTATATGTTTCTATCCATCCACATCAATATAAAAAAAAAACATCATTCAGTTGTATGATACAGTTGATTATTAACCGTTCATTATCGCTTTATCTGAAGGGGAATTCAGTGGATAACTGCACCTGTATAACTGAACAACTTGCTATCATAAACGGTTATGATAGTAATCCAAGAGATTCCCTATTTTCGAGCATATTTCACATATCATAGTCAAGTTCCAAAGAAATTGGAAGAAGCAGCGCGAAAAGTTTTCAAAATTTTGCATATTCAGGCCAGCTCAGTTTCGAATATATCCTGTTTTTATGACAAATATTTAGATATTGCGTATAGAACTAACAACTTGAGCAAGTATGATAAGAGTAATGAGCATACAAGTTTGGTATCGGAGTCTATCAATTGATTAATGAATGTTGTTCTAATATTTACTCATATCACCATAACGCATGTAATTCAACATTCTGGAACATTTTTTTTTGGAAGAACTCGATTTCAATCGTGGAAAAATGCAAGATTTTTGGGAAAAATGAGTTGAAAATGACATTCTAGAAAGCTCTTAAATAACCTGGGGAGTTATTAATCTTTCAAATTTTATATTTTAGGCACGCAAGTATTTCGATCCGAGCTTCCTAAATATATTTTTATCCGCAGTTTTTCTCGTTTATACATAACCAATGGAATGAACGAAAAATAGTAGATTATTCCACGAGTCAATAATAATAGTCATTATTGCGAGTAGTCTAATTTATTTATGGCTAAATTATTTATCATAAATAAATGATTTTTCAGTTTCATTCATCTCAATACGAAACACTTTACGCGATTGACACTGATTTCATATGTAATGTTTTCAGATATTATAATGAATTCCCAAAATAATTAACAGGATTCGATATTGATTTTGTAAAAGAATTTCACTGGTTTTTCAAAGCCTCATTCATTCCTGATCCTGATTCATTTCAACATCTTCCTAAAATGGCCAATTGTTGAACATTTCCATTCGACACTGTTTATTGTTAACTCGTACCCGATAAGTGTGAATTCACAAATCGTTCCAAAATATTGATCCGAATTCTTTATTACTGCGCCATCTATCTCATGGTAGTTTAAGTTGTACTATTTCCGAGTGCGCATTGCAGCCATTGCCTCTTTGAACACTGCTGCAGTATCCGATCGTAATAAGTTTCGTAACAGTTTTAAAGATGGCGCATCATGTTCCTGAAGTCAATTTATGTTAAAAAGAAATAATTCCTGCAACCGGACGCAAAACAAGCATTTCGCAGTCGCAACAGAAGCCGCAAATTAATATTTCACCCAGAGTGACGGCCGGCAAACTGAACTTCACTAGAGCGTTTGACATTTCTGAAATATGACAATGAAAATGTGATCTGAAATGTCAAATTATCTTGCCTCGGTCGGGGCGGCCTCGTCAATAATTTTTCGGAACGCAAAAAAGCATTTTGCCAACTGACCTAGTAATCAAATAACTAAAGTAGCTACTCTTCTACTTATAAAAGATTTGATAAAAAGATACAGTTCCTTCATGAAAAAATGCAATGCTTCATGAAGTTGATGGTTTCTTTTTTGATTGAACGATGCGCGTCGAGTGCAAATATTAGTTTAGTGTTAGGGTAATTGATCTCTACATTCCATTCCATTTTGATGTTTTGGAATTCAAACGAATTACCCAACAGTTTACTTTCTGCTCGATAGGAACTCATTGGGTTTGCAGTATCAGACCTCCACTGGAGGAAAAATCTTGTGTGAGGAAGTATAGTAGGTAGTTAACTCATAGTAGGAATCTCAAAGGGATGTTTATACTTCCAAGACGGAGCATTAGATAATTGCATTTATCTCTTTTATCTACACCCGTACTCTAATGATACACTTATATGCCCACAAACCGTTTTATAATGAAATCCATTACGATACAGATTTTCATTACGATACAGATTTTCAACCAATAGAAACCCATTATTTTTCAATCAAGCATGGTGTGCATGCTCTGCATTTGACATTTGTCAAGTCAAAGTCGGTATAGGTATTGAACTTTTTGAGAATATAGCCAAACTTCGATAATTATAACAAAATGTCTGATACCAGCGATATGGGAGAATCACCTTCGACACCTTCACCGAAAAAAATACAGTTAGGATGATTAAATTTTTCATTTAACAAATGCATGATTTATCACTTATTTTTTCATCAATTTTTGTGACCTCTCCGTAGCCGGGCGGTCTGTAGCGCTGACGTTGTATAATCTAGAATGAAGAGCCATTGGTTCGAATCCGGCCTCGAGTAACTTTTTTTTTCTTTAATTTTTGATCTTCCTTTCATATCTCATCGTTTTATTACTCGAAGTAATACTATTAATTGCAATTCTGTAGAATTTTTCAAAGAAATTCGTTCAATTAGTATTATTATGTGCAATACAAATATAAATATAATATTTGTAGTTCTTCACTATTTATCGGGTGAAGATAAAATAGCGTATGCAACTCTCATGTAATGGTTATTAATACACTCGCATAAACCATACGAAACTCACCTTCGGCTCGTTTCGTATCCCGGTTTATGCTCATGTATTAATAACCATCATTACACGATCGTTGCATAATATACTA